>VWZD01011160.1:2310651-2478948 GCA_013396695.1 Sakesphorus luctuosus | reverse complement strand
GGGCGGGGCCGGAGGGCGGGGAGGGGCTGGAACGTCTGTGTAAAGGGCGTGTAATGTGTGTGTAAAGGGCGTGTAACGGGTGTGTAAAGGGCGTGTAATGGGTGTGTAAAGGGTGTGTGATGTGCGTGTAAAGGGCCTGTAATGTGTGTGTCAAGGGTGTGTAATGTGTGTGTAAAGGGTGTATAACAAGTGTGTAATGTGTGTGTGAAAGGTATGTAACGGGTGTGCAATGTGTGTGTAAAACGCGTGCAACAGATGTGTGAAGGGTCTGTAAAGGGTGTGTAATGTGTGTGTAACAGGTGTGTAATGTGTGTACAACGTGTGTGTAATGTGTGTAAAGGGTGTAATATGGGTGTTTAAAGGATAAGTAAGTGTGCCTAATGAGTGTGCAGCGTGTGTAAAGGGTGTGAAACAGATGCGTAAAGAAGGATAACAGGTGTGTAATGAAGGGCAGTGAGTGTGTAACACATGCAATGGGTGTGTAACAGGTGTGCAACAAAGGGTAAGGGCAGTGTAACAGCTGAACAACAGCTGTGGAGGGAAAGACGTGTAAAGGGTGTGCAATGTGTGTGCAACAAAAGCTTTATGGGTGTGTAATGGGTATGTAATGAGTGTGCAAATGAAGGACAAAGCCTGTGCAATGGGTGTGGTGAGCAAAGGGCATTAGAGGTTGATGGGTGTGTAACAGGTGTGCAGTGGGTGTGCAACAAAGGGTGACATGAGTGTAACTGGGGTGCTCTGGGGTGTGAAATGGGTGGAGTGTGTAATGACAGGGGGACATAAGGGGCAGGCAATGGCTGGGTGTGGGTGCAATGGGTCACATGGCACACCAGGGCAGATGGCACACATGGCCCACCCTGGCACATGTAGCACTCCATGGCACACATGGCACACCGTGGCACACATGGCACACCACGGCTGCCTGCCTGATCAGCCTGTTCCAACAGCCACGTGGCCCACAGGCACCCCAACAGCTGGTGGGCCTGGACTTGGCACCACCTCGTGCTGTGCCACAGACCCTGCCATCCTCTCCACGGAGCTGGGAGCAGGCCGGAAGGGTGGCTGCGGGGTCCTTGGGAGCTGTGGGAGACACAGGACCGGTGAACATGCTGGGACACACATGCTGCTCCCCAGGCATGCGAGAGCACGGAAGGGGACACGAGGGGTGCCCGCAGCGACGTGCACACACAGGCAAGTGGGCGGCGAGCGAGTCTGTGCGGGAGCAGCGGGCAGTGAGTGAGCCGAGCGTGCGGGGGCAGGCCAGGAATGTGCCCCTGCCTGTGCTTGTGCCTTCCGGGCTCGGTCCCAGTGATGGCTTTTCCTCTCACCCTCCGGGGTTACATTCGTGCCACCTCAGCGTGTGGTGGCAGCATCGAGGCCAGATTGCAAACGTGTGCCCTTCGACAAAGAGCAAGGCTTGTTCCAATCCCCAAGAGCCACCACCACTGTCCCCTGCTCCGAGGCAGGTTTCCTCTGCATCACTGGCAGAAAGGGAAACTGAGGCACAGCTAATGGTGGGAGATATCCGGAGGCAGAGTCTGCGGTCGCACCCGCAAACCGCAGCTGCCCCAGCAGGCACAGCCTGGGGACTGTGGTTTCCTCTTGTTGGTGACAGTGGTGACAGCACAAGGACTGAGTGCCATGGGCATCCTTGGGATGGGCTCCAACCTCCCCAGCCCCTTTCCCACCACTGCAGCTGTTCCCACAAGACCATGCTGTGTTTACATCTGAGTCTGGTGTGGGCCCACCCAGCCAGCAGCAAAGGTCTCCTGGGATCCCTGTGGTGTCCCCAGGGTGAAGCTCCCACCATACGGCCTCAGGTGGGTGCCAAGGGGCCGCAAGCTGCCTGCTTTTGGACTAAAAAGCAGCAGAGATTTAATTTTTCCTTCTCCCTCTGTTGATGCTCAGATCAAAGTGTTCTCTGTAGAACTCAATCCCATTTTTGGCCCATTGGAGCCAAAATCACTGCTTGCATCTGCTGAGCACCCTGAGCTGGCACCAGCTCCTACACACCCCTGCTTCCACAGCCAAGCGCCCGGGGGGCAACAGGCACCAACTGGTCTCTCTTCAGCTTCTCCCACCTCTGAGAAAATGAAATGCCAAAAAGAAGATGAAAAGTGGAGCATTACAGGGGCCCTGTGGCACTGGGGATATTCAGAGCTGTGCTGGTGCTGCCAGAGCATCCCTGTGCCATTGGTGGTGGGGTACAGTGACGGTCCCACAGTCCCATACTGTGGTTCTTTGCTGGCTCCAGTGGACACAGGGCTGGGTGTTTTAGGGTGGATGCTGCTTGGGATGTAGGTTGCCCTAGCAACCATTGCTATGGAAAACACTTTAGTGGCAAAATTTCCAGCCATATTCATGTGTCCATCATTGTCTTCTGGAGAGTCCCTGGTGTACGTATGACAAGCCAGGCATGGCTGGCTCCACACTGGGCAGGCTGCTGCGGCTGCAGGGGACTGGCTGTGCTGAGCCCGGCTTTTCTCGGCTTTTCGCAGCTTTTCCCACTGGTTCTGGTGTAAGAAGGTGTAAGAGGACTTTAAAGTGGGATTTGGGGGAGCACGGCAGACATGCACAGGACAGGGGGAGAAGGCTGTGCTGTGCCATGCCATATTGATTGGCTAATTGCCAATTAATGTCCCTTTGGCCCAGCTGTGTTGCAATCATCAGATGAGATGCACTTTGGTGAGCAAATGCCAGGCCTGGCACAGTTCTGGGATGGCAGGCCATACCGGGAAAGGGACTGGCGTTTGGATGCTTGCGGGAACCAGTGGCTCCACCCAGGGCTGCCTGCTCCTGCCCACAGCCCTGCCAGGTCCACGCTTCTAAAAGCCGCTCCCCACCTCCTGGAGCAGCAATAGGATTACACGGGACTGAGTCTCCTAGCAATGAACGGAGAAATAAATCCTATAAGGCAGGACAGGATTTATTAGACTTCAATATTCTGGAAATAATGAGGACATTTCTCTTGGCTTGTAATATCACGGGACCCAACAGGATCACAACCAGGATTTATCCCCGTGCTTCTCCACGGTGCTGGGTCAGTTCTTAGCTGCAGAGAGAAGCTGTTGGGGGAGGCTGCTTTTCTTTCCAGAGAGCAGGATGACAGGGCACCCCCTCATCTCCAGCAAAGCTGAGGCGGAGTGTGGGCCTTGAGCTGCCCCAACAGTAGTGGCTCTGTTTGTCTCCCCATTCATCCCCCGTCTAGGGCTGGCGCTGATCCTCACCCCCAGCCAGGGCTTGCCTGGGAGCAGGAAGGGCTGGCTGTGCCACTGCTGCCAGCTGAGCTTCAAATGCCAGTGCCAGCACTCACCACCTGCACAAGGATGCCCCAGGGTGGGGACCCTCCTTATACAGGGTGGGAGACCCACTGGCCGCCCTGTTACTCCCTATTTGCCTTGAACACACCACAACTAGAATCTTACTGTGCTGCTGGATGGGACATTGCTGCAAGGTGGGAAGAGGCTGAAAACAGCAGCTTGGAAAAGAGGATGTAGTGCTGCCAGCATCACCTGCCAGGCAGCAGCCTTGCCCCTTGGGAAACTGCTGCCCTGGCTGTGGGGAGATGCTCTGGGGTCAGCTCCACACTCTGCTCCCTCCTCCCAGCTGCCATGTTTTACCCCCTGACAGCTCAGTCCATGAATTCCCTCGTGGCCCTTGGGACAGCCTGGTGGGGGCCATGAGATGCACCCCCAGGCAGCCAGCGTTCAGCCTCCTCCTGTGCTGAGCACTGACATTTATTCCCACATTCCTGTCACTGAAGTAGCATTAAATGCAAGACATTAACTCCCTGTCACAATTCCCATGGCTCCATAACAGCCTCCCCAAACTCCAACAGCTCAGTAGAGCTGAGCCTGCGGGTGCGGGTTGGACACAGCCGTTTTTACCATGGCTCCAGCACGCAGACACCACGGCAGAAACCCCGACCATTGGGGCACATGGACACAATTGGAGCCTTGTTTGGGGCTCAGCTGCACAAGGGGCCCCTTCAGGCAGCCAGGGAAGGGGGAGCTCCACAGGGTGAGGTGATGCTCTGGCCATGAGGGACTCCTTGTAGGGCCAAAATTACCCCAAGCAAGTGCTCAGGGTGGGTCCCAACCCACAGAGGACACAGCTTTCCAGAGAAAACAGCTCAAGGTGGGAATGTCATGAAAGAGGGACCCACACCCCCTGGGAATGTTGTTCCTTGTTGCTCTTTCCAGAAAGCACAGAGCTGTTGGGGACACCAAGGGCTGATGGGGACACCAAGGGCTGACAAGGACACAGAGCTGGCAGGTCCTGGGGCCAACCCCCTTCATGGGAAGGTGACTGCGCAATGGAAATAGCAAGCAGAAAGGGGGTTTGGTTGGAGTTTTTTTTTTCCTTCCAAAGCAGCTAAGCTGTTTTCTGGAGACCTGTAAATCACTCCTCGTCTTCAGGAAAGAGAGGCGAGGAATACATGATCCAATCAAGCAAAAACGCAGGACACTTGGGAGCATGGAGGAAGCCAGGAATCAGCCCAGGCTGGAGGCTGCCTCCTGGTCGTCCTGCCAAGCCTGTCTCAGCTTGCTGGGCCGGGAGCTGGCACTGCATCCCGGCATCCTCAAGCCGAGCCGGGCACGCCACGCTGCCGCCAGGTGGGGAGTCCCGCAGAGAGGCGAACTGAGGCTCTCAGCCACCACTGTTTAACTGTGCTTTTCCAGCAGGTCAGGTTGCTTCCAAGATTTCAAAATTTTCCACACTTGCTCGGCTGAAGGGAAAGAAAAACCCCAGAGAAGAAAGGCTGAAGGGTTTGTGGAGAGCAGAGCTGGGGCTGGCAGGCAGGATCCCATAAACTGGGGGTCATCGATCTTCCCAGTTCACCAGCATGCCAGTGGAGGCTGTGCTGGCCACATGCCACTAACACACCATTTAAGAGTGTGTGTGAATCCAAAGCCACCCCCAAGCCATCCAGAGCCAGATGCTGCTGCAGGACTCACTCTGGACACAGCCTGGAGTTAATGCTTTTAAGAGCAGGGCTGGGTTTGGTATCTCTGGCCTTTGGGATCTCCCAAGGTTCCCACTGCATCTCCATTCTGCTCTTGGTCATAATATAACACACAGAATTATTTTCTGTTTCTTACCTACTTTTGACACCAAGGTGCTGCCAAGCTGCTGGAGCAAAGAGCCCTACAATGCAGCAAAGATTTTGGTTGGCAGCCACCAGGAGCCAGACACCATGGGGAGCCAGCCTCTGTAGGGATGAGATGACCTTTCATCACCTCTGTCCAGTGTGTGACAGGAGCACAGCCATGAAGGGACATGGAGCAGAGAACATCCCAAATATTCCCTCCTGTTGTCTCAGCACCAGCGGAGCAAAAGGCAAACCATTTCCCTGGCTGTCTGCTCAGCACCCACAGTGGGCCAACCCTCCCAGCCCCACTTGTGGCTGCCTCGACTGAGCTGCCATCCCAGCATCTCACTGTCATCAGGCATGTGCAGCAAAGCAAGCCCCAGCTGCCATGAGATCCCTGTTGGGAGGGACCCTACAAGGAGGGAAGGATCAGCCACCTCCCACCCCAGCACACAAGGAGAGAAGGAGCTGGAGATGATCCGACACCACCATCCCGAGCAGACAAGCAGCCCGGCTACTGCAGCACCTGCCTAGCACCACAGCCCCCACCAAGGTCCAGCCAGGGCCACTCGCTGCCACCCAGGAGCACCAAGCTGAGATATCCCCACAGCAGAGTGCTGGACAGGCTCCAGTTGGTCTTGCAACCTAAATCAGAGCAGAAGTTGGCTTGGAAGTGTTTGGAGATGAAAACACGTCATCACCCCATTGTTTTGTTTCTGTCCAATTTCAGGCTCTTTTAAGCAGGTCCATTACAGCTGATTCTGTACAGAGCAGGGTGCCAAAGGCCGCAGCTCCCTCAGGCACGTGGTGTTTTGTTCTTGTCTATCCTGAAACACGTCCACAGAGCAAGGGTTGACTCAGCAGTGGACATGTGAGCCCAAGGCTCAGAGCCACAGGCAAGGGGCCAGTAGCAGCAACAGCATCACTCACCCTGTTAGCAGGAAGGATAAGGCTTGTGCCACTTTCCCCTGGCACAGCACTGGCATGGGCTGTCCCACTGAGCAGGCTCAGATCATCTCGTGGAGAAGTGCCAGTGAGCACCTCTACTCCAAGGATGTGCACAGCCCAGACATCAGGAGCTGCTCAACCCCACAAGCACCAGACCAGCAGGAACAGCTGGGATGATGGGCATTGCTGGCCTCCAACTCGGGCCACTCGCTCCATGAACCCAGGCCCCTTGGCCTGCCCTCCCAGGCAGCTGTGCTTGCTGAATGTCCCTGCATGGACATGCCTTGGATGGGCTTCCTTACTCCTGCAGCACTGCTACAGGTCTACACTGACACTGTCACCTTCAATTCTGGATTTAATCCCACCATCAGCCCCAGTACTGCAGAGGGAAAGCAATCCAAGCACTTGCTCGGACACCCAGGCTGCTAATAGGGCAGATACCAGGCAGGTACCTCTGAGCAGAGGTTTTCATGATCTCAGTCAGAAATTCCTTAATGTATATGACCCTTAATTTTGTTGTCCTCTGCTTCCTGCAAAAACCACGCTGCCAGCATGCAAGTGTGTTGGGATGGAATACTTTATTCATGTGAACACTCAGATCCTGGCCCTTCCTGCCTGCTGCAGCTGCTCGCGTCTTCTTGACAGGGTGAACAAGGAGGATTTCTTCATCGGCTTGCTTAAACACCCCCCAGCATCATCAGACCCCACAAACAAGTACAAACAGTTTGGCTTTGTCTGGACAGGAGCAGAGGGCGGAGGGGCAGGGAGTGCTGTGGGACTGGCAGAGCAGGGAGAAGGGCTCCAGCCCACAGCTTGCGCATGCAGGGCAGCCATGAAACCTTCCTGCAGTTCCACTCTCACCAAATATGCCAGCACTCTCCCAGCCTTGGTGGCTCCTCCTGCAGCCAGAAGCACCTGGGGTTGGCAAAGGATGGGTGCCACCACCTCTTTTCCTTGGAAAGCTGCTGCCAGAATCACACTGGTGTCTTCTGTCACCTGCTGGGCCATTTAACCCTCCAAGTGCCCCCTGCCCACTGACAAATACCCTCCCCAAAATATTACAGTAAAAGGAAAAACCTGTATGTTGAGACATACAGGCTGAGTCTTGGGTTCCCGTGCTGGGTGGTCCAGCAGTGGCCAGCAGCCCCCAGGCAGCCCACGGGCACAGAAGGGAGCAGGATCCACCGTGGCCACCCCTGGCACATCAGGGCTTCATCCTGCTCAGTCTGATGTCACGTTCGATTTCAAACTGCCTGTGATCCACACGCTCCAGGAACGCTTTCCTCTCGATATACCTGCAGGGAGGCAGAGGCTATAAGCAGTGCCTGTAGCAACCAGTGGCAAAGCACACCCAAAGGGATGAGCAAGGAGGAAAGGCACCATCCACCTCCCTCCCTCTCTCTCCATGAGCTGATCACCACACTGAACATCTTCTATGGACATGGAAATGGCCCTGGCTACTGGCTGTCTCCCCACAGAGGTGTGGGGTGAGGGGTCCCCATAGATTGGAGATCTGAACTGGCTGCTTCTGGTTCCAGCTCTTTTCCTACAGCTGAGAAATGTCCTTCACAGACACCTCGAAGGGGTTCAGAACAGGCCTTCGCACCACCCAGAAAAGCACCTCAAACCCAACCACAGCAGCACAACCCGTGATACAAGCTGGTAACAGGCACAGGGAGCATTAAGGATACAAAGAGCATCACCCAGCAAACCTGCAGCAGCTCAGGGATGCAGGCCAGGGGCTTCCCACCCACAGAGGAGCTTCTAACCACCACTGAGTATTTACTGCCGCCCCTCAGAGCGGCACCTGAGTGCTGTGAGGAAGAAGGCACGTCTGTGCCTGGAAAAGCACCTTGCCACTCATTAATGGCATGCAGCTGAATTTTAATGTACTTCTCTGCAAACCCTTGCCACAGACAGCCCGGGGGCTGTGCTACTAATTAACCTACAGAGGGAGTGAAATTGCAATTCAAAACAGGAGCTGTAATTGAATCATCACAATTGTTTTGCATTTGTTCCAGGGTGGCAAACACTGGACTGCCATGACAAGGTCATTACACTTGTGTGTGAGATGCATGGGGAGCCACAGCGTTCAGCTGCTCTGTTGGTCACTGCTTTTCCTGCATTGCAGCTGGTGCCTGCTCACTAAGCAAGACTGAAGGCTGAGGGAGGATGAGCATCAAAGGCTCTGTGGGTTTTCCAGGCTGCTGGGTGGTTGGCAGTGTGCACTAAGGTGCCCAAGACAAGCTACATGGGAAGGTTTAAGCCCTCTTCCACCATCAGCAGTGTTCCCTCTCACACAGAAGGACCTTTGGTGATGAGGTCTCATCAAGGTCAGGCTGGATGGGGCTCTAAGCAATCTGATCCAGTTGAAGATATCCCTGCTCAGTGCTGGGGGTCGGATTAGATGGCCTTTAAACATCCCTTCAAACCTAAACCATTCCATGATTCTGTGATTCTTTATGCTACAACTATTGAACCAGTGCTGAATGCTCCCAGCACCAGGGTGCCTTTGCCCTTGCTGCAAGGGATGGCCCTGACACTCCTGCCCACCCAATCACCATTGGAAATTAATTAATGCAGATTCATTTCAGTGAGTGATTCCCCCAAGCGTATGAACAGCCCCATGTGTCCCTGCTGCCACCCCATCCCCACCGCAGCTCCAGCCCGCCTTGTGCTGACACAACTGGGTCAGCTCCTCACCGCCGGCTGCGAGGGGCAGGGACAGCACGGTGCAATGCAGACGATGAGCTGGCTGTGAGGAGGTGTTATCCTGGCCCCTTCCCCTTGCTGTTGGAGAAGGGCTGTGCACCGACACCCCCTCCCCACACTGGTTCAGGAAAGGCGGGCAGGGGAGTGTCACTTTCCTTCACCCCTGCAAGCAGGGAGGTGACCCGTTCCTGGGGCCAGCCTCAGAGAGGCCACGGGAAGGAAGTCGAGGGGTCACGCTGTGTATTACAGTGTGTCATATTGCTGGGTGTGTGGTTTTCCTCCCCCTCCACTGCTAAACACCAACCACAACCACAGCTGGGAAGGCAAGGATAGGAGTTACTGCTGTTACTCTGGGAACACTACGACTGCCTGGGCAACAACAGCCTGAGCTACTGAACCTGAAGCTCCTTTGGCCCCTCTGCAATACCCTTCTCCCAATGGGTCAGCAAATGGGAAAGCAAGGGGTCAGTGCCTTCCTCCTCCTTCTCCTCCTCCTCCTCCTCCTCCATGACTGCTGTGCCTCTCCTGTGGGCAGGACCTGGCTCCCAGGGGATCGATATGGATCATGAACCAGGAATGCGGTCTCACAGACGCAGCCAGCAATGCTGCATGGAGGAGGAATTGCGACGTCACCCCGTGGCTTTGTCCTTGGCCAGCCCCAGCAAAATGCTGTAGGGGCCAGAGCAGACCCTACAGGCACTATCTGTGCATACACAGAGGCTGGAGCAAGGCTGTTGCAGGGTTGGTGCAAGCACCTCTGTGCCCAGAACTCCCTGCAGGAGCTGCAGTTCTGTCTCTGTTCCCAGTCAGCTCTGTGCAACCGACACCAAGGTGACGCCAAACATGGTCCAAAGTGCACAAGTGAGGCACAAACACCCGTCTTGTGCTTGTCTAAACAACCTTTGCTACCTGTATCAATACTTTCCTGTAAATTATCAACCTGCCTGGAAACAGGGCAGCTGTGGTCCACAGCAGAGGAAAGTAAATCCACTGAGAGCAAGGCTGTCTCTGATAACAAGGGCAGCTGCAAGCTGCACTGGGGAGGGTCTCGGTGGTGCTGCCTGTCCCCTGCCAGTTGCCATCAGTCACCCGGTGCAGGAGTGCACGGGCTGGCTGCTCCCCCTCGGGGCTGCCCTACAAAGGTGGCCCAATTAAGAGGCCACTAACACATTTCCATTTATAAAGCACATCAGAGAGATCAACAGCAAAGGGGATAGCTGCCTCCTCTCCTTACTCCAGCCCTGCCTGTCAAATTCAGGACAGGCCCTCAAGAGCTGATGCAGACAGGCCGCACAAACCCAGATCCTGCTCCCAAGGAAAGGCAAATCACCGCCGGGGGCTAGTGATACAATGGGTGGAAAATCAGAGGCAAGGGAGGACAGAGTCAAGGGGCAGCAGTGTGCCCTCTGCCTTGGGAATCCTGGGCCCAGGCTGTGGCTGGCTCATAACTGGCACTGGCAGCAGAAAGATGCCATAGCCCCTCTGCTCCATTGCCTGCTGGTGTTCTGGCCAAGCATGTGTTGCTGCCAGAGAAGGGTCTGGGAGGTGCGAGGCACAGGGAGCTCTGGGCTGTGAACAACTTCTGCAAGACTACCACAAACAAGAAATTCAGCCTGCCTTCCTCCTGAGCAAAAAGTAATGCTTCCTGCCTTCCTCGAGGCATGCATAGAGCACCTCTGTAAGGGCACAGGCATGCATGGCATTGAGCAAACGTCTCCAGGAGCAGGCTGTGGGTTTCCTCATCAGGCAGACATTTACAATCACACAGTAGGACACGTGAGGAGCAGAGGTTTCTAAAAGCATCAGGGATTAAAGGCAGTGCCCCACTTCCTTCTGCCTAGGTTGAGGGGTTAACAACAGCTCATTACAATTTTTATAGAGATGTGTAAATGATTGCCCACTGAAGGGTGAGCACAGCTGACATCATTAAAGTAGAAGAAGGGCTGCAGAAGGGACAACAGGCTCCTGTGAAATGACCTGAGGCCTGCAGCAGCCCTGTTTGACCTGCCCCCAGGCAGTCTGGCTGCTCTGTAGGAGTGCCCCACCCTTCACGCTGTGGGCATTTAAAGGTGGCCTGTAAGCAGAAACGCAGTGGGTCGCACCTCCACCAGTGCTCCTCCCTTCTGCCTTCCTTCACCTTGATGTGGAAGTAATTCCCAGTGAGCAGATACTCGGTTGATCCTCTCATATTATATGCCTGACTAGCACAAACGCATTTGAAAGGAGTGTGTAAAGTTATCATGGCATCATGTTCCTCACTTGTTTAATCACAAAAACCCCTTGCCAAGGGCTCGGCAGATTTTCCAGACTGGGATGTGACAGGCAACAAACCCCAGAACTGTTCAAGATTAAAGACGCTCTTAAAATTACTGCTCTGCCTTGCTCATCTTTTCAATGTGCTGATCCCTCCTCTGGCCTTCAAGGACCATTACATGAGCATCTTTGGAAAGGTCTGCCATGTGTGAAGAGCAACCTGTCCCTGCTTAAATGTGGTGGAAAAGCAAGCAGCACTGGCCAAGAAAGGTTGGAGTACTAGGTTTGGGAACACAAGAGATGGCACAAAACACTGCTCTGCCACACCTCTATGTGGTGTAAATCATTCATCTCCTTGGATTTCAGGGATCTCAAAGGAACACCTGATCCTCTCCAGCAACTCCTACTGAATTGCTCTACTCGTTCAAGGGCATGTGACCAGAAACAGATCAGGGGACATCTGATGGAGAATGAGTGTTGTGGAAGGGTGCAAGACCAAACTGAAAATATCTATTTGATAAGTCTGACAGTTATAAAATGTGCTTCAAATATAAAAACCAATCTGTTGGAATGCAGAAGCTCTGAGTTTTTCCTGCTGGGTAAAAGAACAGCTTACAATAAAATACATTTTACGATCCGTCCACTAAGCCGGCTACGTTTTCCCAGAGCTTAGCAAAGCACTTGTAGAGGAAATGCTGCTTCTGATCTCATTATCACTCCCTGCAGTGCATGTTATTAACTTTCTGTTTTATTTACAGCATTGCCATTTACTTTTATGATACTTCCATTAACTTCATTGGAGTGAACATTGCTTGATGCACACAACCAACGCAGCACTGCTGTAATTTTGACGCACCTTGCCAGCTGTTCTGGGTTTGCAAATATCTTTATGAAGGAGGAGGAGGAGGTTCATTTGAAGAACAGAACAAAAACCATACCTCCCAATTTGAAAAAAGAAAATGAGGCAAAGGCAACTCTGTTTCCTCATGGGAGTGCTGGGTAAGACCGGTTCACACTGCATCTGTGCCATGAATAGGAGAGCTGATGAAACCAGACATTGGCTGGACTTGGAGAACACACAAGGT
This sequence comes from Sakesphorus luctuosus, assembly GCA_013396695.1. NCBI lineage: Eukaryota > Metazoa > Chordata > Aves > Passeriformes > Thamnophilidae > Sakesphorus > Sakesphorus luctuosus. The sequence continues at coordinate 2,466,858 of VWZD01011160.1, read as the reverse complement.
TGTTAGCAGAGAGTGATAGGTGTTTGCAGACTTACCTGTCTCCCTGTGACACCTACAGCAGCTACTGGTTTTATGTATCCCTAGAGTAAATCCTCAAGAAATCTCATGGGTTTTCTGAACTCCACAGCAGGCACTAGACTTCCTACATGTACAGGAAGTGGTGAGAAATGCTGGACTACGATTAGGTAAAGTCCCTCCCTCTTACCCGTCTTTCCCTCGATTGTGGATTGCCAGCTCCTCCACAATCCCCTCCTCCTCCTTGAAGTTCTCCCAGTCCAGTTTAGATTTCTCCAGTGTGCTCATCTTCTGCTTCTTGGCACCGATCTTCCCCAGGAGGCTACTCATACCACTTGGCCTCTTCACCCTGATGGAGATTAGGGAGCAAATGTTACTTACATGCAGGGAGACGGCAATTAAAAACAGAGCTGAGAAACGTCACATGTGAGAGTGGTGGCCTTGATGGTGGTGAGCCACTGCCACTAAACAGATGGCCACCAACTCCAGGCATCCTGCAGGCAGCAAGGTCACGCTTCCTGCAGATCCTGCTCCACCATGCCCCTGGAAGCACCAGAGTTCATTACACACATATCTCAAGTGCTTGCTTTTTGTGAAAGGGCTTTTTCATTTATCTTCCTAAGAGAACAGAGAGCTTTCAGGCCAAAAGAGATCATTAAATCATCTAGTTTGACCTCTTATATACACCAGGCCAAGCCATTCCACTGATCACCTCCGTGCTAAGCCTGGTTCTTTGTCTTCAGTTAAAGTCTTGTTTTCTGGAAGGGATCCAGCTTCAGTGCGTCATCAGTGCTGACAACACATCTAGGAATTAACCATTTCATTGCTATTAACACTTAATTTTCTCTAGCTTTAGGTTCTGGTTGCTGCTGCCTATTCTGAATCCAAGAGCACTCTGGTTTCCAAGCGAGTCTCACTAGTGACATACTCGTAGACCCTAACGAACTTACATATGAATTATTTTCTGTGCAAACAGATAGAGCTGTTTTGCCTCTCATTGAAGTGCATTTTGTTCCAGCCCACATGTCACTTCCCAGGTTTTGTTCCCCTGCTTACTTTTCAACATTCTTTGAAGATGGGGGCACCAGAACTGCCCCATACTCCTCCTGATCTGTTTCTGTCCAAGGATTGCCCAAATCCTGTTAGTTACACTACTGTGTGACATGTTGAGTCCTAGTGCACGTGCACTGCAATCCCACACCACCTCCCAGGTCCCTCTTTGGCAGGAAGACCACTCTGGTCTTTCATTACCTTGTCCTTAGAGTAGTGAAATCCCACCCGTGTGGCGTGGCCCCGTGAATCTCCCTTTATGCTGGGAAATGTACACACACACAGACTCAAGTTGGCTGGGTTGCCCTCTCAAGGAAGACAATTCTCAGGGATAGGAACCCATAAAACAAACTCAATTTAACCCTTCTTAAACCCCCCCAGGAGAGGGTGGCAAACAGCATCCCATTGAACTCAGTGTTTACACACATTCCAGAGATAACTTCAGGTCTGCATGGTCTTTGCCTCTGCAAGAAGCCAGAGAGGAAATGACTCTCGTTCCTGAGAGATGGAGGAATCTGGGGAGGGGGGCCCAAGGAAGGCAGCCAGGTGAGCGTGGTAAATTGCTCTCCATCAGTGGTCTCTGAGCACAGTCCTGCCCAGGGGTAGCCATTCTTGGGAACATATCCAAAGTTATCCTTATCGGATCATTAGTGTGGTTTATGCTTCCATAATTTGCAAGCCTCTAAAGGAAAATAATTCTGCAGTTTATATGGAATTAAATCAAAGAAAATGACAACTCTGTAAGCCCTAGCCAGAAGCCTCTCAGAAGTCACTTGGGGGAGCAGCTTCCTGACATAGATACATTTGGACTACAAGTTCTGGATTAAGGGCAACTTGGCAGGCTTGATAGCCACTGCCCCTGCTCATACTGCCCAGCCAGAGGAGCAGAAATGTCCTAGGACCTGGCCCTCTTATTTTCTTCATTCCCTGCCCCATGGCTGGAGCACAGACCAACAGCCAGCCCTTTTCATTCTGCAGGGACACAGAACACACTAGATGATCTTTGATTTGCCTTTATCCCTGAGCATCTCATCAAGATGTCTACAGGCCTTCACATCATGATCACACAATAAAACCTTGACCCTTGCTCAGCATCCAATTCTACCTTACTTTTCAAGACTTGATGGCTCCAGGTATCCTTATCTGAAGGTAGCAGGAAAGTGGTGCTAGAGGGTAAAATGGACAAAGATGTTCTCAGCACAAGATAAAACTGAAGAGATTTGGTTCCCATATCTGGCTACCCAGGACTACACACAAGCCTTGCACAACCACCAAAAAATGTATCCGAGAAGCAGAAATTAAAGGTGGTATCTCTTGTCCCTAGATTTCTCCTAAATGTTTTTTTTTGGGAAAAAAACCCACAGTGAAAAAGCCATCTCAACTGTCCAAGGGCACTCACAGCTCATCGGCATCTGCTAACCCTTTCATGGGTGGGAGCCCCACAGCCACTGTCAACTGAACTGCAGACAGGCCTGACTCTGCAAAGGACACAGCATGCACCTGGAAAAACCCACTTGAAGCTGTTTCAGGATCTCTCCTGTGTGGTAGAGGAATACCTGCCCTGCAGAGGGACAAGCAGGTTCAGAGGCAGGCTCCCACATGACCTGATGAGATGATGCCTTTTCAGCAGAACCTTGGGCTGTTGGATGCTGGTGGGGAAGAGCTGAGTTGGGACAGGGGCCAATTGGCCAAGCTGGGCTGCCAAACACATCCCTGCATGAAACACAGACAGAGACGTGCTGACAGGCCACTGCTGTCCCCAAACCACACTGGAGGATATACAGGAGGGAAGGGAACCAAAGGCAAGATGGTTCATAGTCAGAGGTTGAAGAAGAGGTGGTTCTGGGTTCACAGCAGGGAGCAGGGGCTGTAAGATGGATGTGGGTTGCTCATCAAGCATCTTCTCTCCCATGGTAATTCCTAGTATAAATTAACAATGTCTACATGCACACACCCACCTGTAATGGTGCTCAAGGCCTCTGTATCTCCTCTTGGCCATGGACCTCAGGAATATCTCTTAAGAGATACAGTTCACTCCATATTTGAAGTTACACAGGCTAGGCTAGCACATGGACCTCCATCAAGCACACCCAGATAACCACAAGAATACTCACAAGTCAACAGTTCCTTCAAGGCAAGGAAACCTGATGAAAAAGGGCAGATTATGTTGCACCCTTGTGTTGATGGCTACTCAACAAACACTATCCAGGGTCAGGCCCATGCTGGAAATGGGCTCTGGGCAGGATGACCTGGCTCTGCTCCTGCCCAGACAATTCCGTGCTGCTGCAGCAGGACCAAGCCTGGGCCAGGCAATGAGACGGGGCCAGGCACAGGCTGAAGGACATGCTCAAGTCTGCTGCTGAGTCTTCACTCCACGGTGAGCCTTTCATCACCCTGAATAAATCCAACAGCAAACCTGGGGGTGGGAATTCCTATGCTTATGCCAAAATGAAGTAAATGAGAGACATTAAAGTCCAATTAAAAACTTGCTTGGCCTTAAATGCCTCATCTGTTTAAAACGCAAGTAAAGGGGCCTGATTAATTGGATTCAGTGCCAACAAGAGGAATTATTACCCTTTTTGTACTCATTAAGGGTATCTGCTGTGGCATCTTTAATCACTAAGGCATTTAAAAGAGAGAAAGTAATTTGCTAAGACATAATGGATCCCGGGGATGAGGATCGGGACAATCGCCTATTTAGGACACAGAGACATGCTCTGAATTTTCACAATTAAAAAAGCACAGCCAAAGTCAGCCCTGAACCAGCAAAAAACCCCACTGCTGAGGAGCTCTGCCTTGGCGGGGGGAATTTCCCTGCACCATATGATGCTGTCAGGATAAAGACTGTGCCTGTGCGTCTTCTGGTCGTACACAGGGACAAGCAGCAAGCAGCAAGCCATGGGCTCCATTGCTTTCCCACTGTAGGTAAACACACTCTATTCCTGTCCTTAACAATGAGGCTTCCTCCCATTTCAGTGTGAGCCTCCAGCTCAACTAGGACATTGGAGAATTGCTGCTATACCAATGATAAAGTGTCACTGCTGCCTGTAATCCCTGTGACATGAAGGTCGGCAGCATGTGGGAAATGGATGCCTGCACCAAAGAGGCAGAGTTCATCACAAGCTTTAGAAAATAATCTTCCAGTCAATTGAGAATATGGCTACAAAGGTCTCATAGTGCATCCCACCAGCCAAAGCCAGATGAGTTCCTCTCACACTCACCCAGAGACAGGTGCTCAAAGGCCTCCTGACACCAACTCCCCATGGTAGCAGAAGTTTCAGTACTTCATCAGCCTTTCACTTAAGCAAGTATTTCCCAATGATTAAATTTCTTGCTCTGCCTATGGCTTGGTATCTTCTTCCTAGTAGCTACTAAGAACAGATCATTCCCTTGCTTTCTGCAGCAGCCTTTTATGTCTTTGAAAGCTTTTCGTGTTGCCTCCCCACTCAGCTTGCTCTTTCCTAGACTAAACAATCTCAGGTCCTTTCAAGCTTTTCTCATTCCTCATGGTTTCCAGCCCTCTGACCACTCTCACTGCTCTTCCTAGACTCTCTGCTATTGGCCCCTATCTTCCTTGAAATGCAGCATCCAAAATGGGAATAGTTCCAGTGATGGATTTACCAGCACCAGGAGCAGGAGGAATGCTTCAGATGCCTTGCGACACACGCAACTCCTTACACAGCCCGTGACGTTTGTCTTTTTCACAACCGTGTGACAACACTGACTCATGTCAAATCTGTGATTCACTGAGATATCTGTCTGCTCTGCTGCTGCCAAGCCATTTCCTTCCTCTATCCATGCAGAACATTCCTGCTACTCCAAGGCTACCCTTTGCACTGTGCCCTAACGTTTCCCTCAACACAGTGGATCTTGGATGTCTCTGCAAATCAGCCTCTCCTACACACAACAGCCATGATGCAGCTGTTGGAGAGGAACAGTAGGGAAAGTACCTCCCCTCTTTGTGAAATACCTATGGAAACTACTCAGCAGCTGAACCAGCACCAGCTGGCCAAAGATCAAGCTGATGGCCAGCAGCAGGCAGGGACCAGCAGGGTCAGACTGCAGGAGCTGTGACAGTTCATGTTGTCCAACTCCAATGAATGAAGTGAGCCCAAAGGACACCTACTCACATGTTGACCAAGGAGCCAGCAGTGTCCCCAGCTTTAGCCTGACCTCCATCCACCCTTGGGGATCACAGGCCCTCTGCTGCTCTGTTTCTGTTGGCTCTGTGGAAGTGTGCAGACCACAGACCCTGCATGGCTTCTCCATCCACCTTGTAACATTCTTCTTGTTGTGGGTAACAATTTCTGTAGCAGGAAGATCCTACTTCTGTCATCTGCCTATCAATACTTTTAAAAACAGCTCAATTTGTAAGAAGAAAACACTTAACATAAAACTGGATGTTACTGGTGCTTAGCTAACATCCCAACACTCCCCCACCCCTCTCCTTGTTATGCCATGTTTTGGGGGAATAAAGTGAGCAGACACACTGAGGACAGTCATTGACATACACAAGTCACAAATGAGACGCTTGCTTTGCCCCCACTAATGAAACAACCCCACCCTGTTCTGCCAGGGAGGATCTTGTGCAAAGTGGCTGCTGCAAGACTTTGACCAAGAAGCACATTTTTTTAGATTATGATGATTCTGACAAGACAACAGTGGGGCATCTTCTGTGGCCTCATCACAGGCTTTTGCATCTCCCAGAGCAGAGACAATTTGATGGTGGCCACTTCATCACCTTGCAGCATGACCGTGACATTAGCTCAGCTGGTTAGAGCATGGTGCTAATTATGTCAAGGTTCAATCCCTGTACCTTCAGTTAAAGAGTGGACTTGATGATCCTTCTGGGTCCCTTCCAGTGCAGAACATTCTGTGATTCTGTGATAAAATACCTGGTGACTCTCCAAGAGGCACTGCAGAGCAACCTTTCCTTTTGCAGAAAGAAATGTGGGCTCACAGGTGTGACATGATTTCCTCAGCAGGATATCTTGCAAGACCAGGAAAGACCCCATACCTCCTGCCCTAGCCTTTGCAAGCAGATTTTCAAAGAAATCACCAATTACCCTGTAAAAAGGCAGGTTATACCTACAACCTAAAAAAAATCCACTTTCAAGGAGGGTTCAGAACTTGGATGGATAGTTTTTGTTGTGTGTGAGATGACAAGACCACTGCAAGGGCAAACGCACCTACGGTGTCTGGCAGAAGAGAAAATACAGGAGGCATCCATTCCCAGACCTCCAGTAGGGCTGAATGGCTTTGCAAATCTCCAAGCAGCTCAAACACATGCTAGAGTACAAATTGCTACCCTGCTGCTCCCTGCAACACCGAGCAGCACATCCGATCCCACCATCAGGACATGATGCTGATGAGTCAATGTCACTGAGTGCAGAAAGATGGCACCTCAGGCCCTGCAGACCTCAAAGTACCATGTTCATCATGAAGTCCTGGCTCTCCCACAGCCCCTCTCCTGCCCTCCCCCCTTCCTCACTGGGCCTGTGATATTTACTTGCAGCACAGTGACAGCAGCTCCGTTCCTGTCAGCCCAAGTGCTTTGATGGCAGGGATGCAGGTGAGAAACTCGACCACTCAACAAAGAGAAGAGCACAAAGGTTTTGGACATGGTTATATCTCTTCCTGCCGTGATCTGCTGTAAAGCTGAATAGTTTACTTAACAGCAGGAAATGGTTCTCATACAAACTAACCACAGCTGGGCAACTGATATATAGCCAGTAAATACTTTCCTTTTAATAAAGTGGAAGATTCCTGCCCAGGGCACATGGATCACCCACCCCACCATCTTCCCTTCAAACAACAATATGCATGGGTGTGTGAGAAACACTGCCCAAGGAGGATGTATGCAGAGACCTGGCTGGTGGCCCATGTGTCACCTCTACTATTCCCTCCCAGCCTCTCCAGACAGGCTTCCTCGGCAGAGGGGTGAAAATGCTGGGGTGGGGGGGAAGAGGGGCACGTGTCAGGAAGGCAAGTGTAGTGCCATCTTCTCCTTTGGGTCAGGGTGGTCTGGCTGGATGGAGCAGACAGCAGCAGAACAACAGTGCCTGGTATTGCCAGGAACCTTCTCCAGAATGATAGAACAGGTCGTCTTCTTCAGATTATCAAATCGACTGCCTATTTTCATCCCTCACTCCATGTAACTGGCGAAGGACAGAAGAGTCTCCCAGGCAAAACCCAACTGCATTTCTACTTTTTCTCCCTCTACCTGGCATCGTTTCCCCATGGGATGGATGCAGAGAGCAGTCTGTCTTGTTTTCAGCTCTGCCTGTCACAACAGGTATTTAAAAAAAGCAAACAAGAAACCCTCCCTAACGCCAAACAAACAAACACTGAAATCCCAGGTGGAAAATAAAAAGCAAGCAAGGAGGAAATGAAGATAAAAGCAGAGTGGATGGTGCTGGAAGGCTGGTGATGATCTTGTCTGGAGGGCAGGGCCCAGGGCAGGCTGGTAGGGAGAGGACTGATGGACTCCCACTGCCTGGCCAGGGCAGTGCAGCCCAGGAAACTCATTGGCAACGTAGGTGCCTCTCCATATGCTCCACTTGCTGAGGTGGTAGCAGGCAATGAGCATTTACACCCTAGAGCACACACAAATCGAGCCAAAGAACCTGCCTGAAGTGCTCTGTGAGTAGCAGGGATTTCTGACACAGCGTTATAAACCCGTATCTTTGTGGTGAAAACTGTAAAACTTCCTGCACTCTGAAGAGTGACATGCACCAAACCACCGTGGAAAAGCAGCCATGGCTGGGACAAAACCCATTTGGTGGTGCTACAGGGCACAGCAGAGCAGGCAGCATGTCCAAAGGCAGCAAGAGATGCAAGTGCACTGGAAAACTGCAGTTACCAGGGCTGTGGCCTGGCCAGAAGGCCAGGCTGGATTTTGCTGCACAGAGAGCTTTGAGGGCAGGAGTCAGCTCCCAGTGAAAGTGCTGAGTACAATGACCCCTCCAGAAGGTGAATGGTCTGACTGCAGCAGGACCAGCCTGAAGTACTTACAAGGAACAAGGAAATGTGGGTTTTAACTCAAGCCAACAGTGTGAGTTAACTTTTCTCAGGCTTTTGTTCGGGCTTGTCAGTGCAGGCTAACCCCAAGTTTCTTTGTCATCAATTCTGTTGCAATCTGAAGACGCTTCTGACATCACCTCATACTCCCTGACACCTCAGACAGCCTCATGATGGAGACTCCTACATGAACACTGATGTCCACAAGTTCTTCCCACTTGCAGGAAGTCTTTGACACTGGCTCTGCTGAGCTGAGGAGGTAATCCAGGATCACAGCTAAAACACACTAGTGTTCAAATAAGCAATGTGTCAGACAAAAAAGAAGGTGTAACCTCTCCACAAGAGAGAGTGATAGCTCTCCTTCCCACAGCTGAGTTCTATGTGGAAAAGATGGACAGCCAGACCACTCTACCCTGGCAGCCCAGCAATCAAAGCCTGGCCAAGATGATGAGGCTTCCATCAGTGTGGAGAGGCAAGGGTAGATGGAACAGAGTAAGAGGCTTGGTGAGGGCTGTTGCAGGCAGTAGCACAGCTTGCCACAGGCACACCTGATTCTCTAGATGTATTTGTGTCTAAAAATAGTCAGTGGGGGAACAGAGATTTGTCACAGGGGAAAAAACCGTGTCACTCCCACCTCAGCAACAGTGAGCAACAGCTCACCTAAGGACAGTGCTCTGGTATCCCAGCTACTGGCTCATTGCTGGATTGGTTATTAATCCAGCACAGTGAGTTTCGGTGTGACTACAGGTTGCGCAATGCTGCTCTGGTAGAGAGAGTGCATTTCACCGTCAGGAGGGAAATAAACATTGTGAAACTGCCTTACAAACAGCAAAACTGACATGGCAGCTGGTGAAGGAGCTTGCAGAGCATCACACCACAGGCTGCCAGGGGACATCCCAGTCAGTGACTTATTTTCTGGTACATTTTCCAAGATACAAAAATACTTCATTCTCATCTCCATGTCATGGATTGTACTGGATAGGCGTTTCCAAAGTACATGGCTGGATAACGAGACCTAAGCATGCCTTGCTCCAAAACAGGACACCTTATTCTCCAGTTGGCTTCCCACACTGGGGGACAACCCAGGTGTAAATACACATAATACTGCAACAGAATTATTCCAGGAATAAAACCAGTGTTGGGTCTCCAAGCTGGGTCAAACTTGCTGAGAAGGTGAGAGATGGGATGTTCCAGCTCATGAATGGCTGAGAGCAGCAGCAATAACACAGGTGCACAAATCTGCCACAGCCGGGCTTTCCCCAGGCAGGTCCCATTCCATGGCATCTAGGTCTGCCCCCACCTTGCTGGAGGGCCTGGAGTCTCATTTTACAGGCTCTGGAGGACATGCTCATCAAAAAGCACATAGTTCTCAGGGAGCTGGCTGGCTCAGGCAGAGCCCCTGACCTGCAGGTTCACTTATCAGCAGGAAGGGCTCATTAGGGATCGGACCAGGGTTTCCTGCTCAGGACCGAACCCTTTGTGAAGGGACTGCTGCCATGGAGAACCCACTTCCGAAGAGCCAGAGGAAGCAAAATATTTTCCTTGGGCCTCTGAGACTGAGTTGCTATGGGGTGGATGTCAACAAAATAAAGTTGCACTTGTGGATCTGGGCTGTGCTCACCATGCACGGGCTGTTACTGCAGGATAAAGGTACCCCAAGCAGCATCACTGCCTGCCCCCAGAGCCAGGGACAATTCAGAGCAGCATAAGGCCCCTCTGTGCCAGTGTAACTGCAGCTGCCCTCCGGGCTGTACTGGCAGAACTATTTTAGCAAAAACAAAATCTCGCACCCTCCTAATCAGTATGACATTGTGCAGAGCCTGGGGCTCACTCTGGCTCCTCTCCAGCCTGGAGCACAGACAGAGGCTGTTTCAGCAGCAGACTCTCCTAACGCACTTGCAGCAGGCCAGCCAATTACATTACAATATCTGTGTGAGGAGCTCAACGGGAGCTTAATTGAAAGAGCTGTAGCATTCAAATGACTTCTGATACTATGAAGACGTTAACAACTCCAGCCCAGCACTAACCAGCCATGTCTGATGCTTGGCTGACGGGTAAGGACCTGTAAACTCAGGGCTTGGTCTACAGCCAAAGCTACACCCCTGTCAGCACACACAGTACTGCAGCTGCAGCCAAATGCTGATGGTGTTGCCCCTTCCCAGCTGGAAGCTGCAGTCACTCCTCACTCCTCATGTGAGCTCTCCTCCACCCAGGGCATCCACACAACACAAACCAGATCTGCCCCTGCCACTGAGGGACTGCATTACATGCACCAGAACTCCTCAAACCGTTCCCACATGGACTAGCTTGAATCTGCAAAGCACTGCTTGCATTAATTAATTGTATTGAAAAATATCATGCATGGTCTTCATGCATATTTTACATTGCCCTTAAGTTCTGCAAATGTTTAGGGATAATAAATGTGTCAGTTTCGGATGGATTTTGCTACACCAGCACAGAACCAGTATACCTACCCTACTCAAAGGTGCTGGGCTAGATTTAATTTGGTATCTTAGTGCTGCCCCTGAGAGTGGCAAGAAATGCCTTTTATAAAGCTCTGACTGTCCACACTGTATGTCTGTGTGGGGGAAGGGGTTCTGCTTCTACCACTTTCATTTCTGATCCAAAGCACAGAAAACAGCAAAAATGCACACATACACAAGTTGCCAGTGGGATTACACCTGTGTGGCTGTGAGGCATCTCACAGTCCAACAGCAAGTAAGAGCAAAAAGTTAAACTGAGAGGGCACGATGCATTTGGTATCCAGGTCCAACAGGTTGATGACCTCAAAGCTGCCAGAAGCTACTGCAGGTCAGTGTCTGGCATAGAGCACATTTGTTGGGCTACAACTTGGGTCACACACTGGAGCATTTTAGAGTAACACCATGTATTATGCCCATATTTAGCCATGGAAATAAGGGTGACGACTTTCAAACACTTGCAGCTCTCACTGACTTCACTGGGTTCAGTTGAGACATTTCAAATAAAACAATAACGACCACAACTCTGGGCTGGGATCAAGCACAGACCATTTTTATCTTAAAAGGCATTTGTTTGAGAATATTCAGAGCTGCTAGAACCAACAGCACTGAAGTTATTTCACCGTGCAACCTTAAAACATGGACAGCTTTGTCTGCAGAATGACATGGATTAATTGGTGACCAATCTTTAAAAAAATAATAGTTAGAAAAAAATTGCTGGCAAACAGAGGAGAAATTCTTCCTCTCTTCAGTGTCTCACTCTTTCCTCCTTTGTCTAACAGCAGATCTTTTGTTCAAGATTTCAGCTGCAAGCAGCCCCGAGGTACGCAGGGAATGTCTTGGTTATGACAGACTGGTGTGCGGACTTGGTTTTAATCAGCAGAGAAACTGCTCCAAATCAGGCCTAAGAAGTCCTGCTAATGGAATTGTTCCAGTGCTAAAGGGATTTCAAAGTGAATGAGTGCGGATGGCGGAGCAGCTGGTGCAACTCCCAGGTTGCTCTTTACAGCGCAGTGTGCCATGCAAGGGGGATCCAACGCCCCAACCACCCTACCCTTGAAAAAACAACCAGCAGTGGCCCCCCAGCAATGCAGAGTCCCTGGCTGTGTCTCTGTGACTCTCAGACAGCCCCAGTGTTTAGTCCTGGTTAGCTTCCCACTGTATCAGATCAATGCCAGGCTTTGATCAAAATGAGAGACAGGCAGGACAGAGGTAGGAAGGGACCCCCCTCCTCACCCAGCAATTAATCTGACAGCTTTAAGAATAGGTCTGATGAAAACAAATACACCACCTTCCACTGGCAAATGTCCACAAAGCTCAGCAGCCTAGGAGAGGGGAAAGTTCCCAGGAAATTAAGTGAGGGTAGAGGAGACTCAGGGCTCCATAGCACAAATGCATCATACAACAAGCAACAAGCCAGAGCCCACTGGAGTGGTTGCTCTGCAGTGCTGTGCAAGTTAATCAATAGAATGAATATAATATATTATCTTCCAGTGGAAAGCCTGGCCTGGCAGCACGTGGGACTATGGGGGACAATAAATGTTTGGGCACTGCTACAAGCAGTCATAAAACAAAAATGAGGGTTTGATCACATTTAATTGCTTTTGGGAAGGCTAACATCACTGGGGGATCCATCACAATTATCATCCCCTGTTCCAGCCCAGATTAAGAGCTGGCCCAACAATTCAGATCAAAGAGGGTATTTCGAGGGGTAAGGAAAGGAGAGAATATCCTAAAAGCTTTAAAGATGTTTCCCATATAAAACATGAAGTCCAACCCACAAGAAAACAGGCAATAAAAAGTTAACCGATGAAAGAATGTGCTTTTTTTCTCAAAAACAACTTTCTAAGGCTACAGAAAATGCTCAGTTACAAAACAGAGGAGACAGTGCAGAACGCCCAAAATGTATGTAAGAGGAGAAACTAAGATTATCCTCTGGGTTTTTTTCCAGGGCTTGACTGAAGTGCTTTAAATGCCTGAGGTTGGCAAGGCCACCCCACAGTGCCTTTCAGCTTTGGCAGAAGTCACTCAGAAAAGTTGCTCTTCCTCTTCCCAGGGACCCACCTCACTGGAAATAGATTTCAAGTCTCCAGAGGAAGAAAATGGAAACAGCTGACATCTCCCAGCCACAAGCTCAGTTGTCACCTTCCAGCTGGAGGAAGGCAGAGGGATAAGCCAAGGCTTCCCTTCCACCCACACAAAGTGGGAGGCTCCCAAATAGCTAACATCCACCCACCAAAATCTGCTCAGAAAGCCAAAGTTCTCCTTGAACATGGGGACTGCAACCTGTCAAGGCTCCCACTACCTCCAGCAGCCTCATGCAGAGGCGGGTGGCAGGGCAGGACCAGGGTTTCATGACACATGGTCTCTGGAATTCACTGGTGAGTGTCTCACAGCCTCTGCCTGGTACAATGCCAGAGCTGTGTCTCGACTCCTGTGTGACCTACCAGCTGCTGAGGGCAAAACAGCAAGGCACACATCACCCAGAGAGGTGAGGATCAGTGGGCGGCTGCTGAATGAACAGACATGCTTCACAAAACTCACTCCATACTCTTGGTTGGAGTGAGCAGGTTCAGCTCCCTGGCTCTCCTAAACAGCCAGTATGACCCCAGGAAGGCCATTCAGTCCCCTTGTAGCAGGACTTCTGTCTCAGGAGGCAGAGAGCTTTGCAGCAGCGCTGACAAGGCAGGCAGGCTGCCAGCTGAGGACTCAAACTCCTTCAGGGAAGTGTAACAGTTACGCAGTAATCGCATAAACCATGGGAACAGCTTCCCAAAGGATGTGGTGGATCCCAGATTGTCTTTCAATTGTGAGTGGATGCCTCTTTCAGAAATGCAGGCTGTAGTTCAACCACAAATGCTCACAGGGAGCTCTCAGGAAAGCTCCATGACCCCCAGAGACCAGGGCACCCGAGCAGCCACTTCAGGCCCTCAAGCCACAAACCTACGAAAATCCTGCCCTTTGCACTGTACCATGGCAATTCAAGACTTCTCTTGGCCATGATCTTTTTTCATGTCTGTACGGCCCAATTTTCAGCTGTTTCTGTGATCTGCTCCAGGACAGCAATTCTCTTTGACCCAGCCCATTGAGCAATCCTCTAAACCTCGTCACCCCCTCTAGCTGGTTTTGTTTCCTTGTTTTTTAATTACAAATCAGATCTCCTAGTGAAAGTTTCTCTGTCTCTTTGCTTGAGATTCTGTTCCCCCAGCACCAGTTTCTTGGCAAAACTCCCAGAGAAGGACTAGTGAAAGCCTTCACAGCAGGGAGTACCCAATGACCCACACTGCTGGAGTCAGATCCCTCACCATCCTGTCTACTTTCAGTTCCTGGAGAGCATTCGCTGGCGAGAGAGAGAAGAGATTGAGCCTCACTCATAGCATAATTCTTCATTTTCTTTAACTTCATCTGTGACAAGTGCAGTCAAGGCTGTTGTAATCTGCCTGGGAGCTGCCTGGGGACACCCCAACACGGGTACTGCAGTGTGCTCACTTATGCTAAGAACCCAGTGATGTCTGTATTCTGAGTCCTCTCCTGTCAAACCAGATGCCTCAAGCTGCTCAAAACATTTGGTTTCCAGTATAGAATCTGCTTCTGAACAATTCTGATGCATTTTGGAGGCTACTGTTAGCGAGGCAGGGAAAAATACATTTGAAGGGAGGAGAGAGGTAGATACTTTGATCCCTCCTGACTCCAAACCACACTGCAGGGCTCTCCAGGACCAAGCTCTGCAAATGGGCAGGTGCAAGGAGGTCATGCTGAATGTCCCAGGAGACCACCAAGAAGCAGGAAACTTTCTGCATGAAGAAAAAAATTCCCTTATCTGGCCAAATCACAGTAGTATTTGGACAAAGTGTTCTCGCCTGTATCTGGACTGTAATCTCGTGATTCAGCAGGGCTGCTTTCAGGTCTCCAGCAACACTCCACACATACACCTTGATGGAAAGCATTATTGTATCATATAAAGTTCCTCCTTTTCTTATCTCTTGGCTTCTGAGTTTCTAAATTTCTTCAGTTTCCATAATCGGGGATTTGAGGAGTTTATTTATAGCCAATAAAAAGTCACAGCCTCCTCCACAATATCTATGCTACAACACTTCTCCTTCTGAGACTCTTTTCCTTCCATTCACCAACCTAAACCATCTCTCCATGAGCCTAAAAGTCTAAGCAAGGTAAAGCCTTGCCAAGGGAAGAAATTCTCCCATTATTCTCATCCAAGAAAGTGGTACAAAGGAAAAAAGACCAGAAGGGATGGCTCACATCCCTGGGTCATGGCAGAGAGCTGGAAAAGGCTCATCTCCAGGAGGACGGAGTGCCAGCACTTCTTTTTTTAACTTAGCCAGCAGCTGCAGAATTTTAGCTTTATTAAAAGCCTATTTTGCTTTTGCTGCTGCAAAGGAAACTGACTCCCTCCTCTCTCCTCCCAAATAAAAGGCCAAAGTCTGCAGACAGACATCCTGTAATGTCACCTTAGAAAGAGGTGGCAACTTGACTCATCTCACTGGAACATGCACAGAGCAGCTTTACTTCAGGTTACAACAGAAACACACTGCTGAGCCTTGCTTTGAGGTTTTGTTATGAGCAATCCAACAAACCTTCAATATCCTCTGATTACAAGTGTCTGGAGTAAGAAAGGAAGAGATAGGCAGAAAAACAGGTGGGCTAGAGTCTGAGGCTCCACTCATGTCAGAGTCTCCCACTTTGTTCACAGCACCACTACATGCAGAATCCCTCTCTCTCAAAGACATGTATTTGACAGGTCAGAGACACTCCCGTTAAACAGCCTTCCTGCAACATATTTCAGGATAACACAAACAAGAAGCTGCTTTTTTTGTCATGCCAGAACAACAAGAGATGAAAACCACTGAACTAGACACCATTAACTAAATATTGTTCTCCAATGGCAGTTCTAAACCTGCCTCAATTTATAGATTAATCTGCTGGATCAGTAATTTAGGCTATTTGATGGCTAGCATTTAGAAGTGCACATTTCTGGGAAGGCTGAAAATGTGCTTGTGATTTACAAAATTACTGCGGGGTCTCTAGTGGATTATTTGTCAGAGGCAGGTGTTTGGTGTTAAGACACATTTACCCTTCTCTCCCCACATCCAGGTTTAATATCAGCAATGAAATACCAACTGCTCCTGCAGCATTTACTCTGAAACAGCAGAGCAAGCATGAATCTTGTCCCCCTTCCCCTTTCTAGCCTGCTGCCACACAATACTAAGGCTCAGGATGATGTATATCAACCAGCTGGTTGGGGGGAAATGGGACTGGAAAGCATCCAAGTAATCTGTGCCCTCCCCACGCCCTGGGGAGAGTACCCCACGTGTGCCACGACAAGGAACATTCCTCCCCTGCATCCGTGCTTGTGGAGGAGGATAGTGCCAGTGGCTGGCCAGACTGAACAAAACAGAGATTTGAAGAGGAAAAGAACCAGTCTGCCTCTGATTGCAGCCAGCCTCTCCTTTTGTCCAGCCCTTTCTGACTGTGACCCCAAGCTTCTGTCATCTTTCAGGCCTGGGTTGGGATTCCCTCTGGACTCTCAGCAGAGCTCTTTAAAATGGCAGTGGGAATCCTCACTAGCAGTGGGACTAACCATTCCTCCTCAAACACTGGGTGCGTGGGCTCCAAAATCTTTCCAGAGCCAGCAGTGTCCGCAAAGCAGGCAGCAAGTGTTGCTTTAGCTGGCTCTCAGCGTGCCCGTTTCATAACACAAAAGGAAGTTTGAATCCCTCAGGGCTCAGATTTTTTCCAAACTGGGTAAACACACGCAAACACACACTATTTGCATGCACAGCAACTGGGACAAAGGCTCTGTGGCCAGGTAGTGTCTAACTGGTGGTCTGGGCATGTGGTAACATGTGCACAATCCTAGAAATCTTGAGCTAAAAGAGACTTATCTCTAGACTGACTCTGTGTTGCTTCCAAGTCTTGCTTTTGAGATTAAAAAGCAGCCTTTGTTGTTTGCAATATTACCATTTCAGAAAAAACCCCCCACCCCTTCTCGCCCCCCCACCCCAAAGGTTTGGTTTATAACCCAAAACATTGGCACCTTAACAGCAGAAGGTCAAAGCCCTCCAGTCATTAGGCAGATTATGTTTAAGAGCTCTATGTGCAGCTGATCAGAGGCTTATTCCTTAAAGGATTCAAACGGCAAGCCAGTGCACCTCAGCAAGCAATCTTGTTTAATAGTCAATTAGCAGAGATGTGCTCCTCTGAGCTAAATATCACTGCAGACAAAAAAAGAGAAAAATGCACCACCATCAGATTTCCTCCACTTCTGCCATTAAATCAAGCCAGATGGTCTGCTCTTTCTTTAACTGGTAAGACAGGAATGCACCTAAAAGTCACCCAGCAGTTTTATCCCAACCAGGACAGTAATATCCTTGAAAATAAATAATTTTTTTAGACTAGAGGGGGGCTAGATAGATTCAGAAAGCAAAAGAAAACCCCCAACTATTTCAATAAAAAGTCTTGTCTCTGAGCATGTAATTAAACCAGGGTGAGATATAATCCTCCAGCAGCAACTCCCTTTGCAGCTCCAAATACCCAAACCCCACATGCACTGCCATACATCTGGGAAGAGGAAAGAGCTAACTAAAGGCAGATTTGCATAGTGTTGATGTATTAGTACCTGCCAAATCACAGCGAGGGCAGGCCACCTACACCCAGCCACATGCTGGTAACAAGCACTGCTGTGAACCAGAGCACACACCCAAATTTCACAGGCACATGGGCATCACTGTAACCAAGAGCACATGGGAGCTCTTCTCTAGAGCTGCCAACTCCAGTGTTCAAAAGCCAGGAGTCAGCCTCCACACCCCCTCCAGTCGGCATTAGTTTAAAAGCCAGGCATTGCAGAAAAGGAAGAAAATCAGAAGCAGCATTTATTTGCCTCCTAGTTTCCTACCCTAGGTTAAGCCAGCCAGAGTGGATGACCTTTCTTTCCAGCCATTAGAGGTAGAAACTTTCTCCTCCTTGCTCCAAAGCCGAGGCTTTTACCTGATTGTTTTCCCCCAGGACTTGAGCACTAGAAGGAAAACTTGCCAAGTATTTGAAGACTTGGCAGTTCATTCAAAGCTGGTGTCATCCCCTCCCATACTCAATCCAATGTGACCTGCCTCACTCCATTTGCAACAAGAGGTTTGTGCTTGTTAGTTGAGAATAGAGTTGTTGTCCACAACCCAGCCTGGAGAGTCTGATGGAAAGGTTTATACCACTAAATCAGTGCTTTTCACCAAGTCTCTTTAAGAGTGTCAACAGGAAGACTAAAGGGTTAAACTGCCCATGGAGTCTGAATGACCCTCTAAAATCCTCTGTGCTGTAGGGGGTGTAGTGCAATGTTATGTTGCAGAAAAACGGGGTTACAAGTGTAATCCTCCAAGAAGCAGCAAAAGCAGGGTATGAAACTGGCCCATCAGCATCGACAGAACAGAAACCACAGAGGTTTCAGAAAATCATTCTCGTGACACAACATGAACAACTCACGACACAGCAGAGAGGCAAGAGAAAAGGGTCTGCATGTCAAATTAAGGTTCCTGCTCGCTTGTGGGTTACCACAAACATCTCTGCAGGCTGACACCTACCCCAGGGACTCTGATTTACTCTCCTGCATTGAAGAACTAGGAGAACACAAAGATGCTCAAAGCCTGATAAGCCAGCCTGGTGACAAAGTGCAAAGAGAAATTGAAGCTTATTTTCTGTTCTTATCATTGCCATGTTGACTCTGCACAGAGGGAACAAAAGCAAAGCAAGACTGCCTGAATGCCCTTTCTCAGCAGCAGAGTTAAACAAGGCCAGTTCTGAATGGAAAAAGACTGTGGAGTGAAGATGCCACTGGAGACAACCATTTTTCAGTGTATCCTTGCCTGAATGAGGAACAAGAAGAATAAATTCTGACAGAAGAAAAACTGACAGCTTTTGCCATTCAAATATATGCCTAAAGGCACCACTTAGAAGCAGAATTCTTAGGCTATGAACAAAAAAACCCTTCAGTTTTCTTCTCCCTCACAGCAAAATCCTACAGGAACATTTCCCAGGTGGGGTAATGCTTACCTGAGTAGACCCTGCTATGCTCAACTCCACAGAGAACAGAGCAGATGGGAATGTCTGCATCAGTACAGCCCCAAGTAGCCACTTCAGAAGGCAAATGTTTATTTTGCCTCTTTCCTCTGCTTTGAGTTGAGGCAGAATTTCCCTGCTGGCTTCCTGACCTTGCACATTTGATTGAGATAAAGGTGTGAAGTACCAAGTACTTCTTTCAAACTCAGGAGCAGCAAGAGACTGCTGGGGCACAAACAGATGAGCAGAGGGACCAAAATTACAGGTGATGTTGGTTTATACCAGGAAAGGTGACGTGGAGGTATTAACTCTCAGGGTTAAAGCACTGTAAGGAATGATGTTACTCTTCAGAAGAGGGCAGATGCAACCCCTCAGCCCTCCACGGGTGTGAGGCACATCCTACAACCTGGGGGAGAGAACAACAGTAGGCGGAGATGAAGCCACACAGCAAACTCAAAGGCAGAGTTAAGGAGAGCCAAGGTGTGCTGGGTCCTAGCTATGCTCAGCTACCGGGATCACCTCCTCTTCACCTTGCCCTTTTTCCCTTTGGACTGTACACTACCTGCATGTGCAGCTTGGCTGAGAAAGTCTGTCTGTGCTGTGGGATTGCCGGTAACTCAGCTGCGTGTCTAATCCAGATCAGGGATTTTCGTTTCTGTGCCTTGATTCCTTTGCTTTTTTAGCTTATCCGGTTGTAACAGCCTCAGGGCCTGAAGGCAAGATCAGAGAAACAGCAAAGGGCACTTTTAGCTGCAGGGTTTCCCCATGGCCTTCATCCTGCATGGAGTGGCTGCACCCAGAGCCACATGGAAAAGCCAAGCTGGCTTGGAGCACACCAGCAGCACGGATTCACTCTGCTGTCCCAAAGCAGTGCTGTGCTGGGCTGCTTGGCACCTTCACTACCCTCCAGACACACTGCCTTTGCTTTGCCTTTGCTTCCCACGTCCTCCTCATCCACACCATGTGCATCAGGTGATACAGAGTGCTGTGTCTGTGTGCCCAGCTCTCCCCTACACCTCCAAGTCTACGGATCACAAAGTCAGAGCTTTCCATGTCCAGATAAGCTACTAACAAAGCAAGCACCCCAAGACATCATTATGCCTGTTCTGTCACAAACAACCCACTCGTCATCAAATCCTCTTGAAGCAACTTCATCACCTGTTTCAACCTGCTGACACACAGACAAGCAGGACGACGTTAAACGTGGTTTCAGGCTGCTTTGGAGAAGGTTGTGTGGGAACTGCTCACACGCCTCTCCGGAGCACATGCTGGTGTAACAGTCTGTACACTACTCATTTCTGAGATCATGCAGCTACACCAAGGGGAGCATCTTTGTTCCTGCCTCAGAGGGGACATGAAAGCTTCTGGCTTTGTTTTACACTGGCATCCCTGCCTTTCGACCACCTTCACAGAGTTTTAAACAGAGGCATCTGGAAGACTTTCTCCAGACTCTTTTCCTTGCTTCTTTCTCTTAGTTTAGGACAGTTAATTTGCTGCTCTCTGATTTTGCCAGATAATTTTATGGAGAGTTCAAGGACGACTATTTTTTTGATTGAAGGGCTGGAGCACCACAAGGCTAATGAAGGTCCTTTTCCCAAAAAGTGTTTGATAGTCAGTGGAGACAGCAAAAGCAGGACACTACAGGAATCTTTCACTGCTTCTCACATTACATCCTCCCCTTTGCTGTTCACGTTTAAAGCTTGCAAAGCCCCATGTATTTAACTCCCTGTACGTTGCTGAGTCTCCTGCATTGCAAGCAAGGCTATGTCATGAGAACTCCAGCACAGCACATCCTTACCCATCAATTTTGGGAACTGGGGCTGGGCTGTGGTAAGCAGCAGACCAAGAGGAACATTGTTTTATTCCCTGTTGGATCTCCACATGATTCCCTACCCCCACACCATTCAGAGGAAGCAGCAGAGAAAAGAGGAGCATGTTAGACACTTCATTCTTTGGTCTTTTTCATATCTGCAAATACAAGTTTCTTATTAAGAGATAAAGAAAAACCCTTTCATCCTCTACACCCCAACCTAATCTTTAAATACCTAGTGAAATATAAGTAATTGAGAGATGCCTTTGGCAGCTGTGGGCTCAGTAATCCCTTTCATGTACATAGACAGAAGCTGACTAGGACTAAGGATTGCTTAACTTAAAACTGACATAGTGAGATCGCTGTGCCTGGCAATGAATATTAAAAGCAACGACAAGATTGACATTATCTAGGTGCACTGTAGCTTCTACTTTTTTTTTTTTTCCATTTAAATGTTCCATTCCTCAGTTCTTACTGCAAGGATCTGAGTCAGGAAAATACAGCTCAGGCTGATAACTTCCAGAAGTGCCTGCTAAAGCCCAACTTGTAGGGTGCCAAACTTAAGACAGTTAAAAGGGTTCAGCTTACAAAGCAACACAATTTCCTGAAAACAAACATGAATAAAAACACTCCTCATGTGTCATGTGCTGTGCACACATTCAAGGCTTCAAAGAGGCATTCCTTGTTTTATTTTCTAGATGTAGGGCAATGTTGTAAAAGCCTTCTTCACCTTCACAGCCAGTTCTGTTCTCTGAGAAGTGACTGCAGAGAGGCAGTAATGAACTGGAGCTCTCCCACATGCTCCAGGGACCACGTTAACTACAGTTTCTGCTCCCAGTGATGACAGATGTTTCCTGAATGTGTAGAATTCATTTTTTCCCCTAAAGAAATGTCTTAAAAGCTGCTAAGTGGCATTAACTGAATGAGTGGTGGTTAAACAACGGCATAAGACAGAACAAGCAAGTTGCCAAAATGCTTTCTCTCTTTAAATAGGAGAAAGCACGAGTGCTTGCACAGACTTGCTCCAATGCTCAGATTCTCACCATGAATATGTACCTTATTTCTAGCTCCAGCTCTTTCAGTCACTGCTTACAGCTGCTTCTTGGTGGGCTGGGTTAAAGAGCATGTCCTTCAACTGAGAATTCCATCCTTGTGCTGAAAGCTACAGGCTAGGGTGAAGTCATGATTCTTTCTTACTCCAAAAGCTGTATCTCATCTCTCCCATTAATCAGAACCATCATGTGATCCAACAACACGTGTTGTGTTTTGTAGTGGAGGTGGGAGCTGTTTCCAAGTAACAGGGCTAAAACCTTGGGCTGCCCAAGGTCACAGAGGGTATCTCTGCTGCAGAGTACACTCAGGTACTTCTGCAGCTGCTGCCCTGAACTCCACAGAGAGCACACAAAGCCTCTCAGGGGATCCCCTCATACGCTAAACATGGGCCAGCTGGTTTCCCTGCAGCTGCAGAACAAATATAAGCAGAGCTCTGCCACAGGCTGACAGCTCCACTTACTCTGCAGCAAGGATGAAGGCCACAACGCACTGCTTGAGTTTCCACAGCAGAGGTGTTCTCCCTCAGCTCCCAAGGTTTCTCCTCTCCATTGTTCTGACCCTGAAATGAGGCACGAGGGTTGCTGCCAGGCCAGTCCCACGCTCCCATCAAGCCTCAGCACTGTTCTAGTCTTATCTCTTCAGGCTGCCTCATGGTGTCAGTTTAATCACTACAACTCCAGAGTGGCAGGGACCTAACTCTAGATACCTCTTTCCCCTTTCCCCATCCTTCAAAGAAAAGAGACATTTGCTATCAGTCACCTAAGAACAGTGTTTTCCTGTTCTCCTTGAGCACCTTGTCATCAGTTTGTGCTCTTAAATCTTTTTGAAGTTACAAGACCTTGTTGAAAGCTGATGGTCAAGTGCTCACACAGCAAAACTGAGCTTGGCCTGGCCACTTTGTAAGTAGTTTTATTGTAAAGGGAAAAAGGTACAAAAGCCCTGCACTGGGCATAAACAAGCTGACTGCACATAATGGACATTGTTAGGTGTCTGAATAGGTCACTGACTCAAAGGAAAGTTCAGCTCCACAATGCAGGTCTTGAGCTGTGAATACAAGCAGAAAGCATCCCTGGGCACTCACACCCCATGCATTCAGCGCAGCTGGATCTTTTTGTATTTCTCACTGTCCATTTCCTCCTGAATTTCCCTAGTTTCCTTCCATTCGTGTTATGAGCCTTTGTTCTTTCTCTGCCCTCTTCCTCCTTCTATTTTGAAGTGTACAGATGGAGTCTAAGGGTTGGGGAAACAAGCAGAGTCACAGCACATTAGAAAAACAACCTTTGCAGCTTAGTAAAAATAGGATAAACCCATTCTAGCACTAGTCACTCTAGGAAGAGTGGCCCTTGTTGCAAGACTGCAGCTACAAACTGTCAAACTGCAGCTACAAAGAATTTTGTATGTTAAGAAGTTGAAAATAGGACTCTCCATGGAATTAATTTCATCCTAGTTAGTTGTTCAGTCCTTGTAACTAAGGCTTTGCACCAGGACTTTCACTGTCCATCCTGTGGATGGGCATGTATTGATAGGACATGGGACAGTGGCTCGAAACTGAAGGAAAGGAGGTTTAGGTTAGATAATAGAAAGAAATTCCTCACTGTGAGAGCGGCAAGGCACTGGCACAGCTTGTCTGGAGAAACTGTGGATGTCCCATTCCTGGAATTGTTCAAGGCCAGGTTGGACGGAGCTTGGAGCAATCCCATGGCAGTGGGGTTTGACTAGATGATCCCCTTTAGATCCCTTCCAATTCTACAATTCTAAGAATATTCTTCTTTCCATCAACACATCTGGGAAGTACCACAAGCATTTAGGCAGTAGAGTTATCCCAACTTTGAACATGGCTTAACTGAGACATCCTGAGCAGCCAGTCTGAGCATCCCTACAGTCTGCCAGCACAGAGGGAAGGTATTTGCACACTGACAGCCTGGGTTTGGGTCTGATGCTGACAAGCTTCTCCTTTGGATGGAGACAGACCACAGCTTGCCCGTTAACAAGATTGTAAGAGGCACCTGCTGTGAAAAACAAACCCAGAAGCTGGGTCACTGATGTACCCTGACCCTGGGGAGGCCCAGCCATGAGAAGCACAAGCTGAGAGATATTCAACTCTTAAGGACAGAGCCAAGGAAGTGCTGAAAACACCTACCAAAGCTGTTTAGTTGTCATTGGCCTCACTTTGCTCCAGGTTCCACAACCAGGACTGTTCCCCATTGAGGGCCAGGACACCTTGTGATTTTAGGGTTGCTCTGGGACCAGAGTAAGTCCTGCCCCAACAGAGCAGTGCTCAGCCCTCCTGCTCGCAGCACAGACAAGCTTCTTATTGTGCAAGTTTCCTACAGCCTTTCCTTCCAAATATTCAAAGACAACCTTCATGCATTACAAACCGCATCAGGACTTCTGCAGCATTTCAGACTACCACAGCTGTCAGGTCTTTCAGTGATAATAATCACCTGTCAAAAATGCAGATCAGACTGGAGAAGAAATAAGGGTTAAAAGGAAAAGCATGAATAAGTACCTGGAGCTGTAGCCAAGGCAATCAAGAGACTGAATTCAGCTGCTTTGGTAAGTATCTTTTAATGCAACACACTCCTTCCATGGTGCAGAGGCCCCAGGGTGACTCCACAACAGTTTTGTGCCTGTGGCTTTAAATTTGCTAATAAATAGCCTATGCACTCATGCACACGATGGATGTTGTGGAGAGAGAAAAGAGAATGAATTCAGATTACAACAAGAACAGCATTTGTCACTTGCTTTACTTGGTGTGAGAGGCAGTTTCCAGGCTCTTGGACTCAAGAAGAGTATTTTCTGTTCCACTCCTGATGTGCCTGGCTGTCTTCTGCCAAAACCTGTTTTAAATCCATTAATGAAACTAGGCCGAGTCTACGTAAGTTCTTAATACCCCAGTGGACAAAGGGCACTTGAGCATATTCCTGGGAACAACAGACACCCACAGTTCCCACCAAAGTCATGCAAAGCACTGCTATCTGGCCAGCTCCCTCCTCAAAACCCACTTTCTCCCTGGAATATCACCCCAAGTTGTCACTGATTGCTTTATGGAGAAAACAGGAACTTGATGTAGCAGCAACTCACTAGTGGTTCCTCCTGCATTGCTGCTGTGTTTGCACCTACTTCATACACACTGGGGAGATCACACTTGGACACCCGGATCAGGTCCTGACAACCCTCTGCTCCAAGGTCATGAACAGATCTGCTCCAGGTAGTAAGGATAATGGGAATGGTAAGGAAGGCTTTTTATTCCTGTACTGCCCTGTGCCTGCTCTAAAGGGACACACTCAGCACCACATCTGTGCCCCCTCACCTCAAGAGAGAGCAGTGATGCATCCTTACAATTCCTAGCAGGAACTAGGTTTGACAGTTCTAGAACCAACCCCACTTCCAGGAACTGAGACAATCCTCAGCGGAAAGCTGGTTGGGGGCTCTTTGCAGATCCAAGCACAACCTGAAGAAATCCTGTGGGGCAAAGACCTGATCTACAGGACCACAGGTGGGCCTGAACCTGTGAAGACATTCCCATTGTAAGCAAGGCCTGCCCGTTCACTTCCACACAGCAGCTCCCACATCAGTTTGCATGAACTGAAATCCTTTAAGGACAGGGGTGACTGTTGCTAGCAACGTGGGCTCTGTCTAGGGCAGAGTCCTTCTCCAGAGATCTAGAAAAGAGGGGTCAAACACTTTTAACAAAAAGATCAGAATTATTCCAGTATACAAAAAGAAAATCCTCTTTCCCAGATTGTTAAGGCATTAGTAAACTACATTTTTAAAAAAACTTCATTCTCTAAAATACTAAGTTAAAGGACACAGCAACAGCTAATAAAATGGGCAGCAGTATTTTTTGGCAGAGGTATTTTAAGGCCAACCTCCTGTTCCATGAACAGTGGCAGCCTAAATGGGAAGGATTGCTGAGTCAGCTTTTGCTTTGGACTTCACAATGTGCTCTGTGTTTTCCAGCAGGCTCTAATCTACTAGGGAAAGCTGAAGTGGGGGGAAAGGGCAAACGTTAAGACCTTTGAAGAAATGTGGAAAAAAACATACGGAATTCAAGTTTCCATTTAATTAAAATGCTGAAGAAAATGGTATCATGATGTCATAGGTGTGAGTGAGCTCTGGCTACAAAGACCAAGGGCACCAGCAGTTGCATGTGTGTGTATGTGACTCCAGTGATGCTCTGCTGGGACAGGAACAACCTTTTCTTTCAACTCTGAAAGAAAAGATGATGCTAACCTAACAGTAACCTTAACCCACATACACACAGAGCAGCTTTCAAAAGAGGAGATACTGCAAGTCATCCACTGTCCAAAGGGCCTGTTTTACCCAGAAACCTGCCTCTATATTGCTGCCCAAGAGCACACATGTAAGAAAAGAAAGCATCCAACAGACCTTCCTTGGTGCACCTTTTCTGCCTCAAGAAATCAATCTTGTTTGGAAAAGATTAAGTTCTTTAACTGAGAATGAAGTTCCTTCACTATTTAAATCCCATCCATGTCTTCCATGACATTGGCTCCAGCACTCAGCTGTTGCAGGGCTGTTTTAGCATGCAATGCTGGCAGTCAGGCCAGTTTCAGCTAAGTGCACTGAAATAGCTCAGCAAAAAACTCCAACGACCATAGATGCAAGAGGAACAGTGGGAACACAAGATCGTCTGGCTGACGCTGCAGCAGAGCCTCAGCCTGAATGAAGTGTCATGCACAGGACCACTCTGCTAACAGTATCTTTTGCAAGTAGCCATGAAAAGCTTTTATGTATCAATAAAGGACTTGGCAGAGAAAAATCACTTCCTCTTGTTTACTCTCTCCACATTCAGTGAAACTTCAGCTGAATTAAAGGTTATCATTGCCCTCCCTGTCCCCTGCAGCCTCTCATCAGGGTTTGATTTTTACATGAGGATAGTTATCCTAAATTTTTATAAGCTTGCTTTTCCTTTACCAACTAAACAGGCTGAGGTTCTCAAACTCTACCGGGCTGACTGTAGGCAACACTAACTCATAAAAATGTGCTCCCATCTTGCTCGCTGTTGCATCCCCTCCTGCACAGCTTTACCTTGCTCACAGGAGTCCCAGTTGTGCTGAGATGTTCTCTGCTACCCTCATCAATAACCATCCCTGTATGCTGAAGGTTTTGAACGTTTCTCCCAAGGGCTATACCCTACACTGGAACCACCTGCAAAAATTAAGTAACTGTGACTACTAGTTGTGTTGTAGACTACACTTATTACAACAAGTTAACATAAAACCCTGCATTGAGACATAGAAAATATCCTACAGTCAGCTCCCCACCTTGACAGCAGCAAAGAGGCTGCAATGCCCAAAGTGTCAGACCTGCACTTGTTGCTACACAACCAGCCTGCTTGTCTCAACAGGCACTGCCCAGCAAATCCCACTTGGGGAGAGCCGATTAGACCATGCACAGGAAGGCACAAAGCCAGGTTGGATTTGGAAGCAGCACAGCTCATCCTGCACAAAGCTGTGCTTTGCTGGTAAGCCCTCTGAGCACTGGCAGGTACGCCCTGCGGGGAGCCAGCTCAGGGGCTGTGGGCCTGTTGCAGTTTATTCACAAGGGGTGATGGGGAAAAGGCACCTGCACACACAAGAACGCCAGCATGTGGCTCAAAGTCCTAAACGGACTGGAGTGAATGAGAACACTTAAAGTCACTTTACAAAGTTTCTCAGCCCTCAGCATTCCTTCTGGATAACTGTTCAACTTGATTAGCTGCTGAAGAACCACACAGAAGTACCTGGTACTCTACAAATTGAGGCTCTAGAGATGACAAGGACCCATGACACTCAACTCTCCATTCCATGAGCATTTCCAAGGAACAGGGTCTTCACCTCCTCCACAGCAATCAATCCATAGGCACAGAGGTTTCGGGGTAGCTGCTTTTTTTCAGTTACATCACAGATCAAAATAAACAAAAAACTCTGTCAGGGGCCTCTTCCAAAGACTCAGCCTGAATCTTTCCTTTCCCATTTTCAGCCCCACAGCCTGTGGACCCAAGAGGACCCTGTCCGTTATTTCTCCATCTGAAGCATATTATCACTTTGCAAAGCCCTTTCTTTTATTTTGCACACCACTGAATTCCCCAAGGAATTCAGCATAATCTCTGAGCTAATGCTTCAGGGCTCCCAGATTGCCACAGCCACAGCCCTGTTACATTGGCATCAATATTTAAAACCAAGAGGCCTTTTCCTCCAACACAATCTGCATTTCCAGGTTTATCACAAACAGTAAAAAATTCATGCATGTACTTTCAGCTCAAGGTGCACATACAAAAACAGATTCACTCATGCATCAGCCAGACAGCTGACATCCCCCCTGACATTTATCTCCATGGATGACGAGGAAAGATGAATCACTCACAGCTATACAGCTCAAGAGTTTGCCCTTGGTCAAGCCAGTAAATGACACAAATCAGCCACTGTGCATCCTCAAATTCAGAGACAGACACCTGGAGAGAACTGGAGAGCAAGAGGAGCAGCAGCAACCTCTTCCAAATTAAACAGGCATAAACACTACCATGTCCTAGAGACACCTAAATAAACCCCACAATAGCAGAGCTCAAGCAATTTGCTGTATTCTAGGAAGTTCTGGCATATTTGTAACTATTTCAGTTTGTTCAACAATTACTTGCCGCAGTTAATTAACCTCAAAGAAAGGGAGGATTCTTTATTCATTGAGGTATTCAACTCAAAATTAGCTACAATCCATTTCCAGAAAGGCCAAACAAAGGCCACTGTTTTGGCACAGGGCTGGCTAGGGAGCATTCTGCATGCCATGCAGGGGCTGAGGCAGATGCTGAGGTGCTGTGTTCCCACACAGCTGCACATACTGCCCGAAGCCATTTTGATGGTTTACTCTGCTAATGTGGACAAAACGATGCCACTCAAGGTCCTCCTTTTATTTCAAGAACAGGTCTGACTTCCAATAATCTAGCATGACTCAGGACTCTGTTCTTTTACTGGCTAAAAGGTATACAAGGTGATTGAGGTCCCCATCTCAACATAAAAGCAGGATTTAGGATTCACCCCACTGAATCTCCAGCCATTGAGCTCTTGGGGCTTCCAATGGGATGAGAGGCTCAGATCTTCTTCCAGGAGCCATGTGTCCTACAGAGCAGGTAGTGGCAGTAAAACTGGATATTGTGAAGGGTTTTTTCCTCCCATGCACTACATCCAGCTGTAAGCAATGAAGCCAATCCACCAACAAGTGTACAGGCACCCTCAAAGCTTTCCTCATCACTCTGAGAATGGAATTGCTGGGAAGATGATCCAGCTTGCCTTGCCAAGTCTCTGTTTCAGGCTTGTGCCCTGTAGTAAAGTTACACCCAGCAGAGGCTTGGGTTCTGTTCCCAGCAAATGGGAGAAGCCAATTGCAGAGTTTGCCTTGGAGGCCCTAGATGGAGCATTACGTGGGTGTTTCCAGAACTGTCCCAGGCTCCCTCTGTTTGTAAGTCTGATATAAGAAATGAATCCTGCAATGGCTGATATCCAGGCAATCCCCTTCCCAGCCTGTCATACATCAACCAAAGCAGAAGCTCTGGCACAAAGATGAGCACATGTAGGGAACGTGCCAATTTCTGTCTGGGTTTTAAGCTCCAGGACACTGCACTCAAGGTTTTCCACAATCTGTGGCAGAGCCTGCATGGATTTATGTTCTCAGTCCTGTCAATATGACCTCATTGTCTCCTAAAGGAAAAATGTGGCCAGAAATTCCACGGCCAAAGACACCACTCATTTATTTGTTTACAGGTGTCTATGGTGCCAATGCAGTCCCTCCCAAGCTCCTTCAGAGGTGCCACTGAGTCCACACTTGTTGAAGACTATTTAGTAGCTGAGGACAAAGCAGCATGAATACCTACCGACCTGTTAAAAGGTGAGCAGGGCAGTTTGTGGACAGAAGGTATAAAAGTTGACCAGAGGATCCCTGTGCCACGCAGAGACAGGAAAGCACTCCTTGTAACAGCAGTGCTACCTACTTCCCATCCAGCCCACCTAGTGCTAAAGGAAGGAGGCAATAGGCAATTTTTTTCCAGAAGACATTTGTTTGTAACAACGGAAGTGGAAGTGTAGTGTCCCTCAACAGCTACGACCAACAACCTCTTACTGATCTTCACCAATAGACTTTTAATCCCAAAGCCTTTAGAGAAAAGTCAGGATAAAAATTTACCCCATTTGTCTGAGTGCAGATGTTCTGCCCCCATAAAAGATTGAATCCCTGCTCTGCAATCACAGCAGTGACCAGCAGAAAGATGCTAAGCACCTTCAGTGTCCTGTGGGACTACTAAAGGTGATGTCATACTATTCCTTCAAAGGTTTCTTAAGAGTCCTTGTTAAAAACAACGACCATGAAAAGTGAGGATGGAGATGGCTATCCGGTACAGTCTTCAGTCAGTCTAAAGCACATGATCTGTTTGCGCTGATCTGTTTGCAGAGGCCATGTAATTCTCAAGAAGCGTTTTTGTTTCCAAAACAAATGCTACACACTCTTCTTTGACTTGGGAAAGTAGGAAAAAGTCCCCCCCAGTGCAAACAGCCAAACTGCTGGCGAGGCTCACCAGTGCACGCGTGTGAGCAGGAAAGGAAACAGAGAGCCCTTCCAGCTTTCCAAAGGGTTACTGCAAACAGCAGGGAGGGAGAAGGGATTTTACACATTAGGAAAAACACCGTGATGGTGCTTGTCCTTAAAGAGGACGCTGCACAACAAAAGGCCCTGGGCTGCATTGTCTGTTTAACACTTCTCTAATACCAAAGGTTACACACTGAGACGCAGCCTCTGGTTGTAGGGTTCATGTCATAGAACTGTGCTGGCTGCAGTACAGGTCAGTGTCCCGAGGGCTGCACAAACCACTGCTGAACCACCTTCAGGTTTTTCTGGCCTATCTGACTTGCCGTGCATCATCCAGAGCCCACAGCAAAGCCAAGGACATCCCCACATCCCAGTCTCCAGAGAGTTAGAGATATCGTATATACCAGCTGCTTCCTCAGCCGCCCTGCAAAGGGAAATCTGCAGGTCACAGATGAAGAGGCAGGCACGCTGCATCCCAGACACAGCGTAAGCGAACAGCACGGACACACTGGAAAATGACTCTTTCAGTGTTCTCCCAAGAAAGTTTAATAATCTCATCTTTCACACACTTAGGCCTCTGCTGGGTTTTCACAGAGCTTCCCTGTGCAGGCGGGACTGGCAGGGATGGAGGAGTCAGGAAGGTTATCCTGCCACCAGCAGCCGGGAAGGGGGGCGAGGGGGATGGGGGATATGAAGCCGCTGAATTCCCACAGGCTTTGCATTATGAAAGCCATGAGCTGCAATCAGCCAGCCTCTGCGGCCTCGTTTTAACCCTCTCCTTGCTGCTAAACAAGCATGTCAGCTGATCTCCCAACAGCCCACACATACTGGTGACACACAGCACACATACACCCATGCAAGGCAAAACAGCCAAGCATCTAAAAACCAGCCATTTGATTGATTTCAGTATTTTCCAAAAGGTACAAGTTTTCTCTGTGCTAACATTCATGGGTGCTGCAAACAGCCCTGCTGCTCTCAAGCCTGCAACTTAAAGGAAAAAAAATAAAGAGTTACAACCCAACCCTGCACATGCCCAGGACTTGTTACTTCAAGAAATGCCATCATTGTTCTCCAGTCAGGCAGTCCAGCTATGAACAGGCGTCACTATTGTCCACTGGCTGCCTGGAGGCTCAGAGCAACAGCACTCAAGTATGAGCTCCCAAAAGGGTATCAAAGCTGCTACACAAGGTCAGATCAAACTCATATATATCCACTATTATTTGCTGATAATCATAGAATCCTAGAATGGTGTGAGTTGGAAGACATCTTGTAAGGATCATCTAGCTCCAATCCCCCTGCCATGGGCAGGGACACCTCCTACTAGACCAGGTTGCTCCGAGTCCCATCTAGCCCACTGGCCTTGAACATTCCCAAGGATGTGGCAGCCTCACCTTCCCTGGGCAACCTGTGCCAGGGCCTCACCACCCTTACAGGGAAGAATCAATAGCAGATGCTATAAGAAGAAGAAAGGGCACAAAATGCATCTTCCCCTGGGATTCCCAGAAAAAAACAGATGTCTCCAACATCAAACAAATCTGTTCCCTCCACTCCTGCCTCAGCGGGTACAAGAGCATGTCACACACGTCCTTGCACACCCGGAGGGACATCTGCTGCCAACACATTACCAGTTATCTGCCTCTGCAGAGGGTCCCTCTGTACAGCAACTGCCCCAAGGACGGTGTGCTCTCTGAAAAGCACTGAGGCAAAGGCTCCAGGGCAAAGACGACTGGGCTGTAACCCAACACATTAGTGAGGCTTTGAAACTCCTTGGATAGGGAGACAAAGCACTCCGTGGCTTGGCAGACTGGATTAGAGCACCCTGGAGAGCTTGAGACAGACTGGAGCTTGTTTAAGGTGCCCTTTCTTCTCAGATCATGCACCAGTTCACCTGAGGCTCAGGGTTTCAGGCATGACCAAGTAAAGGGAGTGCAAAAAATGGGGGGGGCTCTGCCACCTCCACACCAGGACAGTGACAGTTGAAGTGAACTCCAGCCATCCTAACCATCCTCATGGCAGAGGAAATCCCCACGGCCTGGGCAGACACTTGCTCAGCCTCTCTTGGGCTTTTTCTGGAAGCAAACAGAAGAGCAGTGGCAGAGACTGCTGCCAACTGAAGAGGTTGGAGCTCTGAAGAGAGACCAAGCACCCTTCAACAGTTCAGAGTCACACCAACATCCCCTTTCAGGCAGGCAGGGAGAAAGCTGGTATTTTAGTTGGTAAATAACCCTAATTGCTTGACTTCACATCTTCGTATCAGTCCAGCCAGCCTGGGCATGCCTGTTTTCTGCACATAGTCCTGCACAAGACTGACAACAACAGCAGAGTGCAGATCAAAGTTTTGACTAACAAACATGCTGGAAAATATTGGTGTGCTCATTTTCCATGAATGAGGCCACTAGTGTGAGGTTTTCCATGAATGAAGCCACTACTATGTGAAAAGCCTGGGGCAACAGGACTGCCTGAGAGCAGGGAGCATCACTCTTCTCTGACTACCACTCCAGCCTTAGCTGGTTCATATTTTATGAAGAATGATTCAGCTGAACTTGCTCCTTGACATGAGAAAAAGGGAGGAACATGAGTGTGGGAAAGCAAGAGGATGTAACACAAGCATCTGGTATGGGGGAGACACTCAAGGGACATGGTACAGCTCAGTTAATATGCAAGGAAGCACTATAAAAGCAAAATAAAACAGGAGTGGAAACAAGTCTTGGTAAACACACCCCCAAGGCACAGCACAGCTGGGAACAGGAGCTCAGCATTCACCTTCAATACTAGGCTTTATCCATAAAGCAAGGCTGCCCTTCTCACCTCTCACTACAACCAGAGCAAGTTCAGCATGGGAAGATACAACTTTGCAAGGGGGCTGGAATAAAAATACAGCTGGCTTCGTTCCCCATTAGCAGTTAATTTCCTCAATCATTTTTACAGAGGGAGAAAGAGAGATGCTTATGATTCAAAAGATGAAAGCAAATGAAAATAAGCCTCATAAAACCTGTACTGCCCTAAGGGAAAACTGCCCCATAACTTTCATTGGGGAATTATCAAAGGCCCCAGACTGGTGGGGGGTTGTTTGCATTTTATAAGACAGATGCTTTGGAGATGTAAGTCCTCAAATAGCTGAAATTCCATTCTGCTGAACCTCCAACGAGACTAGAAAAAGAAACAGCTGATCCCAGTTAGTCCAGCCCAGGGATCCAGCTTAGCCACATCAAGACAGAGGACTGGAGGAAGGCACAGAGCTGTACAGGCACTACTAAACTTCTTTCCAGTAAGATGCCATTGCCCCAAGGAAAAACAACCACACGCATGCTAGCAGGGCCGCAGGAAAGCACAGAACGGAGCTGAAACTTCTCATTCATTCCCATTGCAAAACAGAGGCGGGGGGAGAAGGCATTGACTCATTTGGCCTGAGAACAAGAAGGGACTGCTCCTGAGAGACTAGTTTAAAACAAGGATGTTAAGTGCACGTTTTGCTTCGAGTCTGGGAGAGTGAGTATGAAGCTTCCCACACTCAGAGGTCTGTTTCTTATTGAAAAAGTTTTAACATAAGCTCAAGAGCAAGAACTGTTCGGAAAAGAGGCAAAGATCCAAAATGGCTGAGCTCTCTGACCCCCAGTCAGAGGTGAGTGCAGCCCCGGACCAGCCCGTCTGCAGGAAGCAGTCAGGTCCCCAGCACAGGGTCTGATGGTAGTGAGGCCACAGCCTGGAGAGCCTCACTTACTTGGTTTCTCAGCTGTGGAACCCATGTCTGTGCACTTGCTGTGCCAAACCTGCACTGGCCAGAGATCAGGCCCTGCAGTGCTGCGGGCTCTGATCTGTGTGACGCTGGACACCTCATTCCACGCTGACTTCAAGAGGGGAAGCAGATGTTCAGAGGATAAGGTGTTGGGCATGATTTACAAGTGTGCAGCAGTCAGCATCTTATTTACTATGGCTGATGAAAACACTTCAACATTGGACCAGAGATCACTTTCCCTAATGACAAACCTGCCCTTCCCCACACATACAAACACCTTTCCACACTCATCCCCATGGGGTAATTTATTTTGGTTCCCCTAGCAAATAAAACCAAGATACTCCAAAAACTCACCCACCCTTGTTACCACATTGACTCAAGGACTGGATACCTGTAAACTAGTGGAGACACTAACAATGAATAATTAAAATAAAAATAATAACAACAAAGGGCCTGAAGAGAAATTATTCACTTGGAACAGCTACTGCCACATTTAATCTTTCACAAGTGAAGCATATGAATAGGAAATAAGTAAAACTAGCTCCAGGGCACAGGAATATTGCCCCTAGCTGGTTTATCTTGCTCACAGAAAAATATGTCATGTGCTACTACATTCAGGCGTTTGGCTATGGTGCAAGGGGCTGGATCTCTCCATCTGGGAGAACAGCACTCTCTGGAGCACAATAAGGGAAGAGCAGGAGGAACATTAGAAGCCTTGAATTGACTAGGAAGAACAGAGCTATTCAAGTGCTTAAGTGACTGAAAAAAACCTCACCTCCAGCTCCATGAAAGGTCTTTATTACTTACTTTATTTGCATCCTTACTCAGCTTGTACAAGAAAAATGTGCAAAACTTTTAGCTAAATAACTGTTTGCAGTTGATGCTGAGCTGAAATTGGATGCTAAATTTCTGCTTTCTGAAGAAAAAAAAGCTTATGGGATTGCTGTGAAATGAAACTGCTCCCTGGAGGCATGTGAATGCTGCAGCACTTGCTCTGGATCATCTGAGGATTCCAGAAGCTGAGACCCTGTGCCTGCCTCACCAGTGTACACTTACGATCTCAAGTAACCAGATTTGGTCATGACAGCTAAAGGATCCAATTAGGTCCAGCCAACTCATACAGAAAGAGCATCTTTTACAGGAAAATGTTTTGGATGCAAAGTAGCTCCTAGGAAGCACCAGGCTGGAGGAGCTTAGCTTAGAAATTACAGTTAACAGGTCAGGATGCTGCAAACAGGCTCCAGGCTCTCCCACAACCCCAATCCTCCCACAAAGATGGCACAATGACTCCTCCTGCACACTGAAGGTCAGAGACAAGACATGTACACATCTTGCTGCTGGATTCACTCTACTCTAACATTAGCATGCAGCAGAGTAAATGACTTATAAAACCAAAGGCCTCAAGCTTTTCTCACCATTTAATGGTCAGTCCATGAGAAAGGCTCTACTGTAGGCTCAGGGAGGAAGGCATCCATCATGAACAGGCTAGAGTTTATCTGGCTTTCTTTGTTCAGGGCAAGTATATGTCTCTGGGTCAGAGCTTTCCTACAGTGCCTCTTCCTGTTGGGTCTTGTACCAGGGTCCAAATGCTTGCAGACCCAACTCAGCCTGGGGGTCGGCAGGAACAGCAGCTCCTGAACTCTGTGGGAGCGGTGCCTGCTCGCTTCAAAGGCAAATTGTACCCTGTGTTTATACCAGCCTACAAGGCATGAAAAGGCCTAGGAGGTCACACATCCACACTGTAATTTCAGGCAGGATCAAACAGAAAAGCAACAGCTGGGCTGAGTGAGCAAGTCCACGTTTAATTACAAATGGTTTCGATAATAAGCAAAGGCAAGAACAAAGCCAGTGAGAAACCTCTCCTTTTCTTCCTGGCTCCTGTTCAGGCTGTGTAGAAACAGCTGCCTAGAGCAGAATCTCAAATAAGATCCACCAAGTACATTTTTTTCATTTTCAGGACTGCTACAGCAGCACTGTTCCCTTTGGAACGCCGCTGTGCTCTGGCAAGTGCCAAGGCCTGATGGGCAGAGCGCGGCCGCTCCTGCCGAAGGGCTCAGGTCAGAGCAGGGCTTTCCCAGCAACCCCCCGCTGTGTCTCACAGGCACATCCACACAGTCGTTTTGCAATAAGCCTCTTGGAGGATTTCAGTTGCTTTAACAGCCTTTGACTATGAAATGGTAGTTGCAAAATGGGATTACTAGTGCAGAGGATGATGGCCCCAGCTCACAGATTCTGCCTGGCCCAGGGAGGAGGCAGAAAGCGGCTTGTGGAGCACCAGGAATGCCCACTGAGCTGAATGATCCCTCCATCAGGTCATGCACTTCATTTACAGCCAGGAGCTACTCTTGCTGTCTCCAAAACACTCTGGAACAGTGGTTAAGGATAAGAAATGAGCCCTAATACACAGACAGGCAAGAAGGCTGAGCTGGGTGGGTGGAGGGATTTTTTTTGAATGCTGGGACCCTTCCACCCATTTACTGGGACAGCAAATGAGAAGGCATCAGTGGGTCCCCTCATCACATCCAATACCTCTGATGGCACCAGTGAGAGCCTAACACAACCTAAGAACATGACAGAAACAACTAGAACAGAGCATCAAACCCCAAACCCCTCCAACAAACTGACATCCATTGCTCACAGAACACTGCCTAGCTGGGTGTCACGGGGGAACATGATGGGAATAATGTGAAGGCTGGGAAACCATCACATCCCTGGGAACCAAGAGCTTCTGACCTTTCTAGCAAAGCCTGCTGAGAGAACTGGGTGGGTTGTTTTGTACTCCTGGTTTTAATTACAGCCAAGTGTTTAAGTTATTCTCCTCCAACCACCCCCATGTCCCTCATAAGCACAAATCTATCTTTTTATAGCACATCCGGTATGGATGTTAAACACATTCAGGAAATGCACTTTCAGCCCCAAACAACCCCTCCCCTGGACCAGTCAGGCCACAAGGGTTTGTGCCATGGAGACGTGGAGCCGGATGTTTGGTTTTGTGACTGCTGCTTTCCTGGATTACTTCTGTCTGTTTAGAGAAGGGAAATTAAATAAATGCAGGGTAGGCTGGATGCATCCAGAAATAATGCATGCTGCTTGCAAGGTGAAGAAAGAAAAGCCAGATGCAGAGGCCACTCTTAGCTGCTCGAATTCCCTGCACACAGGGCAAAGCTTTTTTTTTATATAGCTGACAAAGCTCCTGGGGGCTGACAATGGCTCACAGCACAGTGGGTGTCCAGAGGCACAGTGAGAATCCCCAAATCACATGTTTTTCACTGCCTTGTAGTGATGCTGCCCCAGACTGGGGCTATCCTGTAATGCACAAGGGAGAAATGCACCCTCTCCCTCAAAACTTTTAAGTAGCCAGAGGGCACTTGCAAAGAACTGTCAAGCTATGCCAGGTTGTTGGTCCCCAGTCACTGCTCTGGCATGTCACTGAAGTTTGTGGCTCTTTGCTCCAGAGCAGCAAGGCCTGGATAACAGCTTGGCTCAAGTCTAAAACCTGACCTTCGTAATTTTCTTAACATAAGGGGCTTGCCTCTGGCTTTAAGGAACACCACAACCCTGCTAGTAATTTTCTCACCTGAAAATACCCTGGCTGGCTCCCAGCTGGAAGCACCCTCCTAAGCCCAAAGCAAGCCTGTTTGCTGGCAATCTCAGAGATCAGTCTCGGATACTACCCCAAGGTAGGAAACTCCCTGGAGCGTGCTCAGAGCGGAGGGCACACACTTATCAAGAATGCTGGGCTATTCTACACGATGATCAAAATACCACTGCTGTACCTCTGCCGTAGGACCACTGCACACAGCCAGGATGTGCTGCAGCAGGTTGTGAAAGGCCTCAGGGTTTGCTGCTCTGAAGAGGCAAGACATACAAGCCCAGGGTTTTTTTCCTCTCTCTTCCCCACAGCCAGGTCACCTCATGTTCTGGGCAAGCAACTGCCAGCAGGACATCACACATCAGCACGCTGAACAATGACCTATTTAAGCTGCTTCCAAAATAATCACACTAGACAAAAGTTAAAGGAGTCCTTGAACTCATTATTTCTTATATTGATTTTTACTCCCTTTTTTCCATATTTGATGTGGATTCTTCAGTCACCTGCAGCATTAACTCTAACTGGGCTCTGGCTATCACTCCTGGGCAATCCAAGCTCCAGCATAAGCAGCCATGCCCCTTAGTAATGACCAGGCTGTGCTGGCCCACTGGCCACCCAGCTCCTCCCTGGGCCTGTAGGACAGGAGGAAACGTGGATCTCAGCAGAGCAGGAAGGGGAATAGCCCATGGAGCTTTCCCAATGGGCTGCCAAATCTGCCTGCACTTAGAGCAGCAAACCAGTGACTGGGGAAACTGGAAGGCAGGTTTGAGGACACGGGACCACCAGCACTGTACACAGCAAGAAGCTGCCTCAGCTTCAGCTGCCACCCGAACCACCTCTGGCCACCAAAAGTGAACAAAGAATGCCAGCCCAACCCAAGGCAAGTTTTCCAGCACAAACCCCCCTACATGACACTTAGGTTACAATTAATGAGCTCTGCTGGGAGCCTCATGCAGTGTGAACAACAGCACGAAGACTGTGCTTGTCTATGCCTTCATTCAACTCACGGAACAGCAGCTGTCAAGGGTCACACACACTGTGCTTTCACTACCCTGAGATAACTATGAGCTATGCAACACTTAGCTGGAAAAATGAGTGACAATCCAGCTGCAGCAACTAAATAACAGCATCGTGGGGAAAGGCAGCCTCAACTCATACTGGAGAATTGATCTACAGCAGATGGAATGACAATGTATTTATTTGATGGGCATTGTGACCAAATACTACACAGCTTGTGTCTTTCAAATATAAATGGAAACAACTGACTTAAATAAAAATCATTGCTGGAACACAGAAGCATCTCCTCTATTCCTAAGAAGCAGGTGATCTCTCAAGCTCATCAAGAACCAGAGTGGCACGTCAGACACACAGGGGGCCCGACCTCCTCATAGCTTTGACAAGCCTTATGATAATCTCAGAATTAGGTGTTACAGCTTGAACAGATAGTGACAAATCCACATCAAAATGATATTAGAGAACATCAAAGAGGCTAAAACATCTCTCATGTAAATGCTCACCCAAAGTTTGTAAGAAGCCACAGCCCAGCCTGTCATGGCTTTTTATAGTCCTGAGAAGCATCTGTCCAAAGAAGTGCAGGCAATCTCAGGCATATTCTTGGCTACCTGCAGTTTCATCAGGCTGCTAAAGACATTTAAACCACTGTTTCCTTACTAGGATGAATGACTTATGAGGATTCAAAAATCTGAGCCTGAACGTATGAAGTGAGTCACTGGAAGTCATGGGTTGCTTCCCCCACTTCCCTCGCAAATCATCACCCCTTCCAGGCCTAGTCTTGCTCCTACTGAAGTCCTACAGAAAACAAACACCCACTAAACACTGCAGAGCCTGTATTATTGGCTTAAGTGCCATCTTTCTCATTGGGCAGGGAAACCACATACTCACCCTGAGACTGTTGGGAGGGAAGGTGGGGCTGCTGACTGCAGTTTCTCTTGCTGCTTCAGAAAAGATTTAGCTTCTTTTGAGTCTGCATCCACTTCTTTAGTCACTCTGTTGGATGAAAACAGGCAAACCAGAGGGTAAGGAAGAGCTGTACCCAACAGCAAAAGCAAAGATCCATCAAGAAAACATAAAAACAGCTACAAGAGTCCCCACACCCCCTGCACAGAGATCACCTCCATCAGTTGCAAGCTGAAGAATGTGCCTCTTTTTAAGATTTCATTCCAGAGACAAACCCTTTATGCTCATGGCAGAAAAAAAGGAAAAGAGGAGCTAATTACAGCTGGAGGAGGAGGGAATTTTTTTCTTCCAACAAACAGGAGTTCTTATTCATTCAAGCAGGCCTGTCTCACTAGCAGCTACTAAATGCTCTCCTCAGGTCACTGGGGGCAATTCCAGGCTCTTAATTGGGCTCTTGATTTCCTCATTTGTTGGTCAGTGAGGCAGCTCTTCTGCCACCCATGTCTCACAGCCCACAGCACACAGGCTTGGCAACAGCTGCAACCCAAACCAGAGCACAGAAACCAGCTCCAGGCATAGGGGAATGGGAGAGAAAGCTCTGACAAGGCAGAATGCAGAAATTTACTCTTATTGTCTAGTTAATTTTTGTTTGAGGCCCTGAGGGTGCAAAATATTGAACTTCAAAAAATTATAAATCAATACGGCATCTACAGTGGGGAATGAATTACAAACATGAGAAAGAATCTCTAGAAAACCACTCAATAATTAATTGTTAGAAAACCCCAGCTACTTTAGCCTCCTCATTTACCATGACCTGCCTCCAGCAACACTTTTCACACTCTCAGTAGCTCTTAATGAAATGCCCCAACTTGCCAAGCTAACAATTTTGTTCCTTTGGACCACAAGCCTGAGTCTCTCCAGGGCCCTGCAGCTCTGTGGGCACAGGGGCAGCCTGACCCACAGCTCACTCAGTCCAAAGAGATGATCCTCCATTCCACTCTCCTGTAGCCTGGAACTCTCACTGCATCTACTCCAGCAAGGGTGGGGAGGCTCATCCCTGGTTTAAAGTAAAAGCAAGATGAGAGGTTGAAAGCCTCACTGGTCATGGGATCTGCTCTGGTTACCAGTCAGGCCAATCGCTGTTTGCCTCCTACTCACCAAC
Organism: Sakesphorus luctuosus; assembly: GCA_013396695.1. Classification (NCBI taxonomy): domain Eukaryota; kingdom Metazoa; phylum Chordata; class Aves; order Passeriformes; family Thamnophilidae; genus Sakesphorus; species Sakesphorus luctuosus. Next base: position 2,426,388 of record VWZD01011160.1, on the reverse strand, counting down.
CTGACCCTGCAACTTCCATGTAAGAACTGGCTGATGGACATGGAGAAACCCAAGGAGCTGCAGCCCCAGATGGGTTACTGCTAGGCTGGCATCAAGGAAAGCAGCACATTCATTAAACCTGGAGGCAATGATGTCCTGCAATCAAACCTGCTCACAACTAGTACATCCATGTCTCTATCCGGGCAGTGAATCACCACCTGAAACTTTCGTCTTCCTTCCCCATAGACTGCAAATACAGCAGAAAAAGTGTAAGAATAAACTCCTGTGCTGTACAACCCCTGCTCAGCCTTGTTCTGCCAGCACAGGAGGAGATTAACCTCGTTTGCCCCCTGCATTGTCACATGCCTTTCAAACCAGCAGCAGTCATGTGCATAGAGACCAATCCCACACTATGAATATTTAGAACTGTTTGCTGACCAGATTGGTAAGGGGTGGGGTGAGAAAAGGGGAAAAGCAGTTCAGGAAGAAACAAAAGCCTCGCTACAGCATTCACACCATTTAGAACTGGACAAATACCCCATCCAGTCACAGCCCTCAACAACAGTGGTCCATCACGCAGCAGTCAGACACCAAAGGTGACCCTGTGTCCATGGATTTCCTCTGACAGATAAACTCAGTGTTTTCATGCAGCAATAAGGCAGAACTCCCCCCTCAACCATGAGGGCTGAGCTTAGATCAATACAATCACACAGTCTAGTTGTTTTCAAACACAGCATCCAAACAGCCAGCTCTGTCCCTTGCTGAGCTGGGAAGCAGCACCTTCCCCATGCACCCTGCAGTGCTGGCTCCCAGCACGGGACCCCCTCCTCCTGTCACCCCCCTGCACTCCCACGACACCAGGGTCCACCCCCAGCATGCAGGGAACATGCAGGCCACTGAGAGAAACGTCAGGCAGACCTCAAGCATGCAGGAATCCAAAAGGTGTAGTGTAGTAACCACATGTCCTAGGGAAAAACACCCAAACCAGAAGCCTAGGCTGGTGTCAGTACAGCTGTGGGATGTGTTCCTGGGTTGTATCCCAGCTGTGAAACCCTGCTTGCTTCTGGGCCTTGAAGAATGTAGGACCAAGAGAGGCAAAGGTTGGAAAAGGTGGCAGAGGTCACTGAAAGCACACCTTGCCACTGGTTCTGCTAAGAGATGACAGCTCAGCTCAGCTCTACAAACCTACAGGAATCCGGTAATTAAGTAGCTTATGGGATCTGGACACACACAACAGTGAGCAAGTGTTCAAAGCCAGTGGCAGAGCTGGGATGTCACCACAGGGCCCTTGGTCTTAAACTCCTGAGTACCCTCAGCCTTCTCCAACCCAGAGACAAAACTGCCTGATGTCTGCTCTACTAGCTGAGCAAAGGAAAGGCACAAAGCTAAGATGCACACAAAAAATAGCTCCAGGGATCTGCACTCTGACAGAGTTAGCAAGCTCTTAACTGAATCAGTGCTACAAGCCACAGCTCTTGGTGCAGGAAGATGCCAAATTCCAGGAAGGCTGAGAAAGGAGAAACTTCTGCTTGCTGAGGTCCCTCAGAATGATGCACAGGGAGAGGCAATGACAGACACTTCAGCTACCCAGAGGCACAAGGCAGGTTGCTACCAATGGTTTACTTAATGCTTCGATATTCTCATCCTCCACCACCTCAGGGTACCAGCAGCAACGGCTGGGCACGGAATACCACACTTGGTTCAGTTTTCTTTGCTTCCTTTGGCCTGCCAGCAGCTGCTCTAGCATATATTTTTGAACTTGTTCGCTGTAGAAATTCAGCTGCAAAGCTGAATGCAACCTGTTCCACCAGGACTGCACAGCTGGGGACAGAGGAATGCGACAGGAATGTAATTAAAAGTGACCTTTCAAGGCAATTCCATCACAAGACCCACTGATTGCCTCATAAATTGAAACAAAAGCTGCTCTGAAGCAGGCTGCTGCTGGGCTGATGCCAGCAACAACTCCTGCACCACTCCAACAGGAATGATGAAAGAGATTTAAGAGCTTTACAAGGTATTAATTCAGGTTATGCACATTTCAACTTTTCCCAGATCCCAGGCCAGGAAGGAAAAAGAAATTCTCTGGTCTGCATTATTATGGGAGACAATAACTCTCTCCATGTAGAAACCAAAACACTTCTTGTTCTTCATGGGGAGGAGGAATGGCAGTCATTAATCCAGCTGGAAGAAATCACAGTCATTACTAAGGAAAATTACAAGACCTTTCACTTTTAAATACTAGATAAATAACTATTTGCCTGATGATTTACTGGGATGCTATTCACACATTGTAATCCAGGAATAAACATGAAAATAACTATATTGTCAGCAATAAAACAAGTAGCTACTGTCTCACCCCCTTGCAGCCCCTGTAATTCACACACAAAACCACTCACTCTCATCACTTTCCTGCAGAGATTTCATTATACTGCTATGCTATTAAATTGCATAATAAGGCTTTTTGGACCATGCTGGAGCCTGGTAGCACAGATGATGCTACTGTACAAGGTGATGTACAACTGTAAAATAGAAATGTCTTCCGTATTTAGAAGTTATTATACAGGAAACATGCTAGGAACTAGGTCACTAAGTGCCTCAAGTACTTTCAGATGTCCTCCTTAGGATCCTTCATCTCTGAACCAAGCTCCAAGTGGCATCCAAGCATTTAACCATACCCACCCAGCCTGCTGTTTTGGTGCCCAGTGGTGGGTATGGTATTTCCAAGTTCAACTGAAGAACTCATCATCCTTCTTTGTACATTTACAAACTGAAATGCTGCAACCTTTGTGCGTGGAAAATGCCCCAGTTACCTACACTGGGCACCAAACCACATGAAGACAACACACATGCTGTCACAGGCTGTTCCACAGAGCACTTACAGCACTGAAATGCAGCATATTCATTTCAGAACAAGTGCTTGATCTGCTCCCCTTAGCCTCATAAGCACCTACAAGGAAGGAATAATACAGGCTGGAATGAGCACTGTGCTCAGACAACTCCAGCTAATCTGCAGAAGGGGCTCAAACTCAGATTTTCACGATTCGGTTCAGTGGCAGAGTGAGTCTAATACATCAGCTTGTGTTCTGCACTCTGGTGTTACAGCAGGGGTAGAGCTGCCAGGGGTGAAGAGGAGGGTCCCAATCCATCACACCAGGCACAGCACAACACCCACAGCCCAGGACTTGCCCCAGGGCAGTGCTCAGGTGCCTCCACTCCAGCACAGCTGGGTCCAGTCCTGATTGCCACAAGAAGAACTCACTTGGGGATGTCAAGGCTTTCTTATGTCAGCAAAGTGCCCAGCTCAGCACTCAGCAAGCTTCCCTGTGACCCCTTAGAGGAGGCCATCAACCAAGCTTCATCCTTACACAGAGGGGAAAAAGAGGCAGGGCCTCAGAGGCAAGATGGAGGCAGCTTAGGAAGACAAACAGGCACATCAAGTAGGTTTGCAGGCTTCTATCTACAGTCTGCTGTGTCATAGCAACCTTATGCATCCCAAGTGCCAAAATCCCTCCAACTTCCCCCCAGGTGGTTCAACAGAGCTACACTCTCCTAACCAAAACACCTGGTGCACATCAGGCTGAGAAAGTACATGTTGCTATTGGGGTATAAGAGGACTTGGAGAAGAGAAGAGTTAAATCCTTAATCACAGCAGTGCAAAGTTACCATCTCCCCTGACCTTCCTGCTGAGAAAGGGAGAGCCAGAGTGGAAGCTCTGGAAAATGCCAGCTCTCAACTGCTCGTGCTCAGGACACAATCCTCACTTGGGAAACCTGTCCCAGTTTAGACCTGGCACAGTTATAAAACTTTCCACACAATCTTAATGTTGTTAGCTCTGGGGAATCAGAGACCAAGGGGGGCAAAAATGAGGCTAATTACCCTTTTTCAATATTCCCCATCTGTGTTTAGCCTCAATAAATAGTCCTCCAACCTTTTGGAACAACCACTTGAGAAGAAAGTAATACTCATCTACAGGGACTTGTAAAAAAACCTAAACCCTTTTGAGTCAAGAGGAACATTTTGTTTCAATATTTTCAGTGGACTTTTGTGCTCATGCTGCCATGTCTGTGCCTCCCACAGACGGATGGTCTGTATGAGAGGCAGGTGCTCCAGCCTGTAAGGTCCTCCAACTGCTGGAGTGCAGTGCAGCCCTTTCTGGGAGGGAATTAAGTCCTCACACAAGTGAACCTCCACATCTGCCTGCACACTGCATACATATGTATTTTATGTTGGATTATCTGGTGTAGAGCAGACAGAACTAAAACTAATATGTCCCAATCACTTTGCTAATTTCAAAGTAAGACATTAGTTTTCCTAGCCTTCAGAAAAAAACAGCATTTTCCAAATCTTTCTCTTCAAACCAGGTGTGAGCTGTTCCCTGGGAAACTGAGCTTATGCCCTGGAGCAACACAGACAAGACCAGGCTGGAGTGATTGAGAGTTCTGTGGGTTGCCTAGATGGGCAGAAGAAGCTTGCTGGCTTCTAGACAGAAGCTGCTGGCTGGTTTTTGAAAAGAATCAAATGTGATCAGAACTCTCCTGGAGTCAGGCAAAGGCCAAGCTGCCTGCCTGGTGCCGTTCCTCACAGCAGGTGTGTGCTGCTATCCAAGCAGTCAGCCCAGGCTCCATCTCAAACCAATTCACCTGAAAACAGGCAAAAGTGAATGGTATTTTAACATCAATAATGCATGAAAAATACTTTTTGACATCCACATCATAACCTCGTAAGCCTCGAAGGAAGCGACTGATTTTTCATCATCTCCTGTGTGACAAAGTCTCTGTGACAGATGTAAAGAAAACATATGGACAGTGATGCCTCCTGAGATGCTGACCAAGCTGTCAGGCCTCTTTTGGGCTTCAGCTTGCTGCTTCTGCAAGAAGCTCTCTAAAATCCAGAGGGAAGCAGCAATCCAGTTACCGAGCTCCCACTGAGACTTGCAATAGGTAGAACGTGTCAAACAGGGCTCTCTGGAGAAGCTGATCCACATCCAGGGATGAGCTTTCATCTCCTTGTTGACTGGAACTTTATTCACCCCTCTTTAAAGCATCTCCAAGTATCAGATCTCTGCTTGCTCCTTTGGGTAACTACATCCCTGGCCAGCTCCATTGCACTGCCTCAAAATCCCACCACGTGTTAGCATTTCAATCTTTGAGGCATCCCATGGCTTTGATTTGTACCTCCACAAAGGATTAACTTCACATTATGGAACACACCTCCAAGCTGAGCAATCCAGGTGAGCAGATGAGCTGCTGCACGTGTGAGTGTGACAATCCCTGACCCTGTTAACCACAGCTTGCAAACACACTGAAAGCAAAACAGATCCCTGCAGCCCCCCAACAACTGCTGCAAGCCCCCAGCTCCCTAATTAGTGCAGTGCTTTGGTCATGCATCTCTCCTGCTGAAGGAGGGAGTACCACAGGTATTAAGAGCCAGAAGTTCCAAATTCACTTGCAGCTATGAACATTGGACACAAAGGTTACACAGATCACAACAGGAGGCAACACACTACAAAGCAGAAGCATTTCCATGGGGGAAAGGCCAGACTAAGCTTGATTTGGTTTGTAATGTGTTAATGAGATAGCAAGGCAGTGAACAGCTCTGCCTTCCCTTCAGGCTAACACAGAAATCCTCCTGCTTTACCATGTCTTAGTTACAGAAAAAAAATGGTGCAACTTGCAAGCTGCACTTTCCAGCAGGGGAAACCCCAGGCCCAAGGGCTGCAAAGCAGACTCTTGCCAACCTCTCACCAGACATCAAAAGCCCTTTGCTGAGCCTGGAGCTGTCACGAATGAGCAGCAGCTTGGAAACAAGGGGAACAGGGCAAGCAGCAAGATGCTGGGACTGCATCTAAGGCCTCTGAGACAAAGGCATGAACAGAGGGACAAAAGAACCCCTTACTAACAGCAAAAGAGCCCCTGTGAGTCCTGAATAGGTCACCAAGCACCTTCTGTGTTCACATTTTTAAAAGCCAGGAAACTGCCTGAGAGTCAGGTACAGACACAAGGTCTTCTACTAGGAAAGGGTGGAATTTTTACTTAAGTATTTCCACACTAATTACACACAACACTTGGGAGAACCTGAAGATGAGAGAAGGCAGGCTGTCATCCAGTCCCCAAAGCCAATGAAGCACCCAGATACCCCAGGTGTGAAAGACCTAGAAATGCCCAACTTAATCTGGAGGTCAAGCCACCTCTTCAGATTTGCTTTGAGACTCCTCCCACCTTTGGAGATCCAACCCAGCCTTCTTTTTCATCACACTGATTATCAGCAAAACCACACAAATGAAACCAATACACATAAATTATTTCTTTAAAAGTATCAAGCCACATCAGAAGCATAAGATGACTTTCAGGTGGACATCTGCTCAGTCACTTTGGAATTTTCAAAAGCTTGGTGAGATAAAGGAAGGCAACAGGGGTCAGCATGTTGGGGAGTACACTGGACACAGCTGGCAATACTGTGGTAGCCTTTGCAAGTCACAGCCCCTCCATGCTTGAGCTTCTCCATCTGAGCAGAAGCCTCATCTGCACATCTGCTAATGAAAAAACCCTAAATAGAAGCTGTTCATTAGGCCATTCCCCTTCTCAAAGCACATTAGGCAAACCATAACATGATTTACTCTAGAAACAAGTGCTCTGGCTTAGAGTCCTGGCTAGGTTTGATGTTTATGAAATCACAGTTTCTGCAGCTGCCTCTGAGAAAGGCAAAAGCTCACAAGTGACCCAGCACACAGCACAGCTCCTGCTCACACTCACTGACCTCACCTCTGGACCACCACGGTGCCAATCAGCCCTGTACATCAGGATTCCCCAGGGAAACTGAGCCATCAGGGATGATGCACACAGAGGAAAGGTTACCAAAACGTGTCCCAGAGACTCTGTCATTCTCAAGCATCTTTTGAAAGGTAACATATTTTCACTTACTGGCTTCCACAAAAAACAACAATAGCTGTCTAATAAATTGGAAAAAGCCAATATGAACTGTGGATAACTGAGGCATGCTCTGACCTCTAAGAATAACAGCATAAGGGCAGAAAGAGGCTGCTGCCTACACTCCATTATGCCAAGATCAGCATTTTGGTGCTTGTTTGTAGAAAAGCAACCAGTCATTTCTTAGTCTGCCACCTCTAAACAGCAGTCACTGATATTCCATGTAATTCTGAGTGGTTTGATCTGTCTTATGGTCCCAAGACATCATCCCCAGGCTTCTACTGCTCACACTAAATTTCTGGAAAAATCTTAAAAGCCAAGGTTTTTGCACCATGCAAGCCTCCTTGAGGAAGTGGTATGTCACCAGAAAGTGGCTAGAACACATTTCTCTAGGACACCTTAGCCAGGGAGGACCGAGGATAAAACCCTACAGACATTAAGCATCACCAGTCAGCAACACAAAACAGAAGTCCCCAAGGAGGCTGAGCTTTGGAGTGGCTTCTCAAGGGGCTACTAAAATTTATTTGCTTTTTTCTAACACTTTCTTGCTACTGCAGTCAAAGCCACTACAAAAAGCACATCAAAACATGAGTGGTTTCTTCCTCTGCCCCTATTAGTTCAGTTCATTGTCTTCCATATTTAGCCTGACAACATCCATCCACCTCATCTACTGGAAGCTGTGCAGCACTTGCTATCCAGATGGAAATAAGGCAGGGCTTTCCAAATATTTTCCTTTTTTTAAAAAAAAAAGCACATATGGAACATGTCAAGGACATGTGAACCTCGATCTGACATGCACCACACCACCTACAACATCAGAGATGCGCACACAAACTCCTGATCTTTCTCCTGATTTTAAGTTTCTGTGCTTCAGCCTTGTGCAAAACCCCACGGACACAAAAATGACCAGGATTCACACCCAGCAGGAAGTGTGAGCATGCTGCCAACCCCTTGCTTTGATTCATCCACTGCCTTTCCTGAAAAGCATCACAAGGTAAGGAGAGAGTTAATGGTGTTACATGTTCTCTCCTGCTCGTTAGCCAGACACCTGTGACTGAGCCATGCTGGGATCACAGAGCAAGAACACAGATGGACAATTACACATTTTTAAAATCGCTCTCTGTGCCAGTTCTAAATCTTGAGACTTGTGGGAGTAAATTCCCTGCCCTTTTTACTCATGCCCCTTGAAATACACAATAAGCCTCAGGATTTTCCCCACTTCTATTCAATGCTTGCCAAGAAGAAGCAGAAGCAGCAACTATTGCTCAGACAGCTACCTTAACTGTCTTTAAAGCAAAGTGATAAAATAGGTGGCAGTCTCCCAAACTCCCTGGCTTACACACCCTTTGTTTGCCAGCTCTGTCACATTTGGTCAGTCTTATCTGTCATGTAAGGAGCAGAGAGGGCATCACAGCCACTGCTAAGGAAATCAGAGGCTGAACACAGACTGTGGAAAGCTCAGGCTGTTCTCAGATGTCTGATCTGCTTCTCCTGCAGCCCCTTCCACCTGCTCTCTCCTAGGAAGGGCCTGGATCAAGCAGCTGAAGCTCCTGAAGAGGATAGCAGATCCAGAGTTAGAAGCAGTGAGCAGCCTAGGACACAGCTGTCCAGTCAACAAGCACACAGGTGAGCTGGATTAAAAAAACAAAACCAATATTGCAGTAATGAGAGGCTGCATCAAGAAATGCTGAAGAAGCAGCACTGTAGAACTGCAGAGCACAGAATTATAACCTCACCTCCGCTCTCTGGCCAGCACTTCTTGCTGCAAGGGGATAAATCAGTCCTTCACCAGCTCTGCACAGCTCTCCTGAGGAGCTCATCAGGGTGAAGAGTCCAATAGCCCAGACAACACCATAGGCTGGGCTCAGACCTCACCATCCCACTCACCCAGGCCCAAGTTAAATCTCAATGACTTCATAGAACACCAAAAAATGAAACTTTGGCCATGACCCACAGCCCTGCCCACATAGTTCCCATCATCAATGGCACTCTTGTACAGAGATCCATGCTATTGGTGGAGAAAGGGCTTTCATATCATAGGCAAACCTCCTGACAAGAACCTGCCCTCAGCCACCTCAGATCACTTCTGCTTCTTCTGCTCAAAAAGTCATGAATTTCACCACCAAAACCTACTGATTCAACTTTAGGTCCAGCTTAAGGTCCTTGAATTTCAACTTGAAAACAACTCCTCTGAGTAATTTTCTTGAATCTTTAAGGCAGGATGCAAACCCGTGAAGCAGCAACACAGAATGAGTAAAGAGTTTTTTCCCAGGCATATTCAGCTCGGTTGGATCCCTGCATGATCTGAGCCACGAGATCCAGGAGCCCCAGTGAATCCATGGATGTCGCTGACTCTGCCATGCCTCAGTTTGTATATCCCCAAACAGGGAATAACAATACCTCTTTAAAAGGTGCCTTGAGATGCATGAACAGAAAGTTCTGTAGGAAAGCCAAGGATTTTACCTCTTTACATCTTTAAAGCCTTCAAGGACTTCACACACACCAGAGAGCCTTCTGCTCCTTTGTACATACCTCTGGACTACATGCCTGCCTGACACCTGCCCCACAGCAATATAAAAAAGCAAACAATATCTGTGGAACTGGGTCATCATCTGTCCCTTTTGTAAAAAAAAAGCCCACTCTAAGTCAGTTATTTTCACAGCAGTGAATTTTATCTGCGAGCTCTCTTGGTGAGGGCCCTGCATGGGGCTTCCTGCCCCACCACACCAGCATTTCAGCACTGAGGTCCAACAGCAAACTTTAACCAGGCAAACACTGAAGAAAACCTTCAGTAGCAGTCTGAATTAATCAGGAAACAGGCACTCAAGAAGCAGATAAAGATTATCGAGCTCAACCTTAAAAGATGAACTTCAGTCAAACTCAGCAAAATCTCACCCATCTGCTCAGCCTTCAAATACAAAAGCAACCAGAGTTCACTGGACAAACCTTTACCTGTTATGCAAGATCCCACAGCAAACCCCCACCTCCCTGGCTGTAAATGCCTCAGGTTCAGGTCTCTGTGGCCTGGAAATTTCTGAGGTTGCAGTAAGAATGATGCCTTCAGCACTTACAAGCTGTTCAGCAACAGAAAGACACGCAGCGTGCAAGGAAGTGCTGGCTGGATCTTTGCACCCACTTATCCTATCCCAGCATCCCGACAGCAGAAGGGAGCTCCCACTGCAGACCAGGGGAGAGCTTGAAACCCCTCCCTGAAACACCTCACATGGATCCAGGCCCAGCATTCTGTCACCAGCCATGCAGCCTGCATGACAACTCTGGCCCCAGATGTGGCCAGAAGCCAAGAATTACTCACATGACAGGAGCACCTGCCAGGGACAGGTTTAACGTGTGCATGCACAGTGAAGAAGCTCAAGAAAAAAATCTCAAGGATTAGTGAAAAAACTAATCTGCAAGTCTTCCAAGCATCAGGAACAATCACGTCTGAGAAGTTCACTATGTGCCACCTACCAGTGGTGAGGAACCAAGCAGAGACCACAGTTCTGAGGTCACTGTGCTCCCTGGAAACCCTTCTGGATCCCACATCGACATTCCTGGAGAAGGTACTTTCCTTGTGGGAAAGGAAAGGGAGCTGTAATAGCCTTGCCAAATTTCAGGAAGAGAGCAGGGCTATCCCCAACAACAGATGGAGAGTGGAGCCCTACTATGGTTTTGCTTTGGCTGCTTCATTCCTGCACACAGGGAAGTGGCTGAGATCACTGAACAGCACAATCCACAGCTCTGCCAGCACCACCAGCACAGCACAGCAACTCTGCAGGACCAGCAAACCATTCCCACCACAGGAATAACCCGAGTCTGTAAAGTTCTGCCTTTAAACCACGTGAACAAAGTATGTGCACAGAAATATAAAGCTTCTAATTTGGAGTCCTTTACTTGGAATCTGTGGTGTAAGAACAAAGCAGGGTGTTGAGCACAGGCCTCCCATTCCTGAATTAGCACCCCAGCCAGGCCCCACTACTCCTCTCAACTTTGTTCTGCCTCCCATAGGCTGAACTAAGGTACACAGAAGATGTTTCAACATAAAATTACTCTTGGTAGCATTCAATAACCAACCTGACTCTGCTCTTCTCTCACAATCTGTCACACTGACACCACAGGGCCAGAGCAGCTCCACAAGGGCAGGCTCCACTCTGCTCAGTCCCAGCTGGACACAGAGCTGAATTTCATGGAAAGAGCACAGAAGAGCCATATTGATACACTGAGAACAGCAGCTGTTTAAAGAAAGCCAAGGACCAAAGCATACTGGAGTACAGAAGATAAAGTAAGCAATTACATATCACAGTAGTTAAACCCTGGCATTAGGGATGCACTTCCCTATTAATGCAACCCCACGTCCTGCACTGTGAGGCAAGTTCATAAACCACAGGCTTCAAAGAAGCTTCAGTCTCCTCTGTCAGGGAGAAATGGCTTGAACTTCCATTTAGATGCTGAACTGCCTTTGCAAATTGCTCTTGCTGCCCACAATTACAACCATTTGGGTGACAGTCACCTGCTGCTCCTCCTAATCTGTTTAGCATCATAGAGGCAAGAAAACCAGGCAGAAAAGTCAAAACTGGAAAACGCTGCAATCAGTTAAAGATTGCTTCTGGTTCCAGGATTCCACAGCTTCAGTTTTACAAAGTAATATTATATTATGTATTTTGTAAACTAAAACCACTACATTCTTCATTTGGTAATTGTTAATTTGTAACACACTGAACTTTAAATTCAGCATTAGCAACTTAAACGAGCACAGACTCATCAAAATGGACATTAAGTGCAGCAATAACCTACAGGGGAGTTGACAACTTAACGAGAAAGGTGTTTCACTAATTCCAGTACAGCCCTGTAGCTGGGGATCTTTCAAGAGACTTCTGCTACTCCCATCAGGCAAGAGAGATCATACCATCTTCTTACAGGAGAAAATAAATTGTTCTGCAAGATGAGATCAGGACTAAATGATCTTCTGTTAAGGGCTTCAGTGAGCACACTGAGGAAATTTGTGCCCTGAATCTATCACTGCTTAAATACTGATCTAAATTCTTCTCAAGCTTTCAAAAGAGCAACACTCAACAGTAGCCTCAAACCATTTAGCAAGGAAAGCGACAGTTCTCATTTCAGTCCTTTCAGTCCAGAAATGCACAGACACACACACAGCTACCATGTGTTGGCCTCCGTACCCAACTATTTGCCAGCTGCTTCCCCAGGCAAGGACGTCAGTGCTTGGAATTCAGAGCATTTGCAGACGTTGGGGTGGTGCAGAGACAACCTCCTGCTATTCCAAAGAACACGCAGCCCTCTGGCCCTCACCTACTGCCGTTAGGGGAAAGTACCAGCAGCTGTGAGCAGTGAGAACCCCTTTGCCCTACCCACAGCCAACACTGTAACCCATTTAGAGAAGCAAGACAGCAAATAAGAGAAAAGGGTCAGCTTTGAGTATCAGAGAAATCAAGGGGGCAGAAAACATGGAAGGATTTTTCTGTTATCAAAGAGCTAAAGAGCATAACTTTGTTTTAACTCTGGTACCAGCAGAAAATGGTCCTCCAGACCTCACTGCAAACCTTCTGTTGCTGGCTCTGTAATACCCTATTGATACAACTGCTGTAAACAAAACATGCATGAGCCTTGGTGTTTGCATTACAGTCTCACTGCCACCCAGGCTCCAGCTTTTGCCTATTTTGTCAAAATGTCATAGAGATTTCTAGTGATTCCTCTGCATTTTTCAAAGGGAAAACAGTCAGCACTGAGCACTCCTAAGGACACTACAAAGGCACATTTTTCTGCACCAGTTGCTTTTCTCCTAGTTATAGCTATGAAGATTCTGACATGAAAAGCACAAAATCAGCATCTTAGGAGCCCCGAACAACTTCTGCTCTCATAAGGCAAACCACTTTTCAAAGGACAGAGGAAGTTGCCCCAACCCTTACAACTAATATTGCCAATAAAAGCAAGAGCTGCACTCCTAAAGCTGATCTGTAATCCCCAGGCAAAATCTAAAACTCCAAAATCAGACCAACACCTGAGTCATTCTAAGCTTAAATCATAATTATCTGGGGCTTCTTTCCATAGAGACAAGTAAACAAGCAGCTTCAAGGCAGATGTTTTTACTAGCTCCTTGCTTTAAAAGCTCTCATACTTCACCCAAAATTTGCACATAAAACATTCCCTTCCACAACTGGAAGCCTCATGTTCTGAAGTAATCCTGCAAGGCAGGATCAACCCTCTGTTCTATGATTGTGTTAGGCCACAACACACCTGTAACACACAGAGGGGTGTGTCCAAATCTGTCAAGCACGACTGCTCACTGATTCCATGCAGCCCCAAACCACCAGGAATGCACTTCTGCCCTGTGCCATCTGGTAACACATCAGAACCCAGCGAGGCTTTTGTGTGACAGCCCTGTGATCCTACAGCTCTCACCTGGTAGGACATCACATTTTAATCAGGAAAAAAAACAGGAAACTTGTGGACAAACAAGCTGGTGGCTAAGGAGGGCAGTCAGAACACACTTTTATCTGTCCATGGCAAGGCCTTAGCCTTGCCTTTGGAGAAAGGATATGACAGACATTCTTTCACAAAAGCTGCAGTGGTACAGTTCTTTGCCATTTCATCAGTGCACAAAGGGTATTCCTGCAGCCCGGACTGTGCAGCGAATAGGGAAGCTCCTGCTATGGCTCCGGGCTCTCCTCAGCTCAGGTAGCAGGGCTAACACTAAAAGCAAGAGCAGAGGAAGCCCCAGCTCTCTGTCTCCTCCAGGTTTAAGGCAGCGCGGCTGTTATTGCTGGGAACTGCTGCCCTCTGCTGTCACATGAAAGAGGCAAAGTGCCTGTCTAACAAATCCAGATTTACTGCTACACATCGAGAAAATCCCCCGTGGCAAAAACCAGAAGGTCACAGCACAGTCAGATTTCAAGTACCTTCAGCCAGGCCCCTCAGTTCTGGTCTTACACACTTACAGAATGCCTGTCCTTTCTTGCAGCACAGCCTGAGAGGCCTCTTGCAAGCCAAACTCAGCCTAAAGTGTGATTTTCTTCAGCCCATCCCCTTTGCTGCAGCTGTTTCAGAGGTAAAAGCACAGTCAGCAGTTAAGTCTGCTCAGCAAAATACCTCCCACTGCTGCTCTTTGTTGTGGATCGTGAGCACCCCCAAGGAAAGTGGCAGCCAATCTCCTGCCCCCAGCACAGGCCCTGGACTAGCCTGAAGGAATACAATGTGTTACCCTCATCCCTGTGGGACCAACGGGCTTCTCCTTGTCCCAACCTTCACAGTGGCAGTGCCACTGGGCAGCTCTGCCAACATCACAAACACTGTCCAGATGAGGAAGCCCAAGTGAATTTACAGGCATATTTTGAAGCTGAGCAAAGACTGAGGTCTGCATGGAATGGCACTCTGCAGCTCTCAGGCAGGACAATCTCAGCCTTGTTTTCCTTGAGGTCTGTGTGTACTCACAATAGAAAAAAAATCAGTGTAGAGGAAAGAGAAGACCTGGTGTTTTTCAGAGTCCAGGTCCAGCCTGCCCACAGCACACCAGCATCCAGCTTGCACTGGGCCCACAGAGGACACAGAGGTCACATCTGCCAACTTACTTGACTTCCTCACCAGCAAAATCGAACGTTTTGGTGATTGTCACTTTTCCTGGATTTTTTGGCTTCTCCTGAAACTTATTCCCACTCTTCTCTTCTTCAGCCTACAAAATACATGAAGGAGAAAGCAAAATCATGCATTTGTGGAGCCAAAGCACGTTCCCATTCCAAGGGACCAAGGACCCAGTGCAGACCTCAGGCAGCACTGCAATTTACGTTGGTGGTCAGAGCAAATCACCCACAGATAACAAAAAGGAAATAAATGGTCCTTCCACAAGAATGAAATTCCCCATTTTTGCTCAAGGCTCTCACTGGAGTTTTACAATCAAAACAGACTCAAAACAAGAAGTGAAGTTGTAATAAATTAGGAAGGAGCAAGAACAGGTTGCAGTGGTTCAGAAAGCAGGCAAAAAAAAAGACTTGTTGTCCCAAACTAAGAACCACAGGCAGTAAAACTGCCAGGGTGAATTCCACAAAAATATGTTTATTTTTACTCAAGAATAAAGAAGAACACAACCCATCAGCAGGACAAGCAAGGCAGATCTTCACACTTGTCAATAATATCTCTCTAATTTGAGAGGGAAAAATCTTTATTAAGCAACTTGTCAACAATGCCTCAATTTACTCAGTCACAGTTACAGCTTTTAACAGCATGCAGAAAAACCCTCAGATCCTATAAATAATCAAAACAAACCCCCTAAATTCTTGCTCTAAATCAACCACACACCACAGAAATGAGAGAAAGTCAGATTTGATCTTATTACAAACATGCATCCCAACATGCAGCACCTTCCAGATCCCCCACTGCACAAGGATGAAGGGTCTCCTGTTTCCTCACTTTCACACACACACAGACACAAAGCCTCCATTTTTTTTCCTTCTCAGCATCACTGGAAAGGCAAAAGCCTGTGCAAGAGCTGTTCCCACAAGCACAACTCAGACCAAAGCTCACCGTGCTGTTCCTGTGTCACAAGGAGAATCCAAGACCAGGAAGAAAAGCCAACAGAGCTCCAAGGGACACTCTGAGATGCTGACAAGCAGCTCCAAAAGCAGCACAGCCACATCACAGACCTCCTCAGCTGGAAGGAAACCAGCACCCTGCTGTTTGGCCCATCATGGGGCTCTGGTCCTACAAAGCACGAGAGGCAGGGGCAAACCCAGCCTCTTCCCAGCTCTGCCTGACTCCTGGTACCAGCCAGAACCAACTCTGTGTGCTCTAAACCCTCAGGCCCTTCCCACACTCCCAGGCCCCTGTTACCTTCTTGGCTTCTGTCATTTGTGTGGCAGCCCCTGCTTTGGGTTTCTGTCCTACGTCACTGAGGAAACTGGCCCAAAGAGCATCCTCTTTCTTTTTTTCTTCTTCTTCTCTTCTTCTTTCCACCTGCTCTGCATTATCCACTTCCTCTTCTTTCTCCTCCTCTCCATTCTGCTGAGCCTTTTCTTCCTCTTTCTCATCTGGCTCTAGCAAGAGACCTCCTTTCTTCCTCTTCCTGAAACCACATGCCAAAAAAGTACCATGTATATACACACACTGAGGTGCTGCAACGCTGACTGTGAGCTCGACTGAAGCCACACAGCATTTCACATTCTCACTACAATATTCAACCTGAGACCTTCCCTCTAACCTTGGGGGTGAAGGAATTTAAGTAAAAGATGATGCTGTTCAGCAAACACAATGAGACTGATGCAGGCAGTGCCCCTGAAGTGCCATGTGAGTGCTGAAATGCTGGCACAGGTGCCCAGAGAAGCTGTGGCTGCCCCATCCCTGGAAGTGTTCAAGGCCATGCTGGATGGGGCTTGGAGTGACCTGGTCTAGTGGAAGGTGTCTCTGCCCATGGCAGGGGTTGGAATGAGATGAACATTAAGGTCCCTTCCAACCCAGACCATTCCAGAGTTCTGTGATTCTGGGATATTGCAGGAAACAGGAGTGGAAGAGGACTCGGGCTGGACAGAAACCAGCCTCAAATAACACGTATCTGTATGGGGTTTTCTCCCACTGATGTGCAATTTGCACATAAAAAGGCTTATGGAAAGGGATGTAGGCACTGCTGGGAAGGGGTTTCAGCCACCGTGCCCACCAGGCCTGAGGCTGCTCCTGACGCAGAACCGGAGCCAAGAACAGCACCCCCCGTTCCTCCGCCCCTCGGCGGCCCCGGGCCGGGTCACGGCGGCCGTACCTGCCGGGAGTGTTGCGGGGGCTCCTCCTGCCGCGGGGCGGCCGCGGGCTCTCCGCCGGCTCCTCCTCCCGGACCAGCTCGCTCTCGTCGTCCTCGCTGTACTCCGCACCTGTAAGCGCAGCCACTGAGCGCCGGCACGGCCGGCAACGCCCGCGGCACCGCCCCCCGGCCGCCCCCGCTCACCTGAGGGCACGTAGTCATCGTCCTCGGCCGAGGAGTACTGATCCTGATCCTGATCCTGCTCCGACTCGGACCCCGACATGGTGCGGCCCCGGCCCCGCCGTCTCGCGCGCACCCGTCACCGCCCTGAGCGCCGTCACCGCCCGCGGGCGCCCCCTGGCGGGCAGGAAGAACGGCCGCGCCTCCCAGGCAGCGCCGCGCGCGGGGAGCAGCNGGAGGGCGGCGAGCCGGGCGGCGGCGGGGGGCTCCTGCAGCAGATCCTCAGCCTCCGCCTCGTGCCCCGCGTGGGCAATGGCACTACCACCTACTCCAGCCCGCTCTCCACCTTCCCAGGTATCTCCCCGCGGCGGGGCTTGCTCGGAGCGGGCCCGCCCGCCGGCGCCGCTGGAGGCCCGCGGGCCCCGGGCCGCCCTCACAGCCCTTCTCCCCACAGAGATGTGGTACGGCGTCTTCTTGTGGGCCCTCGTCTCCTCCCTCGCCTTCCACGTCCCGGCCGCTCTGCTCGCGCTCTTCACGCTGCGGCACCACAAGTACGGCAGGTTCATGTCCGTGAGCGTCCTGCTGATGGGCATCGTGGGACCCATCACCGCCGGCACCCTCACAAGTACGGCGGGCGGCGGCACTGCGGGGCGGGGGGCTCTGTGGCGGTCAGAGATCGCCTCCGCGGGCGCTCCCCGGGGTGGAGGTGAACGTTCTGGCCCCATTTCCCCCCTTACGTCGCGTCTGGCCGCGCCCCCTCCCGAGCCCGGTGTCGGGGGTGCCAAACGTGCCCCCGGGGTGTGGAGCGGGGTGGGCTTTCAGATTTCTGAGCACTCGGAGAAAAACCGTCTCAAACATTGCCTAGAGGTGTTCCCTGCCCCAGTTCCTTTTCCAGAGGCTTCCCCTCCATGCCTGTGGCACAGCAGCGGGTGCCTCCCCTGCGCTGTCACAGCTTGGCCTTTCACCTCTCCACAGGTGCTGCCTTTGCTGGAGTTTACAGAGCTGCGGGGAAAAAGATGACCCCTTTTGAGGCCCTCATTTTCGGCGTGGGGCAGACCTTCTGCGTGGTGGTGGTCTCGTTCCTGCGCATTCTGGCCACCCTGTAGCCCCCCCGGGGGGCTGGAGAGCACAAACCACGGGGGGTGAGGGACCTGTCACCTGCTCTGCCTCTCCAACAAATCACAGGGAGCAGAGCTCGAGGCTTGTGCTTCCTGCACTGATCTAAGGAATTGTGAGAGCTGCTCCTGCCTCTGGTGTGGCTTGGAATTAAGCTAAAAATTGTGAATTTTGTTACTTTTTGGTAACATGAAGTGCCAAGTGAAACATATTTCTCCGGAGAGCAGGAAAATGGCTTCTGGAGGTTGAGGTCCACGCAGCTTTGAGCAGTGAGGAGCTGTAGCCATGGCAGATAGCTGGGATGTGACACTGGCTGTGCTGGGAACAGGCCCCCAGAGTGACACGGTGTGCTCAGAGCTCTGACCTGTTGTTACTTTGGTTTCAGTGAACCTGCAGCTCTTTTAATGTGAGTTTTTTAAATTAACACATTGTTTTGTTTTCTTCCTGACCCAAACTCCTTGATAGCAGGTCATAGTCATAGTGGATTTGGAAGCAGCAAAAGAAAAACCCATTTTAGATGGATGAGGGTGCAGATTTGTAAACACTGTGCAGGGGGAATGACCCAACACAGCTCCAAACCCAGCCCCTACCAGCAGGCAGAGTAGTCTCCTCATTAAGTGTTTTAGTTTGCTTTGTTTTTAAGTGACTTTTAACTCAGCTGGTGGCTCTGCCCTTGTGCCTGGAGTTATGCCACAAGGCTGGGGTGCTCAGGCAGCTCAGGGGCTTTCCAAGGGCCTGGTTCTTTGGGGACGCTGAGGTTGGATCCCAGGGCTGTGGTGGGGCAGTGTATTCACCCCCAGGGGTTTGTTGTGGTCCCTGTTTGTTTGTTCCCACCTTGTGGAGGAGGGAAGGCACTGTCTGTGTCCAGCCTTGTAGGACACACTCCCATCTGTGTCTTTGCTGAACTGCTTTGGTTTCCAAACCAGCTGCTTTTGTCCCTGCAGCATTTCCTCAGGCTCCTGACCTTCCCTGAGGCTCTGTCCTCTGAGCTGGAACAACTGGATGTGGCACTTGGTGACAGGGTGGTGATTTGTCAAAGGTTGGACTTGGGGATCTCAGGGGGCTTTTCTAAACCAAGTGATTCTGTGATCCCTCAACAAGGCAATGTGTTTATCATGGGAAAGGATTTTTCTGTGCAACGACTTCTCCAGAGTGGTCTGTTCATGGCAAGAGGCATTTTGCAGGAGCTGCTTGCTGAGATTACACTAAATTTTAGTCCAAGTTAATTCAGGGAATAAAGCTGTGCATTTTAGGAAAGAATTTAATGTGAATCCTTCTCCTTAGGTGGGTGAGGTCCAAGTGATATTATTTATACTACACCCTGGATCTGCAGAGTGTGCTGTGCTGCTTGTAGAGAGCCAGTCTTCCTGCCAGGGCAGCCCTGGGGGGAGGTTGGGCCTCTCCTGCCCTCTCTGGGGACAGGAGTAATGAAAAAGCAGGAATAATGATCTCTCCAGCTGTCTTTCCCCCTTCCAGTGGGTTATTTCAGCACATGTCTGGAGTGCCTGTTTAATTCACAGGTATTATCCTGCGTCTTCCTGGGTGGATTGAAAGTCTCTCATGGGACTGGGCGTGCCTGGCATCCCTCAGTAGCCACTAAGCTGATTGCAGCTGGGAAAGCACTTTATCCATGTGCCCTGTGCTCTGGCATGGGGATGGTTCCTCTGCAGGAACAGGGCTGAGGAATGCAGGGCACAAATTGGGCTGTTACAGAGCTCAGAACAAGTGAAACGTTGCTCAGTGTAATCATGCAGTGCTGGGCAAACTGAAAAACTCCTGTTCCCTACCCATTCAGATCTCCCAAAGTCTGTTTTGAGGGGGCTCTGGTTTACTTTGAGAGTTGACAGCTTGGCTGCTGTTTGGGTGTGGAGTGGTTGGAGCTGATGGTGCCTCTGTGCCCAGACACTGAGAAATTTTTAGGGAATTCTCACAGGTGAACAATCGGTTTCTGATTTGTCTTGACTGGCATTAGTGCTGAGAGCGAGTTCTTTGTGTCATCTTGGTGCTCACAGAGCATCTTCCACTCCCCTGTCTGCCTTCCCAACTTCCCTCTCCAGTAAAACCAGATCCAGACAGGAAGGAGGAATAGCCTTGAGTCGAAGCACCAGGTCAGTCACTGGCAGCAGTTTCCTCCCCTCTCATCAGTTTGGCCTTCCCTTTCCATTCCTTTATCCCAAGGGAAACACATGGAGGAGTCCCTTCAGTTATCAGCAGGTATTGGTAGACTTTGTTCAGTCAAACTTGCCAAAAATTGCAAAGACCCGGCAAAAATGTCCACACTGAAGGTGTCCCAGGCTGGGCAGCTGTGAGCCCCTGCCAGGGAGCCCAGCCAGCGTGTTGATCAAGGAAACACCTTCCAGGGAAGCCGCCTGTCCTGGAGGAACACCTTGGCTCCTGGCCCTGCTCCCTGTGTGCAACATCCCCCCTGCTCCCACCCCGCTTCCTCTCTTGCTCACAACCATGGCTGTCATGAACAAATCTTTGTATGATCAAAAAAATCTGTAAATTTTATTTTTCTACTGATACTTCTAATCCTGGTGGTGATTATCAGTAAACTCTGTAACTACTGAAGTGAGTGATGTTGTGGTGTGTTTCTCCTGCAACGCAACAAAGTGCTTGTGCTTTTGGAAATGAGCCTCGCTGCTGTGCCACTCGGGGTAGGTTTCTCCTGACAGGGGCCATCTGCACCAGGAGATGTTCTGATTCTGGTGGTTAATGTTGTCTCCATTAGGAGCTGGCCCTGTGCCTGGAGCCAGGCATGGCAGCCTGAGGTGACATCTCGCTGTTCAGCTGCCGGGTGGTCTCAGCTGTCATCCCTGAGGGGATCTGCTGGGTCCCTGCAGCCCCTGGGCTTGGTGCTGACCTGCTCCTGGCCCATGGGGCTCTTCCCCATGAGATAAATGTGCTCAGAGATCAAAACTGGCCTGAAAAATTCATGTCTGAGCCGTCAGGGGTCTGGGAGGTTTTATTGGCAGTAGAAGGTCAGCACATTCTCCTGGTTTCCCCGGGTGAGGATGATGGGGGGTCTCAGGTCCTGCGAGAGGGTCTCGAGCCAGGCCATGTAGAGGGAGCTGGGGCAGCGCCCCTTCCTGCCGATGGGCGGGGTGCTGCGGCACAGAGTGAGGGGCTGCTGAGGCACCGCCTGCGGGCCCCCAGCCACAGCCCCTCTCCAGCCACTGCAGGTTATCTCCCAAGAAAGGGGCAACACCACGTCCTCCCCCCGACAGGACCCAGGCCAGACTTCTTGGTGCCTTCCAAGGGCTTTTCCCAGTGGTGTGGCACCACCCCACCACAGCATTAGTGTCTGTCCAGGATTTGCCTGCCCAGGAAGGGGTGAACATCCAGAGGAACTATTTCCATGGGGCAAGAAATGGGCACAAGGACATTGCTGGCACCTACATTGCTATGAGTGCTGCATCCCGTGAGTAATCCAGCAAAATCTCATTCAGCCTCACTTGTCGGAGGGACTGCAAAGCAAACAGAGTTGACAAAGGCAAAATAAAGGTTTCCAAAAAGACTGAATTTTGTCTAAAAAGCAGGAGCTCCTTTGCAGGACCACCCCTGGGACTGGTGCTACCTTGGCTCTGTTTTTGTCAACCTCATCATCAGAAATCTTCCAGGGACAGCCCTGCCTCATCTCGTTCACCGTGGCCTCGTCCTTGAAGCCGTCATTGAGCCTGAAGGGAGCGATCATGTCGTCAAACCTCTTGATGCTGCAAGACAAGCAGATGGTGACTGGGAAGAAGGTCTGGGCGGGATTGGGGGTGCTGGGGAGGCAGAGGAAAGGGGAAGGGGCCATTACTGCTCTGGCCGGGGTTTCTGGTTGATGTCAGGGAGGATGTGGACTTCATGGAAGCCGAGGCGGAACTTGCTCAACAGAGAGACAATCCTGCCAGAGGAAAAAGGACACATTTTCCCCAAATTAGCAGGGCATGGCAGCTCTGTCAGGGACCTGCCATGGCAGAAAGCCCTGCTGCCAGCCTTGGTTTGCACTCGGTTTTCCCACAGACAAAGCATCCAAGTCAGAGCTCACAGATCCTGTGGGACTCAGTGTGAGGGGGAAGCAGCTCCTGCCCCCACCCAAGGGGATAGTGGTGGTGGTCATGGGGCTGTGGAGGGCTGTGGGGGGCAGTGGCATCAGCACTTACGCCTTCCTCTCCTCATCCATCCTGTTGATCTGCCCACCGACGAACACGCGGATTTTGCACTTCCTCCACCGCTTCTTGCGCCCCAGCAGGTAGGGGATGAGCAGTGTGAGACCTGTCCCCAAAACACCCGAGGGGAGACACAGCAGTAAACCCCAAGCTCACCAGGGCTTTCTTGATGCCAAATGCCAGGGATGCCCCGGGACCATTTGGCAAGGAGCAAGCCCTCCTGGGCACCACAGTGAAGGTGCTGGGCTCACATTAGCTGGACAGACGGACAGTAGCCAAAGGTGAAGGTTACCTCCATCATCGAAGAGCCAGTAAATGTCAATGGTCTTCTTGCCCTGCTCACTCTGGAAGATGGTGCTTGCCTGCTGTTCACTGGCCAAGGTAGTGGAGCCCACTGCAGGGGCAAGAGGGTCCCGGCATCAGCAAGGGGCACCACCAGCTGCAGATTAAAGGCACCACTTCCTCCTGGTCCCAGCCCTGCTCCCCGTCCCTGCAAACCTGGCTCCCCAAAAATAATCCTGGGAGCTGAGGATGTTCTGAGTGGCCCCAAGACAGGACCAACCTACCTGTGCTTGGGGCTGCTCTGCTGCCGGTGCCGTTCTCAGGGTGCTCCTCTGCCTCGAACATGGGGTTAACTGAGGAGGGAGGAGAAGAGTACAGGCAGCACAACAGCACCTCACTGTCCCAATCCCCTCTGATCCCAGCCCAGGAGTGATGTGTGACCTTGGTCTGCGACATGGTGCTGGCTGGCACATCCTACAAGTCTGCTGAGCATCCCCAAACCACTTACCATGTGCCTGCAGCACTCGGGAAACATTCAGCCCTTCCTTCATCCTCATTACACACACACCGTACTTGAAATCAAAGGCGTCACTAGAAGGAGGGAGAAGAAGGCAGTTAACAGGGGGCAGCACTGCCGGCAGCTGGACCCTGCGCGTGTGGCCGCAGTGTCCCCATCAGCAGGTGCTGCTGTCCCCGGGACGCGGAGGAGCCGGCGTGGCCGTACTGCAAGATGCCCACGTAGTCCTCCAGGCTCTGCGGAGACGCTGTCTGCCAGTTCCTCTTGTAGCCCAGCACTAGGATGTTGGGTCTCATCTTCCCGAGGCCAGCAGCCTATGGAGAGATGTCCTGTGAGACCCTTCTTCAGGGGCAGATGGACATGAGTGGTGTCAGTCCATGGCAGAGTGATGCAAAAGGGGGTTGGCTGGAGGTTGGGGAGGGGTGTCACAGCCCCTCTAGCTGTGATGAAAGAGGGACCCTGGTGATCAAGATGGCTGTACCTGGAGGAGCATTTGTACTCCACTTCTTAGGTCCTCAGCCACCACATCTGTGTAGAAAGCCTTGATCTTCCTCTTCATAAGCCACTTGGCGTGGCCATCTGCTGTCAGCCGGGACTCCGGCATTTTCTGCTTCCGTGGTCCCTGCAGGAAGCAAGGGCAGGGGCTCAGGCAGCCCCTTCCAGCTGGTGGTCTTGCCACTAAGGACCTCCAGCTCCTCTCTTCCCAAATAATTGGTAAGAGGTGGATGTAACCACTGCACACACAGCAAGTTGCAATCACAGTGGGAAAACCAGGGAATCTGGTGAGTCAACAGCCAGTGCACACGATGCCAGCAGTCCAGGTGTAGATGAGATGGCTCTTACTGCATCCAGTTGCTCTGGAGGCTTTCAGGCTGCAGGACTCCCTGGTCCTCTGAGCAACTGCCTCATCCTACCAAATCTTTGGCAATTAATTGGCAAAGGGAAGCCATTAGCCCACAACGACATGCTGGTGCTTCACCAGTACTGTTTAACAACTCAAAGACACTTCCATTCAACACACTTCATCATACAGCAACAAATACTTGGGCACATTTCAAACCCCACCCCAGGAGCCTACCAGGACACATCTGGGTTTCCCAGCCCACTGTCTGTGGGTGGCCAGAGCCCCCAGGACAATGAACCAACTGGCTTCTGCAGGTGACTCACGATCAGCACGTTGCCACACAGCATCAGGCTGAGGTTCTTGGTGAAGGTCCCCACAAAGTCCACCAGAGCTGGACGGAAGTTGGGAGGGCCAGTCAGCACCAGGCACTGTGGTCTGCAAACAGGAAGGAGAAGGGATGAGGGATGGTGCTCTGGAGGCAACTCTGTGGAATGACTTGCAGTTCTTCTCCCACGCCTGGCCAGCAGCAACTAGAGGGAGCATTTTTAGGATGAGAAAAATTCATGTGGCTGAGGATCCAGTCTCACTCTCTGGTCTCATCTGATATGAAAAGACCAACGTGTCTGCATCTGCCTGGCACAGGGAGGGCAGGGTTTGCTCAGCTATTCACCTCTGCTGACAGGACATGAGATTTTGGAGGCAGACACATTTTGCCATAGCTCTGGATTACTGAGGGTGGTGGCCATGGGCACAAAGCCATCCTGTGTTTATTGGTGGTGGTGTCTAGCTCTACATCCCCTTCCCTCCATGCCCAGCACCTCACTGAGCCACCCTTGCCTGTAGTTCTTGATGTGCTCGTCCACCTCGCTCAGCCCCACTGAGTAGTTGAGGGCCATGTTGTAGGAGCTGGCTTGCATGGAGGAGCCCCAGTTGACATCTGTGTGGGGAAGATGGATTAGCAATGGGGCCAGACACCTTCTGGGGCATCGCTGGGGCCGGGTCACTGCCACGCACCCGGCTTTTTGTAGAGGACATATCCCAGGAGGAAGATGACGATGCCAAAGGCAATGAGGGCCGCCCACCAGGTCAGCAGGAACATGATGACCACCGAGACAGCAGCCCCGAAGAGCGCGGCCCACTTGCTGTAATACCGAAAGGAGGGTCGCCAGCCTGCACGCAAACACACACAGCGGGACGGGACGCTGCCGGGATGGGGTGCCGGACGGGAGCCACCCACCGCCTGGCACGGCGTGGTGTGGCACAGCCCACCTGGGGAGTTGGTGATGGAGGCGTGGAAGCAGCTGAAATTGATGAGGGCGTAGGAGCAGAGGAAGAAGTTGGAGATGATGGGGGCGATGGCGTTGAGCTCAGCTGTGGGAGGAGGAGGAGTGCAAGCTGTCAGTGGCAGCACCTGAGCCACCTGGCTGATGTCAGGGCCCAGGAGGGTGACAGGGTGGCAAGCACCCACCGATGAGGATGAATCCAATGGCAATGACATAGGTGAGCATGTAGCCACGGATGGGCTCGCTGTTCCTCCCATAGCCCTTCCCGAAGAAGCCAATGAGGGGGTAGAGCTGGTCCCTGCACAGACACTGTGGGGAGAGACACACTGTGAATGGTGGGCTTCACTGGAACACGGGATGGCAGTGCTGTGGTGGATCTTGCATCCATAAGAGCAAGGGCTGAACTGGCCACATGTCTTACACCAATGGCAGTGTCCGCCTCTCCCTGAGGCTGCTCACAGCTGCAGATCCCTGCACCCAGGAGCACCACGCACTGCCAGGCTTGGGGAGGGGAGCTGGGGTATGTGGGCACATCACCCTCTCACCTGGAATACTTTGGGGGCTGAGACAAGGCAGGCCAGTGCTGAGGAGAGGGTAGCACCAAAGATCCCTGCTGTGATGAGGGGGCCGAATCCAGACACCATGCTCATGCTCTGCATGAAAACCAGGGGGTCAGGGACCCTGGCATCCCTGGTGCACCAACCTTCCCACAGCCCTGAGGGATTTCCAGCCCCACAAGCCCCATCCTGCCACCCTTAGTGCTTTTCCATCAACATCATCCATGTGGCAAAATCCATCCACATCCAAAATCCTGAAGAAGAAACACTTCCTGGTGCATCCCTGTTACGTGTGTGCTTTAACAGCACGGGTACACCTCCAGATGCCAGGCCCTGGGAAATCCATCCATTGCAGCACAAACCCAGCCAGGAGCAGTACTGGGACTGGTGATGGTGCTGAGCAGCACCTGGTAGTAGTTGCTGAGCCCGTATCGGCAGCTCTGCCGCTGGGCGCAGGCGGTGAAGTTCCAGCCGTAGCCGCAGGCCAGCCCCTCGCAGCCCGGCGCCCACACCGCCACGCTGTCGTTCAGGCTGCCTGACGCGTCCCGGACCACGCAGGCACCTGGGGGGACACACAGAGCTGCAGCGGGGCTGGCACCTCCCCACACTTCTGTGCAGCCCAGCCCACATCCCCAATACTGTGACAACCCCCAAGTCCCTGCCATGCGGCTGCCCCACTGCATGATGGCTGTGAGCAATGCTGTGACCTCTGTTGCCCACACAGAATTACTTTGCCCCATGTGGAGGCAAGAACAAGGTGGCACCTGTGGGACTCACCCCAGAGTGTCATTGCTGGTGTCCAGAGCTTGCTCCTGGCTCGGACCCAGCTGCATCCTCCCAGCTCACCCATTTTGGGGGAGGGCCAGCCTACCTGTCCACCCAGCTCACCTGAGGACATGCCACTTACCAATCGTAGCAGAAAGCACCAGGTAGGACACAGTGGTCCAGAAAATGGCCATCAAGGTGCCCTTGGGGATGGCCACAGCAGGATCCTGCCAAAGGGAGTCATAGATATATGCAAGACAATTTTCCAGCAGCAGCACTAACATGGCATCTTATTTGTGGCTGCTATACAAGAGGAATTTTAATTCACTACATCACAAAGCTGCAGAGCATCTGCTGGCTGAGCCTCCCCCAAAGTTTACAGAAGAAATAAAAGAGTCTAATGGTTGGATCAAAATGAAAGCCCCAGAGGAAAAAGGGTTTGAGTCCTCAGAAATGCTGGCTTCAGTCACAACCCACCTTCAGGTCACCCGAAATGTTGGCCCCAGCCAGGATGCCAGTTGCTGATGGGAAGAAAATGGAAAACAAGCCAAAGAAGGAGCCCTCAGGTCCACGCCAGTTGGGCACGAAGTTCTGGGCAAAGATATCAGCTGGGGGAGGAAGCAGAGAAGAAGCATTGGGGCCTCCCAGTTGCCTTTGTCCTGGCTGAAGCACCTCAGCACTGGATGGAGCGCTGACAGCAGGAAACCCACAGGAGGGGACTCTGTGCTTTTAGTGATGTTTCTCAGCAGGGAGCACCTTCCTGTAGCAAACATCTGCCCCAGCAGCAGCAAAGAGCTGGGCCCCAGCACTGCCCTTGTACCTGCTGAGCATGACCCCAGCCCGTGGTGAACCCATCTCACCTCGGTAGCTGAAGAAGCCTTTCGCTTGCTTCTCGGCAGTGGCTGGGATCACTGTCCCCACCAGGTAGTTTATGAAAGAAACCAAGATCACCAGGAAGAACAGTATCTGTGCCTGCCAGACCAGAAAGAGCCAGCTGAGAGGTTGGATGTTTGGGCACAGAGAGTGTGAAAGATGCATCAGGAGAAACCCTCACATGTTTTTGGGGAGCTACAGGCATCCTCCACTCCTCAGATGCCTGGGAGGCAGCAGGGACAGCTCTTGCCAGCCCAAGGGAATAATGTGAGCAGAAGTGAGGGTTACCTTGGCCTCCCACTCCATGCCAGCCAGGGAGATGCCCAACAGCACCGTCACAGTGATGACTCCAATAATGCGGATGTCGTTGGTGGGGTCCACGATGAGGGAGTTGTGCTCCTGGGGATGGGGAACCATTCACAATGTGGAAATAACCCCACTGAACCCTTACTGAGCCACTGGGATTGCCATGAGTTTCAGCAGCCACTGTTTGATTCCAGTGGTCCAGTATTAACACAAATACTGTTAATTAATGCAGCTTGTGCAAGGAGAAGGTGGGGGGTGTGGGACCCAGAGGACACAGAGCCACCTTCTTACCTGCAGCAGGTCCCGGACAGTTTCGGCAAAGCCCACTGTGTGCATGGCCACGGCCACGGCGTTTGCAAAGGCAAAGATCAGCCCGATGGAGCCACCCAGCTCCGGCCCAAGGCTCCGTGAGATGAGGAAGTAGGTGCCTCCTGAGGCAGCAGGAACACCCCAAGGCATTACTGTCTCCCCCACATATTTTTGGGGACCCCCCTGCATCTCGCAGCCCACGCCAGGAGTTCACATCCATGGGGCAGCCCCAGGGTGAAGGAGCCCCCTGGGGTGGCTGGGAGGGAACAAGCTACCTGACTTCACTTTGCCGTTGGTGGATATGGCAGAGATGGACAAGCCAGTTATGGTGGTCACTGTCACAGACATCAGGATGATGAGCCATGTCAGGGCTGAGAGGAGAGGGCACTGCTTCAATCCTGCATCCCCCTAGTCCCACAGCCCCCCTTGCCTTCCCTAGGAGACCCACAAAGACCCTGCACATCATCCCATGCCTAATGCTGCGGCATTCCCACCCCAGGTGTTTGGGTGATGATGAGCACAGTGCCACCATCCAGCCCACAATGAAATGCAGCACCCACCGATTCCTGCCTGGGCAGTGATCCAGGGCAAGCGCAAGTAGAGGATGACTCCCCAGATGTTCAGCATGCAGCGAATCTGGGGGGACAGAAAAGGGTACCAGCCTTCAGGGCACAGGCACCTGGGGATGGCCAGGCCATGCCAGATCTGCTGCTCCTGAGAGAAAACCACCCTACTGAGGAGGGCAGGAAATGCTCACAGCACAGGTGTTTGCAAAAAATACAGATACTGGGAAAAAGGCAACAAAAGGGAAATGCTTGTGGGGTGGGAGGGCAAGAGGATGCTCTGTGTGGGATGAGTCACACTCACCATGACGCCCTTCACCCATCCAAAGCGGACAGGTTCTGGTACAGGTTCTGACTCCCCTTCTGCCTCCTCCAGCCCAGCCTCTGGCCCAGCCTCTGGCAGGCCATTGCTCCGCTGCAGGTCACACACCGGAGTGCGGAGATGGCCCGGGTCAGGCTGTGGGATGAGGGAAGGCAGGTGAGGTGGACAGCAGCCAGCCCTCCCTGGAGGGAACACTGTGGCTGAGCACACAGCTGGAAACAGCTGGGTCCCCCCTCCAGCTTCTCCTGGTGCCTTCCC
This sequence comes from Sakesphorus luctuosus, assembly GCA_013396695.1. NCBI lineage: Eukaryota > Metazoa > Chordata > Aves > Passeriformes > Thamnophilidae > Sakesphorus > Sakesphorus luctuosus. The sequence continues at coordinate 2,397,418 of VWZD01011160.1, read as the reverse complement.
AGGGATCTGCAGTTGGCACAGCATCAGTTGTGGCACCAAGAGGCAGGAGACAAAGTGACACACCACAGACACATCACAGGGACCAGTGGCATGGCCAGGGGATGCTGGAGATGCCCCAGGCACGGCCGAGCCCGTTACCTTGAGGATGGAGTGCAGGTCAGCCAGCGAGGGCCTGCCCTTCCTGGGGTCGCCCACCCCCTGGGTGTTGGCATAGTGCTCGTAGGCAGGCACCACATCCACCGTGTTGTAGCCGAAGGTCCTGGTGCAGAGGGTGCTGCTGGAGAGGTGGGTGGGCTGGGCGCTGTCACAGGTGCTCCCCTCAGTGGGTGTGTAGAGACCCCGGGCCCCCTCCTCCATGCCCAGGAGGGTGCTGATCGTGAAGCGGCCGCTGCAGCGGGCTGGGGGCAGGTCTGGGATGGGCAGCTCGGCCATTGCCCCTGCCCAGGTGCCTGCCAAGTGGGGGACGGGGGGTGGAGAGGGGCTTGCCGGCTTTATACCCCGCAAAACCGGAGCGAGGCAACCCGCACACACCCACCACTGATGGTAATGCAGGAACACAATCAGCTGGAACCACCCCAAGCTGGTCAGGAGGAAAAAAATAGCTGGAAGGGATACCAAAACTGCCGTAATGGGCATCAGTGCCTCCCAGCGCCCGATGGGGGCAGCGATAACAGATTTGAGATTAAGTCCCAAGGACAGATCAGCAGAGAAATGCGGCGTTAAGTTTGCCTCTGGCCGCGACCAAGGAACATTCAGTTCCCACGGGGATTTATTATGGAAAAAGGGAGCAAGACTCCCACGCACCCTCGCCCTTCCCTGGGATACTGCCCCAGCCCCGACAGATCCCGTAACTCATCTTGGCTGGTCTCCAAGCTGCTGCCCGTGGCATTGAGCTGGGCCGGATGGGGGGTGGGGGATGGCCCTTTTATCTCACAGTGAAAGCAGGGGAAAGGGGGGAGTGTGACATCAAGGGATCTGAGAGATGCCCCTGCTGGGACTCAGATGCCAGTGGGCTGGAGAGGTCAGGGTACACCAAGCAGGGGCAGTCTGTCCATGCTTGCCCAGGGCTGGGAGTGGACAGCTCTTCAGCACTGGCCAGCAGAGATGCCCAGAGTCCCAGAGCTCCCTTCCCCTCCCAACCAAAGGAGAGGACACTGCTGAGCACCCAGGGTTCAGAACTCCCCCAGTCCCATCTCGGATTTGATAAGCCACTTAGATGCTTGCCCACATCACATAAAGCATGAACTGAGCCCATGAGGCTGCTCAGCATTCATCCCACAGCCACAGTGGGTGAGGACAGGGGGAGAGATGGGCATCTGTTACACCTCTGCAGCCTCTGTCACATGTGCCTCAACAGCAGTTACAGATAAGATCAGCAAAGACAGCAAACAAGGCCAGCAATAAAATTCCAGGGCAGCCCATTTGAATTTCAGTTTGGTGTGGCTTTGCAAGTAAATGGAAAATTGGGCGTGCCTGCCCTGCTGCCTCTGGCTGTGTTTGCATTCACACACAAATTTTAACCTGCTTTCTGAGGACTTGCTCCAGCCCCATTGCATAGTTTGTGTGCAAGCCACAATCACCAAGGTCCGGTGCTTACCCGGGAAGTTGAGGACAGGCAGCCTGGCTTCCATCCTGTGCTCAGCCCCCACAGAGCTCCAGCACTGCTGGGCAGAACGGTGGGCGAGCAAAGAGTAACCCCAGCACCTGATGCAACACCTCCTACAAGGTGGACACCAACCAGCCTCCTCTCACAACAGATGCGGCAGCAGACACACACCCAGCAGAGATGGCTTTATTTTAGAACCTCGTTATTTCATAAAAAATGCTAATTTTCCCAAACCAGCACAAATCACAGTCCCTTCAGTGGAGGCGGGGGGGGTGTCTGTTAAACACAGCATGGTCAAAGATGCTCCGGAGGAGACAGGAGGATTCCGAGGCGCCGGGCGAAGAGCGAAGTGAGTGGTATGATGCAACCCTGGTGTAGTGAAATAGCCGGATTGTAGGATGCGCTTGTCGTCGGCCTGATTCACAACACCAGCTGCAGCAACAATACCGGGGCTGTGCGGCGCTGGGAGCTGGGGCAGGGGGAGGAGAGCTCTGTGGCACATCCCTCCAGCCCTGCATGCACAGGGAAGAGGCGCCAGGTTGTTTCTGCAGAGCTTTCCCTCACTTCCAGCCGATCCCCCAGTTCGTTCTGGCTACTAAATGCATCAAATGAACCAAATCGCGTTAAGCAGAGAATGGTGCAATGCTTTACACACAGCTTCTCCTAAAGATTGTCAAAGTGCTATATTCCAACAGGCTTTAAGGAAGTTTTCATTGTTCTGTTTGCACCCCTGTGGAAGAGGGAACCTACCATCCTGAGGGACACAGGACACGCAAACGATGCAGGGTCTGTGCTGCAAACCCACCACGCAGAGCAGGACTCATTTTCTCAGCACTTAAGCAAAGGAAGCCTGGGAAGAGAAAACAGATGGTTATTCAGCCAACTGCCTGCAACCTTTCCAAATGGGAACAAAGGAGTCATCCCCTGTCTCTTCCAGACACCATGTCCATCCTTCCAGTTTCAGACCCAGAAAGGGCACAAAAATGCTGGTACAGGACATGAACAGTGTCAGTATTTGAGAGCTATCCCATGCCAGGGACACAGAACTGCAATTAGCAATATACCCTTCCTTCCTCCAGGCTGGAAGGAAAACAGCTTGCCTCCTTGAGAGGCTGGAGTGACTTTTTCTCAACACAATTCCTTCAGCTCCTGAAAGGAACAAGGTCCAAGCGCTGCCTTAGGCAAATGCAGTAGTGATAGGAACAGTAGTGGAGAACAGAGAAGCCACCTGATTTAGCAGATCTACTCCAGCCAGAGGGTCTGAAAAACACAACAAAAAAATCAGACTGAGGTGCAGAATCTGGGTTCAGTAGGGAAATTCAAGGAAAGGCAGAGGAGTAGGAATGTAGCCCACAGAATGTAAGCAGTACCTTGCTTACATAAAATACTTAGAAGAACTAATTTTCTTGTGAGGACTAAAAAAACCTCACAGCAACAGCTGAGAAGACAGGACCCAGTGACACCAGCTCCCTGACAGTGTTCAGGAGGGCCCTGAGGCACATTTCAGCAGTGTCAATTCCCACACGAGCTGGCTTGCTTTAGTTCAGTGTAATTTTTACCAGGTTAATCCTGGGCAGAGCTTTAACTAATCTTTTCCCTACTGGACAGGTAACCTAGTGAAGAAGTTTACAGTGAGTATTTCCAGATTTCCCTGCAAGTCCCTTGTAAACCCAGACCACAACACTCAGCTCCTGTTCCTCAAAGGAGGTGCAGCCTGTAAAGCTTTAGCAGCTGCTGTGCTGATACTACAGCACAGGTGGATGTTTCAGCACTGAAGAGCCACTCAAACTGTGGAACACAGACCTGGAGACTCTGCCTGTCTCTGCTGCATCCACACCAGGATAGGATGGCACACTCTCTCATGGCAAATACCTTTTCACTTTTTCTTCCTGTCTCCTCCAGCAGCACAAGCTTGAGCTGCCTTTGATTCAAACCAATGAGTCACCCTTCAGATGCATCTCATCTACTTGGAAGACCTTTAATGCCGAGGATTAGTCTCAGAGTAGGAAAAAGCAGGTGGAATTATCCTAAATTTAATCTGCAGCATTCATCTGTACTTGTTTCTTGTATAAAGAGCAGAGCTGCACTGATTTAGAGATTTGTCAGTTTATACTAAGAATGAATTCAACTCAGATGAACATCCCCAGCTCTGCTGCACACTGTGTACTACTCTTGTAAAGGGAGTGCTTAGTGACACCAACAAGCTGCACCAGACTCAAGGTATGAGTTTAGTGACACCCCAAAAACCCCTTCCAGCAGATAAGCTATTTAGAAAACCAAGGCTAAGCTTGCACATTAGCAAAGTCAGAGCAGGATGGTACAAAACCTGAGGGAGCAGAACCCAGTTTTTCTCTCCAGCAGAATAAGCGCGAGGTGGAGGGAAAACAGGGACATCTGGAAACCCACAAGGGTGCCTTATTCAGCAAAACACCAGTATGTGCATCAGCATCTACCTCAAAGCAGCAAAGCTCTTAAAAGTTGTGCAGAAGAGAGCCAGGTTTGACAGAGCCAGGCCTAGGGAGCTGGAACCTGCCACTCTTGGAACGTGGGAAGATGGATGGGCTGCAACATTCACCACCTGCACAGACCTAAGAAGAAATCACAGGGCAATCAACAAGTAATAAATTATTTCCAAATATCAGTGGCACCTTCTGTTATACCCACAGCCTCTCATCTTGACTGAAACAGGGCTGGCCTTACCTTTCCAGGGTTAGTCTCAGGACTTAAGACTCCCTGGGGTTTATTTCCTCTGACTGTCCATCACAAAAGGATCACCTTGGGTTTTGAAAGCATAAAACAATTCAGTTTCTGATTAGGTTAAAAGGGACCAGAGGCCAGAGTCAGGGCACAGAGAGAGCAAACTGTATATGGACATCAGCTTTCCCTTTGACCAACACCCATGAAGGCTGAGAAGCACCGCAAAGCACCTGCCACAGCCGTCCTTGAGGGGGAGACGGAGAAAGGGCAATGTGCTCCTTAACAGAGGGCCCCCAAGTTAAACACCGGACATCAGAACATGCAGTGAGGCAGCAGGATTGCTCTGCTGAGCAGGGGATGGGCAAAAGACAGGAGAACAAGGTCCTGCAAATGCCAGTGTTAAGAGCTGAGCCTCAAAGGACTTCTGTCCCCACATGAACGGTGAAGCAGGGAGAGAATTCCAGTAGGGAAGGTGGCCTTCACCCTTCCCGACTCCAGCAGACGCTGTCCCTCTCTTGGTCAGGTCAGTGGTTGCCTGAGGACAGGTACAGACTCACCAGACTCTCTGTACGTGAGGTGGTTTGATGCTGGGAATAACTCAGGGACAGGAGCTGAACTCTGGCCAGGAAAACACAGGAGCAGGGTCATCCTGCAGGGCCATGTGTGTGGCAGCCCTGGCCACACCAGGAATGTCCACAAGCATCAGGGAAGGTGCCTGTTCTCTAGGGGACTGGGTCAATTGTCAATGGAGACATGCCAAGAACATTCCCACACAAATGCGCTAGAAATGTTCATAGCCAATACAGCTTTCCACACTCATCTGTTGACAGGCTGTTAGGCAGTCAACAAATAACTCCTTGGTAACTCATCATCTCCCCCTTACCTTGCAGGGTGTTGTCCAGGTTCCTCTCAGCCTTTGGAGCAATCCTGGCCATGCTACAGGTGCACTCTGTGCCACACACAGTCCCTAGCTCTGTCTACTGAGTCCCAGCAGCTGGTTTGTCAATGCTGAGAGACATGGGTTGGGGTGGCTGGGCAAGCCCTTTGCTTCCTGTCCAAAAGCTGGACAAACTTTATACTACAACAGTTCTGGTGAAAAAAGTAGTTAGGAAATTGCCATTGAGTCAGTCAGATATTCCTCCATCCCAGCGAACTCAGACATTGCAAAATGGAGATGAGTTCTCTCCCACCACGGCCATCAACACACAAAAACTGAAACCAGCCCCTACATTTTGCTGCCTGTTCTGCATCTCAAACTGCACGTTCTCATATCCCAGTAACACAAGAGGGTGAGACAGCAGCAGGGGAGCAGCAAGAGCAGCCATCAACATTCCTGTCATTACATTTCAAAGACAGCTACATTAAAAAAGAAAGGCTTCTACTATAACATGCTCCCTGGGCTTTCACACTTATTTAATTGTAGCTTAAAACACTTAAAGGTAATCATTTTTAAAGCCCCACACTTCAGTGGGACTCAGGTTTCCCACCAAACCAACAGTAGCACTGTACCCACACTTGGACCTCTCTGGTCAGCTTCTTCACCTCTCCAGGTGACCACTTTGAATGTAACTGACTAAAAACCCACGTGTTGCTCACAAAAATCTCTCCTACCAAAATACACCTGTTTCCAACCCAGGTCCTCCTGCAAAAGCTTCAGGAGAGCTCTAGGATGGGCAGAGCTGGGAACATCAGAGACTGACCCAGGAGTTTACACTTGGTTAAGGACACAGAATCTGTGCAGCACACAGAGCTCACCTGCAGCACAGCAACACAAGCACCACACAAGACAAGGTGATGGACTGATGGCAGTGGGTCACAGGGGTGGCTGGTGCATCACTGACACATTTTCAACACTTAACATGCATTCCAAACCCCAACCTCCTACAGTTTCCCAGATGTATGTTCATTAAGCATTAAATCAAAGTTTTCTTCTCCACTTCCTCTTCTGTTATGAAATTGCTCATTCATCTCCCTACTGCAGAACTATGATTTGCTTCTCTGCACAGCCCATTAATCAATTAAGAATAAATTTCTAAATATAAACCAATTGAAAATAAAATAATAAAAACATAAAAACACAAGAATCAGTGAAAATGAAAATGTCAAAAACAAATATCAAAACCAAAGAAATTTATTTCCATCAACAAAAATACAGAATACAAAATGACACTGGTCCCATGGGCCCTCTGAACATACTAAAGACAGGCACAGGCTACTCCAACCCCAAGCCAAAGCTGCTCTGCTAATTCATAAGGATCTCCATTTGCACCAGTCTTGCATTTGTGTCTCCCGAGGTCCTGTATGGGATCATCCCAGCAAACATTATCAGGGCACGGGCTTGAGCCTGAAGTTGCTAAAAAAAGAAAAACAAGTACAGTTACTTTAGTATCAACCCCCCACAACGAAAGCTGAGTTAGACATGAGTTAAACACTTGCCCCTTCAAACAAGCAAACATAATCTTTATTTCTCAGAGCTGCTCTCTGGATAATGAGTCTCTGCATTTGGGAGGAAATTCAATTATTTCCTTTTCCAACCATTACAAGCATGTCGAGTTACCCTTTTGCTTAAAAAAAAATCCCATTTATTTGAAATTACGTAAGAAAAACCATTTTCAGCAATGTGGGGTGGTGTTATACTGCAGCAATTTTGTAACTTCTGCATGAAGTGGGCTTGCCCTGGGCAACAGGATTCTTTCCCACCTAGCAAGAGTTAAAGTTGATCCTGCTGAAATGCAGCATTAATGTTGTCAAAGCAGAAGTACTAGAAATAAACAGGTAGTGCCATGCACACTTGAAGATCTCCAGCATCACCTACAACACAGCAGCTTTCTTAAAGGAGAGGTACCAAGTACACAGAGCCCTTTGCCTAAAGTAACCGAACCCCTTCTTGGGCATCTGCAGAGCTGAAGGAATTCCAGAATAATTTGTTTCATTTGTTAAAACCGTTAGTAACTTAAAAGGAAAATCATTCCAATAACTGGTAAAAATCAGAATCCAGAAAGCCCAAATCTTTATGGAAAACTGCTCAGACTACTTTGATTGCTAACAGTGGTTTCTTGTTAAATATCAGGCAACTCAAAACTGCTGTACTAGAAGATCCCCCTCTTCAAATCTTCCTTTCACCTTCTGACTGCAGGGAAAGCCAAAGGTCTTAGGTTGCTGTGGGTACATGGATGGTAAATCTGACAGCAGAAACTTACAATCTGAGAAGTGACCGAAGCCCATTCCACGGTTGGGAACTGCTACAAACACCATCCCCTCTGTTCCTCTGGCCAATTCCACTCCTTTTTCAGAAGCAGTCTGTTATTCCAAGGCCACAGAGAAGCTTTGGAAGCTGATGCTGGAAAAGCTGGGACTGACCCAATTGCTGAAATCTCCTGGGACATTTTCCCTCCCTGGCTGTTTGTTACCACCAGTGCACTGGCTGCTTAAGGTGGCCTGGAAATTACTTCCAGTTCCAGTCACAGTCGTATTTCTCCTTGTCTGCTTACAAATGTGTTACATGGCAGGGTTGTATAATTATGTCTGAGTTGCTGCTTTTCAGTGGAGGTCAAAACAGGTGGTAGATGAAAAAAAAAACATGCCAAGGTGTCCGACTCCTTGGAATTAAAGTATTAAGAGGCAGAAACTCTCATCATGACTAAGAAAGGCTGAGAGCAGTGCAAATTACTGTTCCCTTTACTTTGACAGTAGCAATGACAGCTGGCCTATTTTCAAAAATCAAAACAATACTTTGGGAAGAGTGAACAGAGGTTTGCAGAGGTTAAGAGCGGCCTGGAGGTCTAGATGTTCTATTGGCTGTAATTACTTAACGAATGTTACAGTTACTTGCAATTTTAAATAAGACCACAGATAATAAAATATGTAATTCCATTCCATTCATGACCTAATTTTGCCACTGAGATAATGCCCTTGGGCTGCTCCAGAGAGTTCACCACCCCAGCTCAGAGTGGGCAGCATGACATTGCTGTCATGCACTCACAGCATCTGGGTCAGGGCTGTCACTGCAGCCAAGGGTTCCAGCACTGCAGGCTGGAAATCTCTGCCCGAAATCTGACAAAATGGATCAGGCCAAGTGGGACAAGACTTTGCTCCCTCGTTCCCAAAACTAATTAATGTATAAACTTAAAAAAAAGGAAGACTTAAAACACAATTTGAATGATTTCATCCTGAAATAAACAAAATGCATAAATGCCAGCTCTGACTCCAACTGTGACCCTTTCACACAAAGTCCATTCCACCTCCAAAGCGGGACAGGAAATATTTAACAGAGAACATTACTGAGTTCAGGGGGCTCCACTACTCCAGTACTACTCCTCTCCATTCTGCCCTTCCTGTCAGGTCCAGCCCTTTCTGCCAAAGTCCCTTCCCATCACAGCAGGATGAGCAGAGCAGTGCTTGGCACCAGAGGGCAAATTCAGAGTTCCTGCTCTGGGGGACTCCATTCCCTGCTACGTGGAATAAGCCTCAGAGTTACAAATAGCTAATACCTTGTGTTTTCTTCTGATGAACAGAAGATGAATCTGGAGAAAAGCCAGGAATTTCAAAGATCTATTCGAGGAAAGGTAATTTTTCACTTTCATTGTCTAGTGGGCAATGTGCTGAGATTGTTGAAGTTTCTGAAAGAGCTTGATGCACCCTAAAGTTTGCTTTCACAGAGGAAATGGAAAAGCTGCCCTTCTGCCAGGGAAGTTCAGAAGACAAATTCTTGTCAAGCATAGCCTGCTGAAGCTCATGTCTGCCATCTCTTTTCAGGTGTATGAGATTTTGCTGAAGAAACACCTCCCTCCATGTTTGTAATGCCCTCATTTCTACCGCTAAAATCCCCTGAGTTGCTTGCTTCCCAGACATGGAAACTGCATCAATCTGGATTCCCTGCTCCTGCAGCCTCGGAGGAAATTCTTCAGGGTAAGAAAAGGCGGGAACACGTGCTAAAGCCGCTCTTGCCCTACCTTCCATGTGCCCATGCCTGGTATTTTACTGCACATGCAAATCTTTTGGCAGACGGGAGCTGCAAGGCGATAGATTTTTCTCCCACTAATCCTACATTAGCAGATTTATGCTTCCTTGTGACACTGCAGTCACATAGCTGTTCTCTTATCCCCTCCCTGACAGCAGAGGCAGCAGGCACTTGTCTCCTCTGATGGCTGAGCACAGCTTGTATTGCACACGGCAGCCAGAGATCTGTGACTCAGAACCCCCGTGTCCCCAGCACTGCTGACACCCACCCAGCTGCTGTGAGACCCCACCACAAGGCCAGGAGCTTGATTAACAAAACTTAAAGCCCGAAGAAAAGGAAACTTTCAAGGGTTTTTAACAAGTTATATCATCAGCTGATCTCCACAACTGTGACAGCAAAAGAGAGCAGAGCATGTTTATGAAGCAGCTGTTGATACGACCTGATGTCATGGTGGCTCCTTCCACACAAACCTCTGCCAGTGAAGCTGCTCATCCATCCCAGCCCCAACCAGCCAACAGTGTTCATACTGAGGTGACACTTGACAGCACTGCACCCCTCCAGAGAGGGTAAATGCTTCTACATGAGGCACAAGACTAAAACCAAACCCAAAACAAACAGCTCACTTGGAAAGCGAGGAGCTAAGGCTGTTTGCTCAGGGCCAGCCTCCTGCAGACACAGAGCAGGTACAGATTGTGTCAGCCTGTGGCTTCTTCACATGTGTAAAATTTAAGGAGGGAGAAGCCCAAGCAGCATGCATCCTTCTCCAGTGCTGCCAACCTAGAGTAAAAGCACTGCTGTAGGGCAGGATCCTGCAGCTCTCACAGGCTGCATCCCCAAAAGAAAAGATGTATCACACTTGAGACTTTAATTTTCTCAGGTAATTTTAAAATGCTACTAAGACTGTAACCAATATTGCATTTACAGATCAAAGGCACTTTTGCAGCTGACCAAAGAGCCTGGAATAAAGCTGGCTGTGCCCCAAGTTGGTTTTCACTCTCAAAAGGAGTTGATATTTATTTGCTAATCTGTTAAGACAGGATGAAAGGTTTGGCCTTGGTTTCCAAGTGCCTGTGGCAGCTTAAGCTTAATAACACTTACCAAACCCGACAACAGTTAAGCGAGAGCCCTTCTGCTCAGCCCTGCATGTTGACAGGTGAGTGCCCACAAATCTGGCTGTGCCCTTTAAATGACAGGTATTCTGTGGCTTGCTGAAGGTGGAGGCTCCTATCAGTAGGTTGGGGAAATGCTTCTGCACCAGCTCCAGCAGTGCAGTCAAACCCACTGCTGCCATCCATTTCACCCAGGCAGCCAGAACAAGCACTATTTAAGATCCCACAAAGTAGTAACTTGCTTTCCCTTGCTGGGTGAATATATAGGTGTAACATCTCCGTATCAATGCCATTTAGAGCAGCATCATGGACTCTGAATGGTTTGGGTTCAAAGGGACCTTAAAGATCATCCAGTTCCATCCTTTCTTTACACAAAACTGAAGGTATCAGAGACCAGCCTTGAGACTCAGTAACTGAGCAAGCTCAGTACACCAAGACACTAAGTAACTGAGCAAGTCAAGAGCAAAGACCATTACAGACTCACGGTTTTTGAAGCTTAACCTCTTAAAACCGGGGAACAAGATGTAGGAAAACTTGTTAGACAGTGAGTATTATATTCTTACCGAATCTCTGTCTTCCATTACCCGCTGAGGTCTGGCAGAAGTGGTTGGGCTTGTGCCTTTCATCCTCTTATACTTGGTGAATAAAATATTCATGGTTGCAAGCAGGACCTCAGATAAATTGTGCTTGATCTACTCAAAGAAGGAGAAAAAGACGACACATTGCAGTGAAAAGCAGTTTGACAGAACCATTACCATTGATATGCAGAATCAGAAAGCGAAACAATGACAACTATGATTGTTATTTAGTCCTGTAACAGTCATGGTTACCCCTCCCTGCTGTGATTGCGCCATCCGGCCAGAGCTTTCAGACAGACATGCATACTGATGACACCTTCATGTTTGATAGCAACAGGTCAGACAAAATCCAAAGTGCCTGAATACAAAGAACTCTAAAGTACCCAAATACACATAAACATCGTCTAAAAGAGAAGTGTCATCCTCCAGCTAAAACAGTGCAAGAGCAGTAACAGCCTTCCACTTTGCTTCCTCTGCTAATACACAAACCCATGAATTCCTCCGATTCAGAGGGAAGGAGACAAACACCCCACGAATGCTTAAGAGCATGGAAGAACTAAGTCACCAGCAAGTTAAAACTTTTCAATATTTTGAATTCTTGGATCAGACTCAGGAAGTTCAGAGACACACAGGCAGATGCCTCTTCAAAATGGTGACAGGATTACCAGGTAGGGAATTCTAGTGCTCAAAAGAGTGGCACTGAGGAGAAAGTTGTAAACCAAGAATCTACTGTACGAATTCAAAATAACTTCATCCTATTTCCCTGCTAAAGAATAAGGATGATGAGATGACAAGGTTTTAAGGTCCTTTTAACAAAGCAAAAGGCTTTTGAAAGCTAAACCCAAGACATTACTTACTTCATCGCTGAAATTCCGGAAGGCAGCAACTCTCTCCTTGACGCAATCTTGGCTAAGAGGTACAAGCTTCAGGCGTTCAATAATCTTCAAAAAAGAAAGGCAGGAATCAGGGTAGATCATCAGCATTCTATGTACCATATACTAATAAAGTGTGTTTTTGAAGTATTAATGAAATCCTCCTGGTTCCATTCAAGAGAAATAATTTCATTGTTATTTATTGATTTATCTCCTCACTTTGTTGAGCAGGAGGAATATTTTGTTCAATGTCTATAAAACAGCTTCAGAAGATCTTCCTGATTATCAAGAAACAGGGAAGAAACCCCTTTTAAAATTCCTATAGCATTGCAACCCCTTATAACTCATTAAATATAATTTTTTAGGTGATGTTATTTGAAACATTCTGGGCTTTCAAGGACATTAGGAAGGCTACACTTCAAACAGAACTCTTGAAACTTACATCAAAGGCCCTGTCAACGTGGCCAGCGTGATATTCATCAAAAAACGTGATTAAGTCTAGCAGAAGGTAAAACGTGGAGTCAATGGATTTCTTTCCACTTATCCCCTGTGCTTTGTACCTGAAAGAAATTGTTTTACAATTTTATTGTCAAAATGGCAACTGCTTATAACTGTGTTCTTGCAATTCTTGGAAGTGAAGACATCAAGCACAAGGACAGAGGGCATTTAACAAAGGACAGCTTTCATTTTCCTTAACCAGGAGGCAGAATTTTCACAGGTTCTGACTTTAAAAAATACTTCTAATCACTTCCAGTTTTGCATCAACTCCAGCAATTGTTTCGTTTTAAATGTTTACATTTCCCACATTCATGGGGAAACAGTGGCGGGCAGCAGAGACCGCAAGGCAAGCTCTGTACAAGCCTGTTTAACACGCTGTTTTACAGCAGACAATCCTCCAGCACAACTCCCTGCTTCAGGCAAGAAGTTAAGACTTTAAGAGGGATTAAGTGCTCCTCCTGCCCGCTCTCTGCAGCTGCACTGGCCAGGGGATGAACTGCAGGGCTGCCTGCTCTCACTCCTGGCCGCACCAGGTCACAAAGGAGCTCCTTCCCCAAGGTTCTGCAGGGGAGGAAGCCAAATAACCTCTTGGCCTTTTCTGTGGGGTGTCTCCCCTGTTCCAAAAGCATCATAAACGCACAGGAGGAATCCTGCATCACTGTAGCACCGTCTGCAGAGGGGTACAACGAGGAAAAGCCCTGTCTTACACTTAACTGGCAAAAAGATGCACTAATCAGAACTGTTCTGGCTTTGCAATCACCAAGGTTTGCAGCTGTGAAGTGGCATTATTGGACAGCAATATTTAGTGCTTTCGAACAGATCAAAGCAAGTAGCAAACCAAAGCCCATTGCAGCCTTTGCTGAAGCTTTAACTCAAGCTATAGGTTTAATTCTCTTTAATGTCTGCCATGAAATCAGTCTCTCACTAAGTCAATACAGCACCAATTTTCACTTGGCCTCAGCCAGGTTAAATGAGGGAAAGGCTGACTAGAAGGAGGGACTGGCAAATGCCACTTGTCAAAAGAAGAAAGGCAAAGGCCTCTAATGGAAATCAATACATTTCTGTGTTTGTCTTTCCAATTTCAAAGTGCCAGCAAGCAGGGTTGGTTTATTTTTATTCTCTCCACAGCTGAATGGAAAACCAGTAAGATATTTCTCACAGGTATCCACATTTTGCTGTAGCAAAATGCAGGAATTTTCCATGGAAGCCACTGTGACAGGATACATCAAAAGAGGACTGTCTTAAAAAACGACAAAGTTATTTTGCAATTACAGCCTTTCAGAATCAGGCTATTCTTAACTTGTAGCTGCTAATGAATCTTGAGCACTGATGTCTCTCAAACATGTACCCTAATTAGCATATGGACATTGCAGGCGACATTCCTTTTGGTCACTTCCATTCCTCTCTTTTCTGAATGCCACAGCACCTGTCTAATGTAACAGGCTGTGGAAATGAGATCCACTGCTTACATTAGCCATATACACACCTCATCTTAAACACTCCCTTTTTAGTCTGCATTAAAGCAGCATGAAAGAAGGTTTTCAGACAGCTACTGAACTCACTGTGCTGCTGTTAGAACTCAGAATTATTTGGTTTGTAGCTCTCTCAATACTAACCAAAACAATTGAATTGTGTGCAATGACTCTGCAAATGTTATTATATTTTGCTTTAAAATAATATAAAACATACAATTCATGATATTTATTGCTCTTTAACAGAGACTGTCTCAGCTGGCAATCCTGATTCACCTACAGATAAAGCTTCTTGCCAAATTTACCTGACCTGCCCCAGAAGATTTCTTCTCTGGTTTCAGCAAGTCATCAAGAGCAGGAGAGGGTAAATTCTGACCTCTTCTCTCTCTTTCAAATATATTACTGTGGAAGCCACAGTCCAGCCTGCAGAAACAACACCAAGAACTAACACCCACCACACTGACAGCCCCAGGTCAGGTCAGGGTGAATCACCCAGTCCTGCCCTTACCTGAGTCTTACCTCTCAGCAATGGAATGGGCCATGTTCTTCAGCCGCTCTTTGTTTGACTGGGGAGTGCTGATCTGGGCAACAACTGGGCTGAGAAGCTTGTTCATCAGTTCTAAAACTTTGTCAGGGTTCTGTTGGCATGAAAGTTACACACAAATAAAAGGAACACGATGGGACTTGGTGTTTTAATCTCATTGAAAAAGCAGATAAGTTTTGTGTTGTGCAAGCTCAGAGACACTTCCCTCCCACAAAGAGTCAAGATCGTATTAACTACAAGCAACATAATCCTGCTGGCTCATTGAAAAAGTATTCTCCTTTAGTTTTTCTCTAATAGAGTGGCTATGGTTGTATCCACTTTTATTTCAAATGTATTTCAAAAGGAAACAAGAGTACTCACTATAAAGTCCAACTATTTTAGACTTCAGTTCAACACCTATGAATTGGAAGAGTATACTCCAGGTAAGTAACTTTGCTGGACAGAATAAAATCTTGCAGGAGGGAACCTCTTCAAAAGATCACATTGATGAAGAACCACAATGCCCTAAATCAGAATCCTCAGAATGCAATCCACCCAAGTTTGTTCACTGAAATCCCTCTCTGTGCAGCCAATAGTTCTGCTCTAACAGCAGCAGAAATAAACTGCTTGAATAAGGGCAATTCAATCTCTGAGATGAAATGGAACCCCCTAATCACAGAGAGTGTGTTTGGAAAGAAAAAAGGCGAACCAAGTACACAATTAAGGCAACACACAGGAGATATTTACCTTTGCAAGGTCATAGAGTTTTGCAGCTTCTTCAAACAATCCTTTATTTTCTGCTGCAGAAGCCACTTTGTTAATAACGGATTTTGTGTCACTTGTGAACTTGTCTATCACTCCAGGCTAAGGAGGTGAGACAAAAACAAAGGGAGAGAAAAGCAAAATTAGGATGCTTAAATACTCCTGAATATTCTATTGAGGCAATGAATATTTCACGTGTTGGCTTATCATTAGAATGGCCTCTGCATTTCCATGGGAAGGTGCAAAAGTGAGACATTAAAAATAGAATGAGCTCTTGCAAGAGAGACTTTCTCCCAAACAGAGTCAGCACTGAGACATCCTTAGTTTTTATTTCACTCAAATGACCCAGATAAAATAATTCAGAGTTTGAGCTGTTAATTGCTGATGACACATAACAGAGGAGAAGAAAACACAAAAGACTTCAGCATAACATGCCAGAGGCTCCAGGGATGCTGTTTGTTTATACTGCTGTGACAGGCTGCAAGTGAAATCTTACAAAGATAAAAAATGATTTTGCTGTAGTTGAGCAGGGAAAAATAAGACTAGATCATCTAGAAGAATTTATTTTAAACTTAAGATTGCTGGTTTCACACCAAAGAAAGTGTAAAATATTTGTAAAGATTCTCAAATTACCTTGCTCTCTTGTGTGCAATCTCATTGCTTTTGAACTGACAAAACAAAGACATCTTAAGGAAAATCCTGCCAGAAATAACTTCCCCCCTTTTTTTGACAGCAGCATGAGACCTAGTCCTAAAATTAAGAAATTATTCTGCAGTCTGTTTTACACAGAAAGCTTCCAAAACTGCCACAGCAAACAAATAAATTTCATTAATTATCTACAATTTTCATAATTTGCATCATTCCTGAAACCTTAAGGTTTCCTTTATCTTCCAATTGTGTAATCTTACATTTTACTTTCAGATACCTGCTTTTACAGTGGAAATAAGATCCATCTCAACTAAAAATGGCTGAACTTTGATCCAACACTTACCCTCACCCATATGAAGGTCAGATCAGTTGTGGCTATGCTTGTGGTCCCTTAGTCCCTGCTCCTTTCATGACAAGAATTTTGAGGGGGCTGCAATACCTTTCTCCTCTGAGGTCAATGAGGATGTCACAGCCCCTTTTCACATGCACACCTCAGTTAACAGAACAATCTCACACCCACTGACAAACTAGTCCTTTTACTAGTTGCTTTTACTAATGTGTACTGAACTCCATTTCCTACTGAAAAGATGAAATTCTGACCTTACTAAAGTTACCTGGTGCCATTTGTTTCTTCAGTTACACCCATTGTCTAGAGAGACAGTTTGCCCTGTGGTTCCTGACCTGCCTTCTCTTAGGGCAGGTCACAGATTATTCTGTAAAATGATGTCATACTGGGAGAACTTAAATTTATTCAAACACAGTAATAATTTGGCTAGTGAAAACTAAAGCAAAGCAAAATAGCCTTACAACTACTTTGGAAATCACACATTGTACTTTTTATGTAAAATAAAAACTGTCAACTCACCTTCCTACTACCATCTTTTTCCAGCTTTCCAAGAATCATATCAAACTATATCCAAACAAGAAAAAAGCAGAGAAACAACAAAAACAGAGAAATTAATTACACATATTTCCCAACATACTTTCTAAATACAAAGATGAAGTCATGGATGAATAAAAAACAGTGATTGGTGTCTAAAGTATTTGTAACTAAATAACAGGCAAAAAGATACGATCAAGTACGTTAAACATATGGTCATTGCAAGACCTTCCAACATCTAAGTCTGCATCAGGCAGAAAGGGTAAACAACTGTTAAGACTCTCCTGTCTAATAAAGATTTCAATGAAGAAATGAACTTCAGTTTAACTGAGGAAGGCAAAACACGGCCAAACGTACCTCTCTGCTTTCAATTACTATTTCACTAACGCAACGCAAGAACATATTCTCTCCTTGGCTGTCCTTCTCATTTCTACAAAAGAAAGAGAAGGAGGAAGGCACTCCTGTTTCTGAGAACTTTCCAGATAAGAATAATGAAGCAGTAATAACTAGGAGAAAATCTAGGGACATAGATTAGCTCCTACCTGAGAAAGTAAAAATACTGCAGGGCTTCCCTTGGGTCTGTTGATTCAAACTTACGGGTGTAAAGCATCAAAAGCCGCACAAAATTTAGACGCCTGACACCAGGAGGGTCACCAACTTCATGGCTTACTGCAATGTCAGAAACAACACTGTCAGAGAATCCAATGCCAGGGAAACTGTTCTTCTTCTCAAATTAGTCAGAACCATGTTCCAGAGCTCTAATGCAACTAAAACAATTAACCTTTATGAGATTGTTCTGATAAATGTTACTTGTTTGATCAATTGTATAGACGTGCAGTGTTGACAGGGTACTCTGAGGGCTCAGAAAACATTCCTTTATTGTAAAGTAAACAGGACTTACGCAGCTGTGCACTCTGCCCAGATGATTTCAGGAGCAATTTTAACTCAAACAGGACCAAAGCCACATGAACAGCGTGACAGCGCAAGCGTTCTGTCCGGAACAGAAAAGCAATTGCAGCTTCAAACTGTGCTGTCAAGAACAACACTTGGAAGTAGAGGAAAGGCGGCTGGTTCACTGCAAAATGTGATTCACCTGAAAAAAACAAACCATGGAGCGTTTTCATGATTCACATCATTTTCATGATTTTGCAATCAGAGATGACTGACAGTGGATGCTTCCTGTCACAGTGCATCATCACTGTTTACCCAATGCCAACCAAAACAGACACAGCAGACAATACTGAATTCCTAATCGCACACCAGGGCTCATCTACAACTGCTCCATTGCAAATTCATCATGAAAGATCACAGTGTCTTTTCAGACAACACACCATCAACTCTGACAGACTGCAATAGATTCTCTAAAGATCACAACTTCTTGCCTTCATTCATACTTATGCCAAGTGGTGCAAATAATATTAAAAACCTGATGTTTCTACCCAGTGACACCAACAGTAGCTTACTGTATTTCTTTTCCACACATTCTTGTGAGTGTGAGTGATACTACAAAGTAAAAGGCTATGGAGAATCAAATTGTGCAGGTTTTGGATCATCCAAATGAATTAATTTTGAGTGACTAGAAGATGATTACAGGAAAAGGTACTCTCTTGGGCTGTGGATGTTATAAAAAAAACTGTCTGAGGTGTAAGAAACTGACTCGGATCCACAGAAAATTACTTGAAATTCATTTAAGGGCAACAATGATCATCAGATGCATATAGAGAAAAGGCTTGGAAAATACATGCCTACGTTAGGTAGTGATTGCTTTTCTGTTCTGTATTCCAAAAGCTGGAAGTTCTGCTAAAAGGTTTTGGCACATTTATGGTGAAAGAAAGCAACCTGCAACTAAGTATGGCTTAAAGGAGAAACAGCAGCAGTGCTGTTCACAGATGAGTACTCTCTGGATTGCTGGGAACACACTGGACTTACTCATCAAGTCTTACTGAAGTCTGCCATTACTCCAGGGACACCCTGATGATGCCTGTCACTAGTGGAGAGCTGCAGGGTTTTGTGTGCAATCTGTGGTTTGTGTAACAAGTGGAAAGTGTCCTAAGCAGAAAAGCAGAAGCCCCAAGTAACACATTTCTCTGTGGTTTCTCACCATAGTCTTCCAGCAGCTGCTTCTGGAACTGTGATAACGTTAGTCGGTCTTGTGGGGAGCTCGCACCACCATCATCAAAACACACTTGGTTCAGCTGCAAAACACATCCAAAAAAAGAGGCAGTTATTTCCCCTTGCACAAGGAATGCACTCAGAAGATAATTCAGTCCATCTGAAGCCCCTCCTGGGATTTGACCAATTGACTATAAGCTACTTTAGTCACAACATCAGGTCCATCCATTGCCAGGAGGCAAAGATCCCTAATGCAGCAACAGCAGCAATCCATGCAGGTACAGCCTGGGGTTTCTGTACCTGCCCATGCCATCCAATTTCAATGCAAGAACTCTGAATACTCTCTAAGCAATAATTCAAAGCAACATTTTTTAGCCACAAATACAATATTATTTTAACAAGTACATAATTCTACCCCCTTCTTGCTGAGAAAAGGCAGAAACAGGTACGAATCAGTGTCTGTCATGCCCTCACCAAAACTGCAAGGACTTCAGACTACAGAGACACTGACAGCATTGTCTGTGGTCAATTGACACTGATATTTCAGACACAATCCATCCAAGGAATCCTCACTGTAGCTAACATTACTTGTGAAAACAGCTGACAAAGATCAGTGTCAAATGAAGAACACTACTTCCAAAGACAAGTGCAGCCAGACTAACCCCTGATAGTACAGAGGGGAACAGAGCAGCTCTGGAACTCAGGTTCCCAGCCCTTCACTCCCTTCAAGGCCAAGTCACAGGCATTACACTGATGCAAAACACGGAGAAGCGGGTTTTCCCTACCCCAGAAACAAGGAGGGCAGCAGAGCAGTGCAGAAATGCAGTACCGTTTAGAACTGTTCTTCATAAAAACCAAAAAATCCAAACACCAGCACCACAACCCCAGCATCACACTTACTTTTAGCCAAAGATAATCTTCTGTTTTATCAGCAACTTCGCTCTGGTTGTCTGTAATGTCGCAACGGCCAATAATACAATAAACAGCCCTTTTGTACGGGTCAGTGTTATTTCTCAGAGCTCGTCTGTAGTGAAGACGCAGTTTGTTTTCTGTGGCAGGAGACAGTCTAAGGAAAAGAAAAGATTGGAGGACAAGACATGAAACCCATTTTCCCCGTATAAGGAAACCTGGATACAAATCAATGTAAATAGGTGCATATTCACAGCAAAGGTAAAATGACAGCAAGCACTTGCCAGTATTTCCTGCACTTTCTATCTGTATCTGTAGATCAAAACTTTGCATACATGAATTTAAACACATAATTGAAGTTATGGAGGTTTGTCTTCAAATACCCATTGCAGGAAAAAAAAATCATATGACAGTGTCTTTAGGGGAACATTAATACTGAGGTAGATGAGCTATTTTTGTCTGACCCTGCTATTTCATAATTTCAGAAAAAGAGAGCCCACAAAGCCTTTGGAACTCTTTGAGTTAGTAACAAACAAGTGAGCAGGTCATTGTACCATGAAATCTTTTAGGAAAGACACTTTCATCCTTGTTACTAACTACTGTCATAATGTTCTTTGTCATTCTTTTTTTCGTAGCCTCTTGTAGAGAATTTTACAGAAATGAACCAGTTAAGTGTTCTAGACAAAGACACTGTTTGTCTAATCTGTAGGCAGAACACCTTTCCATAGCTGTAATAAAAACAAAATAAATCAATTACACTGTATCTCATTAAAGTTCTTGCAATAAAAACAATGATAGTACCTTCACTGAGGTTTCTGGAACAATCTTAATATAATGAGCACTCCTAAATACTCTACAAAACAGGCTAATTTATAGAAGAATAACACGGCATACACTTCTGGGTAAATGGCACGTGGATTTCTTTTCCTTTCAATTTATTTTATTAGCTTGGTTATGTTTGGGTTTGGTTTGTTTGTTTGTTTAGACTTTTGTTTGTTTTGTGTTAAAGACATGCAAACCAGTATGTTCTTGCTCACATTTCCACACCTGAAGTGCCCAAACACACATTGCAGAATGAGGGCTTCTCCCATACAAATGAAATTGTCATAGACTGAGGTGGGATGTTACAGGTTTCTGTCCTGACACTTACCTGGGCCCTCCAGTTCCCCCAAACTTTGGGCAGTAGCTTAACACAGTGCCATTCCCTGAAGGGAGCACAGCTATGATGCAAGAGGTGATTGTGTACTTGTTTGAAAGTCATTTTAAGTGGCAAGACAGAAAGCAAAACCACTGTGGAGTTCAGAGCACACCTTAAGATGCACTAATTCAACTGCTTGCAACCACACCAGCAGCAATTTGGCCAGTGGCCTCTGTCCAGTGATGGACAGCAAAAACTGGGAGAGGAGAATAAGCACAAGGACATGCATGTGAATGCCTCTAAAGGCTTAACAAACACTGCTTGCTTTTCCTGTGTGGCATTTTTATGAAAACAGGTGTAGGAAAAAGTGTTCCCTAAAGGAAATTCAGCTAAAATCAGCAACGGGAGAAACAAAAAGAAATGGGATTCATGACAGCAGATTAAATCTGATCTATTGCATGTAGTACCCCACTGTTACACAGGACATCTCCTGTAAAAAAACCAAAGCTACACCACACTGTATAATTTTTCAAATGTAAATTTTTGCATATTTTTAAGCAACTCTCTCTCTATTAAGAGTTCTAGACTTCAAAGTCACAAATTAGAATATGCAAACTCCAATTTAGGTAGGTAATATAAGCAAATACCAGGCAGCCATCACCACCAGAAGAGACCTGAGCTTCTTGTATTTCTACCAAGCCTCTGATTATTTCACTACTCCACAGCAATTCCCACCCATCACAAAGATCTTTCCTAGTTCCCAGTTACCTTCTGTCTTTACTGAGCATGTACTCCTGGAACCAGGTTTTAAACTCTCCCAGCTGGTGCTGTGCCCGTTTCACCACATGCATGGCCGCAGTCAAATCTCCACAGCGCATGCAATAGTAAATCAGTGCCCACACAGGATGGCCCTCCACCTCACCATCCTGAAAAGAAAGTAGGAAATACTTAACTTTTTAAAATTATCCTTTGCCTCATTCATTATTCCTGCTTTTATATCCACATTCTGATTTTGGTAAAAAATTCTACTTGTGGTACAGAAGCCAGAGATCATAAGGGTTAAAGTCCCGTGAAAACTCTGCACAACTTGGCAATGAAGGGTGTGACTCTTCTGCTTGCCCAGATTTCAGTTCTGAGTGGGGCTCTGACAATGCCAGAAGTAGCCTATAATATTTTCCCCACCTAGGAGGTGCATGTGTATTAGACATGACACATTAAAACACTAACATTAAAATTAAAAACATTTTTACTGAAACAAAGATAACAAGCTAATCATAGATCCCAGCAGGTAAGAAAAAGACAGCTGCACTTAGCTGTGTGCTCTCCAATGTTATAATTTATTATTTCTTCATTTAACTTTTAAATTTAATTTTTAAACCCAGCCTGCCTATCTGCTAATTTTGTAGCTGCACAGCTATGCACCTTCTACTATATGCAGGTAAGCAGGGTTTTATTCAGATTCCTAAATAAAAAGCTCAGTCTACAATTCAGATGAACTCATTACACGTTCAGTCATCAAAACTGGTGTCATCCTCTTACAATAAGTATAAAAAAAAGAGAAAAAGCAAAACAGGGAGATTAAGTTACTGCTTTTTTGAACCATTATAATGTATTCTAATACTTGCTTGTTGATCTCTAAAACAACCACCAGAAGAAACCATAATTTCCAGAATTTAGAACTCAAAGAATGCCCCATGTTTTGCAACTAGCTCTGAACTCAGAGTGATTTTGTCTACTATCTTCAATTTTCCTAATGAAAAATTCTAGAGAAGGACTAAGAGCCTGCTACCCTAAAAGGAGCTAAAACAACACAGAAGCCACCAGAGGCTGCACTAGTTTCCCTTCTGTAATGGAGCAAACAGATCTGTGTTACCTGGAGACCAGGGACAGACGCAGGGAGTTTGATGTTCAAGAAGCTGCGGACTAGTTGGTAGGTCCCTGGGACTCCACCCAGCTGAGCCTGATGCAAGTTCCCAAAGACTGTCACAAAGGTGTAGTTTTTATAACTGAAAAACAACACAAGCAAACCAAACATGAACAGACTGAAATATATCTGCTACAAAAACATCATTAGCAATTTAAAGCAAATTACCTCGATGTTCAAACATTATCATTACAACAAAAGGAGGCAAAAATTTCTATCAATTTAGGAATATCCTTGATTTCAGCAGTCCCAAGAGACACCATGTTTGGAGGCTGTGGTGGACTGCTCCAGGTTCAACCCTCTATTACGTGAAGTTCCTCTTATCAGGCTTTTGTAGTACTAAGTTAAGTTCAATGGCGTAATTGGCAAAAAGCCTTTCTATCCTAATGCTTTAACTCTCAATTCCATCACTAAAGAACAGAAACATCACAGATCTGTTTGTCTCTCTTCCCTGCCCTATGAAAAAATACCGTCCTTAAGGCTATGACTTGCCAGAATGAAATCCCAGAGAAAGGGAATTCAGAGCAATACAACTGCAGCTTTAAGAACACCCTTTAAAGTAACCCATCAAAGCAATTAATCAAGGCAGATCAATGTAACAAATACTCATGTTTAGAAGCAGGAGTATCGGAAATCTGTACCCTAATGGAAGGAAGACCTATGTAAGCAGCAGCAATAAATGCCATGAAGTTCTTTCTTTCTCTGCAGCACACAACGGACTCCTGCACCATCAGACTACAAAACCGAAAGGCTATGCTAAACACAGGCAAATATCAGAGTATCTTCAGCATTATAGCTTAGTGAAGAGTATGGTCCTCAGGGCTTAAGATCACAGTTGTTCCACAGCAACTAGTGCAAAAACAGCTGTGAGTGGCATTCCATCTCCTCTGTGTATGTGTGGGGGGCTGGTGAGGCATCGAAGCACTCCAGTATTAGTCAATTCCCACTAGGAAAGAAAGACTCTGAAGCTAAGCACAGGGTTGTGAGTCAAGCCTGAGAGGTACAGCCTCCACAGCTGGGAGGGTTAGGGGAGAACTACACATAACTATTACAGTTAGCAGTTAATGGCACTGTAAAAATTTAGCAAGTTGGATCTTTGGCAAGTCAGGGTAAGAGTCACTGACTGATCACACTCTGCTGAGACCAAAGAAGTGAGAACAGAAGATCCTTCCAACGTGTCAGTTCCTTTGTGCACAGGCAGGCACAGGTGACACCCAGGGCTGGTGAGGTGTGACAAACAACTGTCCGGGCCAAGAACAGACTGTGCCAGAAGGTGAAAGCATCTCTTCCCAGAGTGCTGTATCAGAGCAGAGCACTTTCCGTGCTCTGATGGCAGATCTGAGTCCTTAGCAAAAGCCCACATGCTACACTGCAGTTATTGCTTGCATGGGCTGATTGAGCCTGCTGGCATCACATTGTGGCTACCACATGAGAGACACTGCAATAGCCACATGTGCGGTGAATGGCTAACACAGCCATCCAGGGACTCAGTTTTGGGCAGCTCCACAGCCTGCAATTCTCCAAGTGCTCTTTTGGTCAAGGAACATAGGCCCCCATGACACTGATGACGATACACACAGCAAACCCCTTTCTACAGTCTGAAAATCACTGCTGCATGTCTCAGCTTCAGCCTCTTCACATTTTCAAAAAACTTTTCAGTGTAGAAATGGCATGATCAGAACCTGACTCATTGCACCAGGTTTGACCTCAGCACTGTCCTATGGAACTGCTGACAGTGATCAGCAATCAGAAAGTGAACACACAGAAAAGAATTTTTTTGCAGAGGAGAAACAGATTCCTTTCCACAAGTGAAAAATCTTCACGTCTCACTGTGCAGATACAGAATATTTACAAGCAACATAGAAGAAAGAATAAGAAGTCTTTGTGCCTTCCAAACAACCTCCCTGTGGATTCAAGGCCTTTTTAACTTGGTCACTCTTTAACTAAAACAGTTCTGTATTCAAGTGGCTGCTTGGAGCCCTGCACAAAAAAAAAAAAGACAGGCAACAGACACTGCTGTGCACATTACAAAGACATGGCTCATTATGAGGGCACTCAAACTGTGCTGCCCAGAGCATTCCTCTTACCTTTGCTCCAGGTAGTGCAGCGCGTGCCTCACAAACTCCATGCGCACTTCCATGTTGGTCCGCACCTTCAAGGCATCACTAGCAGGAACCAGGGTAACATCAGTCATTTGCTTCACCATGGCCCACATCTCGGTGATGTTCTATCAACAACACATTTCACACCTCAGCAATTAGTACAGAATGAAGAAACACAGTTTTGAGCTATGTGGTGTTTTGATGCTTAAGAAAAGCATAAAACCACCAGAGTAACATCACTTTAGGTTTGTACTGGAGATACTGGATGCAGTCATGAAGGTAAGCTGCTTCTGTCCTGTGGAATTCAAATTTTGCAGGCTTTTCTGCATAATTCTGGTGCATGAAGATGGCTATAAATGTTGTACCTGCAACTCTCACCCAGGATTAAAAATTATTTCCAAAACTAGCCTGGGTACTTGGTGCTTGCCCTCTTGCTCATTTCCAGTTCACACTTTCCACTCAATAAATATCGTAGCACCATCAGATTTCCATGTAAGCAATGGCTCTGGTTGCCACTGGAAAGGTGTACAATCAGCTGCGATAAGAAGCATCAAAAAGACACTGATCACTTGGACAAAGGCTCATTTATAAATAAAGGCTGAAAACCATCCAGGTCTACTTATTCACAAGGACGAGATCATATCAGTTGTCTACAGGACTTGGGCATCCCTGCTGAAACGGCAAAATACTGAGAACTAACAGCTCTGTTCACTTGGGCAAGGGCAGCTCTTTGATCTTCGTGCTTCAAAACAGCAAGAACGTTGAAATTCCCCTTGCAAAACAAACAGAGCTATTCAGAGCAAAAATGCACATCTGTAATTCAGATATGACTGAAGCACTTTCTGAACAGCTTTTTGTTCTCCTCATAAGTTTTTCCATGGCTTGACCCTCTTGCAATATTCTCCTCCAGGCATTTCTTGAAGGTGGCCAAGTTTGTGCACTTGTTTTGATTTTGGGGTGGATCAAGGCAACCCCGTTAAAGGAATAGAGAAAAAGAAAAGTAGGCAGATAATTGGTTTAAAGTCAATCCGAGGGGCTTTATGCTTTGCTATTGGAGCCTATTTCAATTCTATCAGAGTCTGACTGAAAACCCTTCACCTACAACTAAATACCTTCAAAGGATATGAAAAGACCACATTTTGAAAAGTAAACACAACAGAATCTATTTGAAATTGAAAGCAAATTTTTCCTCCAACAGCTCATCACTTATGATGGGACAGCAGGGTCGTTTCTTCCTCACTATGTTAAGAAATTTTCACCATGACCAACTGCATTGCAGGTGGGCCCTGCTGTACTAGAGAAAATTCCAGTATTGGCTCCATGTTTTCTGTGGAGCCATGCAATTTTTTTTGGCAATATCAGTATTTTTCCCCTGATGTCAGCAAGCTGTTAATCACAGCTGAAAACAGATTAAATGCATTTCCTTATGTTAACACACTGGCAGTACCTTATCATCCAGTCCTGCAGTAGCAGCACAAAGGTCCACCAGGTTAGGCTGCAGATGTCCATTCACAATCTTCTCATTATAAATATAAATCTAAAACACAATTAAAGTAATCATGTTTAACAACACATATTATGCCTCATCACCTCCCCATCCACAGCAGCAAAATCTGAACCAGGCTTCAAAAGCAGTGCCCTCAGCAAGTCCCTCTGCTTCCCTCCCACATTAACTGCTCCTAACCCAAAGGAATGGCAGAGGAATCGGCACCAGCCTCACCTCAGCTCCCACAACACCCCTAAGCCCCAGGCCTGCCTGAGGGTGGGCAGCAGCCCAGCTGTTCAGGGGTTCTGCATGGCAAAGCACTGACTGAATGCCTTGTTAGACTAATTGTAGCTAATTGTTCAAGGACAAAGATTCAGAAGAGACCTGACAACTAGATGTCTGTGATATTCCCCTGCATGGCAACCTCCTACCTGCTGACACAAAAGAAACAGGATTTTGCTGGGCTTGTGGCAGTATTCAGGGAAATCTGAGACAGGGAAATGAACAGAAACCAGGCCCTTCAACCCCGCCCCCCCCCTTTAAATCTGTACATACCCTTAAATATCCTCCTGTTTTAACTCTTGATCTTAATTTAGCTTTATCTACTCATGTTTATTCTACTCTCAGCCTAAAGACTGTCCACTATGTCTGAAAATAATCACTCTTAATGCTAGAAAGGCAGTGGCATTGTACTCCAAATCCCTTTGTCATGCCCAGCCTGCAAACAAGATGCAGAGCTCAGGACTGCAATCAGAATGCAGCATCAGTGAAATCATGTCCATGGACACGACTGTGTTCCTGTAGAGCAGTTTGAACTGTCCATGAAGAACAATTAACCACATGAGTGTAATTAAAACACATCTCACGGCTGCTGGTAAACCAAAGCAGCACGGACTGCCTGATTCCAGGTGTCCTAACCTCCCACTGAAACCACGGGAGCCTCATGCAGGCTGCTGACACCCAGGTATTTCTGCACTCCAGCAGGCTGACGTTGAGCAGAGCTCAGCCAGCCCAACTTCTTCAGAGGGTTTGCCAGGAGCGTTCATGGACTGCACCGAGTGTTCTGGTAGCAGAAGCCTGGCCACAAACACCACATTTCCAGGGCACATTGCAGCAGCCTGTGCACAGCCTGTGAACATGACAAGGGCCCACCTGCCAAAGTGACTCCACAGCTACCTCAGAGCCAGCACTGCTAGAGAGGTTGGGCTTTCCATGTTCAAAAACCAGCAGGGAATAACGTTGATAGCCTCAAAGTACAGACACAATCATGCCGTAAAGAAGACCCTTACTGCAGGTATGAACTAAATTAATGAACTATTAACAGCCACCAAATCAAATGAACACTTCATCAGCACGACCATGAACCTTTCGCAATTTGTTTCTGCCCAGTTACTGTAATGGAATGTGGATGTAGGAAAACAGATGTACAAGCTGCTATCTCTGCCTCAGCACAGACTGAGCCAACACACACAATAACAGTAATTGTGTGCAAATTAGGCAACACTTTGTCTGCGTCGTTTCACATATTCCATTTTGAAAAAAATCAAGTCCTTTTCTTTCATTTTGTTCCCAACAGTGCTGGTAAACAGATAATCTCAAATAACAAAAGCAATAAATTGGTTATGTAAAGAAAGGTTTATCAGTTTTCCATAAAAATTTTCCAAGGGAGTCTAATGCTACCAGGCATATTAATTCATAGCTCATGCATTAAAGCTTCTCATAAGTGATGCCATTAAAATAGGATACAATTTGACAAACATCAGGATTAAGACTTCAGCATGTTTTTTCCTACATGCACACAGAAGAAAAATGATCTGCCACACGTGAGAATATAAAGCCTTCATTTGCATACAATTATGCATTGACACAAATCCTAAAAAAAATCCCACTGCTTTTGAACAGTGAAAAGAATTTCAGTTTATTTTATAAGCATAAATGCCTTCTACAGTCATATAATATTGGTGTTCAGGATCTCTTTTTTGACCAAAAAAAAAACCTTACAGCGAACAAGTGAGAATGCTTCTAAAACATTATGCAAGGTTTATGTATTTGCCAATTGCATGTTATCTCCAGGCAGATATCTTCACGTTTTACTTACCATACCTTCTTACATACTGTGCTCAAATCTGTTTTTCCCTGCCTCTGCCCCCACAGGACACGATGTTGAACTGTGCTTTTTCATTTCCACTCACCTGACGAGCATATGCCATCTCCACACTGTCCAAGGAGCTGCGACCTGGAGGACCCACCTCACCAACATAGCTGGGCTGTTTAATGAGAAGTACAGGAAGGAATAAAGTATAGAATCACCACAGTGCATTTTACCAATGTATCTGATCCTAAAGAACAACAGCAAAAATGTGTTCCTGACAGAACTAAGAACAGGGTTTTGAACTATCTATAGAGGAAAATGCAGTCTCACTGCAAAACCCCATTATCTTCCCAATATAGGTTCAACTTTCAAAAGTGACAGAAATCCTCCTTACTCAGTGCACAAACCAACCATTAGCTCTCTAGAATTAGGACATCAGTGTCTCTTGGTAGCATCTTATAATTTTCATTCTTTAGTTCTGTTTCTTGAAAGGTTGCTTCTTGTCATGTCAGTATCTCACTGTGAAGCATCTAGTCTGAATCTCCATCACAGCAAGGACATGGAATTCAATGCTCCAGCTCAAACGGATCCAGTCTAGCAGACCTGATACTCCAGTTTTGTCCCAGCACCATGACACAGACACCAAAGAGGACTGCAGCATTAAATTATGTGCTGCAAAGTGCCCCACTGCTGGTCTGCTGCAGGAAGAAATATGCTGGCAATATCCTGACCTGAAAAAATAGTCTTTTTACCCATAGAGACTATGCCAGGACTGAGATATTTTAGGGTAGAGCAAGGAGAGACAGCTGATGGAATCATGGCATGGAAAATTCATACTCTTATACAACTCAAAATACAACATGCCATAAAAGTCTAATTTTGCATAAAGCTACCCCTGTATGTGTTCACTACAAAGCACAGGTGTGTTCTCAGTACAGCCACCACTGAACACGGAGGTTCCTCTCAAGGAAAGAATACTCCCCATGAAGTATGCAATATTTTCTGGTATTTCCTGCTTCCAAAAAAAGTGGTAATTCTTCATTTCAGCATCAGCATTGCAAGTGTTGAATTGGAAAAATAAAGTGCAATCATTTTTAAGACGGATCCCTTTGAGGCCAGCAGTCCTGTAATATCACCCATTTCATAAGCCATGCTGGTCTGAAGATAAAAGCAAGACAAGTTCAGTACAGAAGCATAATATTTATTATGAAGCCAACTGACAGCTGGGGCAAGGAAAGAGGAACAGAAAAGCTTTCAGAAGAGCAAGCAGGTTTCAGGTTTGTTACCATCTAACTCTAGTCCATCAATATTCCTCTAAACTGGAATCAGTAACTTTTTCCAAGAAAGAACAGGTAAACCTGCAGAATTTTAAAATTAAGCTTTTTACCAAAGTCATTTTACAACTTGCTGCACATCCTCATTGGCTGTTACGCTGCACCTTAGCAAAACTGTCAAACAGCTTTACTTCTTGTATCAGTTACCCAGAATGTCAGTACTTCCCTGTGCACACAGGATCACCTCCTGGTATTGCTTAAGGACATGCTCTGGTCTTCCTGGAAGAGATCACTTAAATGGGACCAACTTGCTACCTGTACAAACAACATGAAGCCCAAATGCAATGAAAAAAATCATTGTTTTCACTTCCAGTTTAATCAGCTGTAGAGTTCAGCTTTGCTGACACCTGTCAGGCTGCAGCACGGCAGGAGCAATGTTCCTGCCATGACCTGGCTTGCACGGATTTCAGGAAGAGATCCAGAAATGGGTAGCATTTCTCCAGATGGTGCCATCATTCAGTTTCTTATTTCAAATGAGGATGAAATGCTGGCAGGTTCTTCAAAAGAATCTCACTTTTTTGGGAACTGTATCCCAACTTGAAAATTAAATAATACAAACATATGAAATTCCAGACACGTTACTGATCAGTTTTCCACTGAATAGTCTCTCAGTCATTCCCAAATTAATTTAATTTTTATATTGGTTTAACCTACAATATCTTCTACTGCATAAGACCTTCCTTTACATTCATAAGCAAAGACACAAAACGTGTTCTTGCCAAGACAATGGTTACCCACTGTCCTAGTCCAGGAGTTTAGATCAGGTAAGTTTTCACAATTTAGAATCTAGAAACAAAAAAAGTGACACAACTGCAATGGCCAAGAAGCTCTTCTGAATTAGCTAGGAATTTATAAGGACATTGACCTCTGTCAAGAAATTGTAAGAGCTTTGTGCAATCTGTGATTATTGCTTTCTGTGCAGCATACAGCAATTGATTACAGAATAAAAAATACTCAGTTGTGTTTGTCCCTAATATAATGATTTATGAATGAATAACAGCATCAAAGACAAACAGACAATCCTTTAAAATTGCTGGATTTAGTTTATTGCTGCAATAATTTCTCACTAATAATGCTATTTAAATAATGTCCAACCTGATTATGAAATCAGGCAGGTGCATTTAGACCTTAGGTTATATAAAAAAGCCTTACAAAAAACCCAAAAGAAATCCCACGTTTTCTTTTTGCAACTGAACTTACACCAAAAATATTCTTCACAGTGCCTCTTAATGGATACTGATTTTCAGAAGCATTTGCATTTTTCTTTCAGTGCCAAACGATCTGACACAAATTCCTTTAAACCCACCTAAACCCCGACAAATTCTTTGTTCTAAAGAACAAAGAAGCTGTTAAAGCAGGTTTCCTGGGAAACAGACACGATGGCAGAAATAGCGCTTTGCAGCCTTCCCCTACGCTGTGCCAGATAAAATGCAGAGTTATTTAAAGTAACGCTAAATTATGGACACTGTCATTAATTACTGATGAGGTTTCATCTCCTAAAGCAAGTGAAGAATAGTACATAGTGACTTAGTGTCACTTTTCAACCCGTGCCCAAGCACCAGACACACAAGGACTGGGGCTTTGTTTTGTGACTCCGGTTCCTTTTTCTGCTGTGCAGCCCCAAAGAGCACCCACGTGGCTGCCACTCCAGAGTGGTGTGTGACTGCCGGGTTCAAACCCACAGGTAAGCCTCTGAATTCAAAAGTGCATGCCTGAAACTAAGAAACAGCTCCTCTGGGGTTTGTGTTTTCCTTTCCCTTCCCTAATTTTAATTTTACCCTAACCATTATGCTTTCAAGATCAGTTATTGAAAATCTCCCACAGCTGAGAACTGCCACATTGAAATTAAGTCCTTTAAAAGCCCACTACTGACTTGGTACTCCAGAAAAAAAATAAAATTCAGGAACTCCAGAATTTGTCCTGCTTTTCTTATGTTTTATTTTCCTTTGGAAAAAGAACCATGGAAGCAGGTTTATTTCCTTTTTTTTCCATCTCACACACACATTCTGGCTTCATCTTTGAATTATTAAACTTTAAGAAAGCATCAGCTCACTGAACTATGTCATGGTTGTGCTAAAAAGAAAGTTCAAAAGGAAAACTGAAGCAGTGAGTCAGCACGGGGAAGGAAGGCCACTTCCACTCTTCCCACTGAACTGCAGAAATGCAGAGTTGTGCGGGCAATCCCTCTGTAGAAGGATGTACGAGGCATTCCACAAACTGGGGTGGGGGTGTGGGGAAGGGGGAGAATATCCTTTGCTGGCAAGTCAGAACTTACCAAGTTTTCAAGCAAGGAATGAGAGATGTGCTGCAAAGAGCAGCTAGGAGCACATGAGAAGAATCGTGTTTCAGGTCAGGTTTTCAAGTTTAACTGGAGCAGCAAAAACTAAAACAGAATAGTGGGGAATGCACAAAAGACAGTGGAAGCACAGGCACACACACTTACATCCACCCCTTTCTGCATATCTAGTCTGATATTGCATAAATGGCTCATGCTGTTTATCTCAAATACCTTTGCTTTTCCCTGCCCTGAAATTTAGGTATTTCCAAAACATTCTCCAGAACCTTAACATTTATTCTGACTGTTACCCATTTCTTAAAGCTGCAGCTATGCTGCACTGCCACCACATTTTTGTATTTTAAATTCACTTAGCCTAACTACGCTGCTTTTCAAAGGAGTCCTCCTTCATTTGTACTCAGCCAAGCATTCAGCCTCACTCCACACCAAACCTCGTGCATGTAAAGATGCATTATTCATCACCCTCATATGCATATGCACATTCCTCAGCAGAAGTCTGGGCAGACATTTTGTCAGCACTCCAAATGGCTCGGCCAGTAGATGCAGTGAATAACCAGGCAGGAGACTAAGCTGGAGAAGTCCCATCAAAATACACCGTGGTGGAGTGGAAAGCATCTTGCAGTCCTTGAGATGCAAAGGACTGAAGACATGATACAGAGGGGTAGAACAGAAACCAAGAGCACCAGTGTCTCTTTTTTACTGTGGAGTGTGCTGTTTTACAGCAGGAGTGGAAGAGCTCAGGGCAAGGGTGGAAGGAATTAAAACTTGAAATAAAAGGACAAAAGAAATGCCTCAACACCTAGTGGCTCAAGACTCATAACAAACACCTTGAAAGCACAGGTGTTTGATACCTTGAAAACAAAACCCAGGCTTTCCTCCCTTTTCCCCCTCACGAAGCACCTTTTTATCAGCTCTGGTGTTCCCTGATGGGAAGGTAGGCAGGCTGGAGGACAAGGGGGAGAAAACCCTAATGGCCAGTCCTGCACTGTGCTCTTTGAATTGTGAGCTTTGCCTGTTAATTGGTCTGATTTCCATGAATAATGTGTTGGTATTTCACTCTGCCCAAATTAGCTTGCCCAAAGCTTGAGAATTGGCTCGCAGGCAGACCGGCCCCCTGCCGCGTTTGGATCTGTGCCTTTTCAGTTGATTCTCCATCTCCAGAGGATATCAATTAAACCACTACTATATTCTACAGGCTGTGTCTGTTTGTGTCACACACACACAAAAAACTTATTTGACTGGAACAGGGCTTTAGAAGAACAACCTGCTGTGGGGAGGTTAGATAGCAGGCTTTTAACACAGTAGACGCACTTCAAACCTCTCAGACCTTTGACTTCTTGAGGCTAAGACTAGAATATATCAAGGATTTTAAACGCTCTTGAAATGATATACTGATACTATGAGTGCTTTGAAACAGGGAGTGGAGTATTACTAAGTGATGGTGCACATTAAGTCTTTAAACTCATTCATGAAAAACATTAGGAGGTGGGTTTTTTCCCCTCCTCCCTCCCACCAATTTGATGCTTGGCATCTCTGAGTGCCATGGACTGCAGGTAGGATCCATTTGACACTGAAACATCAGAAAAGGTCCTTTACCTGTTCAGATTAGGTTATAATCAAAGATGTTAGAAGCCATCAGTGCAGCTGCCAAGTCTTCAGACTCACAGCCTAAAATAATAGGGTAGCTGTTCCTAGTTTTAAATGAAATCAGTCTGCATTATTTAGCATTTCTAAGATTGGATAGCTGAACAACCTTTAAGAAGTCACTGTAAGAGATCAGTAAAATACTTTCTGGGGAAGACAGCCTCTATAAAAAGATGTATGCTAACTGGGATTAACCTATATTTAAAAGAACAGTGATCAGAAAGAGACATTTCATTAACAACTTTAATTATTTCCAAATCCCTATACAGGTCATACCCCATTAGCACCAAGGGCTTTTTTTATTTTAATATACTTGCAGGTCTGTAAGTCATTCCAGTGAACAAGAATTCATTTTCATGGCTGGAGAACACAGCTATAAAAAAATGGGTCTGTTTTCTGGCCTGAAAGCACAGCAACTTGCATTCCCCCACTCCTCTCCTCACCTCTCCTGTCAAGGTGAGCATTTTCATGGAGCACTGTGCAGAGGCTGTGATGTAACTTTGTGCTCCAGGGATCACACCTGCTGTCTGATGCTTCCAGCTCAGAGGGGCTGAGTTCCCACAGCTCTGCACATGTCTCTGCCTTGCTCTATTCTATTCATTTAACTGGAGCATTTTCCTTAAGAAAATAAATTGTAAAGTTTTAAGTTGTAACAGAAGATGAGGAATGTTTTAGGATGCTAGGTAGTATCTTTTCATGTTAAACATGGGGTTAGTCTTGCCCAAACGATTTGGTGACTACTGGACTAACTTTGACCTGATGAACACTAGAGGTCTTAGCAGCACAAAATTCTAATCTGCTCTGCACGAGACAGCAAGATAAAAAGGAAAGCTTTTTTTTTAATTATTCATTTGGTATTGCCAAAAAACCTGAGAGACTTCATCAGCTTCCTAAGAAAAGCCATAAATCCTGGTTAGCACACAGTGATAAGGGAAAGATACATTGTAAGACCTATGTGTAAGCACAATTGCACCTGGGAAATAGTCTGGTCTCCCAAGCATTGCAAAGGTTTCCCAAAGGTGACGTTCCCCAGTGTGTTTTCTGTCCCCTTGCTATATTGACCTGACATGTATTAGTGTGACAATTTCCAGCTTGCACGTATGTTGCTTAAAGCAGCTTCAGCAATAGGAGCTCCATTGCCTGTACCCATCAGTCAACAGAGACAATCACAAAAAGCTTTGATATTTTGCTAGACAATGCATTCTGCTAGTCACAGGCATTCTGGAACTAAACAGGGATTTGATACTTCTCATTTTCACACAGTTGCAGCTGCAGAATAATCCAGAGGTGGGTTCAGCAGTGTTGGAGTGCCAGCTGTGTACAATGCTGTACATGACTGTGCACAGTGTTTAGAAGGACAGTTACCTCATTTTCCTGAGTGAAATCAAGAGCATCTTCCCCTGATGCAAGTAGAGAATGAAGAATCCTTTGTTTCACCTGTTCCCATTCAACCAGCATTGATTCTCGGTGATATTCCTCAGCCATAGCAAAAGTCTGTTGGTGAAGAACAAGAGCTAAGGAACATAGAGAAACACCCACCAGCCCAGTTCTGCTATTAATAGACAAGCCCAGAAATGAAAGAAAAAATAGCAACTACATAAATCAACCAGGTCAGCCCTCAAGAGCTATTCATGTGCTGCCTATTATTTTAACAGGCTTCCTGTTAAGGTACAGGGGGATTCAGAAAGTAGGTGTGTGTTGTAAGACAACTCTCAGGTACCCCCAGCTGGTAAAAGAAGGAAACTGTGTCTCTTCCATGGTACTGCAATACACAAATCTGAGCAGGCTGGAAATCAATAGGCTTGCTTCTTTAACTTAGCAGCACACACACAATATCCAGGTCACCACTGATCCGTGTGGCTTGTTGGGACTTAACTTCTCTAATGAAAACTAGCTTTTCACCTCCCTGGAGGCTACAAAGGTCTGACTCGCTGCATTCTTAACAGAGATGTGTGTTTATTGCCCATAATTCACTTTCAGGCTTTTACCAGTGTTTTTTTTTAATGGGAAATAGGATAAATTAAAAATTGAAAGTATTAAGGGAAAATTAACCAGTGCCAAAGAATAAGAGTCTCTCTTGTCAGGAATGTAACTCAGGAAAGCACATTGGAAAATCATATCTCAAGAAAAAAAACTATCCTTTTACCTTGCAAATGGCTGATGCACTACATTGTCTTCAGATTCATGGAAGGAAACAGCTTTTCCCTCAACAATTCTTACTTTGGCAGTAGCATTAGGATAGAGGAGATGCCTCACTACTTTTCCTGTTATTGTTGGGGTGAGACAGAACAGCCTTGGGTATAATGGGACAGGAAATATCTCCCCTAATTCTAAGTACAGAATAAGCAATATTGTGTCTTCCACTTCTTTACCTTTCAATAGCTCTGTACAGCAATGGGCATGACTAAATGTCTTGGCTGGCTAAGTTTCTCATCTCTTTGCAGTCCACTGTTAGGATATTGTCAATTAATGAGCAGAACGTTCCCCCAAATAAATGAATTGATAAGAGGAAGTGACATTTGGCAAACATTTAATTACAGTGCATGTATGCAACTAGAGCATAAGATTTGTGTTTCTTTGTTTCATTAAATAAATTCACTTCATACTTTCATGGTAGGATATAGGTCTTATCCTCACCGTCACTGTAATAATTTCAACAGGATTTTAAATATGCTTCAATAATTACAGTATAATTATATGTAATTAAAATAATTTAATAATGCTTAAGTACTATTTCTTATCATTCAAAAGAAACAGACTCAGTTCTAAACCTGATGCCCCAAGTGTATATAGAGGGAAACAATTGTAACATAAGCACTAGGAAATATGGAATGACATTTCCAAGATGCAGTTTTAAGACAAACAACAGGAAGCGTTTTTCCACAATGCGTAATTCAATTGTGAAAATCATTGCCCCAGAACATGACAGATACCAAAAGCATAAACAGATTCAGAAACACGATCAGATGAATTTCACATCAGGAAACAAGTTGCAGCTCAGATGATCTTCAAAACAACCACTTGTTTGGAGGTGAAAAGACAGGAGATGAACAGGGGAAGACTGTCTTTTTCTTACAGACCATGTACTGGTTCCTTTCAAGGGAAGAAAACTAGACTCTGCAGACCTCTCCTGTTTTTGTTTTAAGGAAAAAAGGTGCTTTCTTCCAACTTACCCTCCTCCTAGACTCTTCAATGGCAGACAGCAATGCATTATCTTTTTCATTCTTCAGAAATCCCTGCAGAAAAGGAGAAACAGAGCTTCAGCCAAAAAATCAGCCTTACACTAACATCAGATACACATTGTCGTACTCAGCTCTTTCAGCTTTGAGAAGTGCTCAGAGCTCTCTCCCCAGCCCACTCTCGAGAAGTTTAAAGGTCACTTTACTTCACCAGAGGTACAGTAAGGTGCCCATACACAGCAATGTGAAAATGAAAATGCATTAATCCCCTCTTTTAATATGCGTTAAATCCTAGTGAAATGTCCTGCTTCTATTCTCTTTTATCTCTGTGTCCCAGCATCTGCTTCCTCTTGCTCTCCATTTGAGGGAGCTGGGATGAAAGCTGGTAGGAGCGATAAGCCAAGATAAGATTGTTGGACTTGAGTATGCTGAAAAAAATAAAAGAAGCTTTGACTTGGCAGCTTCAGGCAGAAGTGGAGCTCTTGGAGGACCGATGGGAACTGTGAAAAAGAGCCTTAAAAATAGTCAGTTGAGGAAGGATGGAAATAACTAAACAGTCAGAAAGCATACAGAAAAAGTTTACCACACAGCCTTTCTCCATGCATACAGTGGAGTGGGTAAAAAAGAACCGTATTTTTAATTTTCAGTATATCAGTAAATCTCAAAGAGGTCAGGTGTATGTGAACAGACTGATTTAGATGAGCTGGTAGCTCTTTATCCCCAAGTTTACTTTCATGACCTGTACTAGAAAATATAAAATAGTTTTAACTTTAAACAAGTAGCCATAGGGTAAGCTGCAGTAACACACACAGGCAACAATCAGGATATGTTTATCACACCTGAACTTGAATATCTTTCATTTGCATTTTCACTGTTATATCACCAATTAAACAAATCAAGTTGATTTGTACTCCCACACTTCAACTTAATCATTATTCAGATCATAAAAAAGAAAAAGAAGCCTTTGTCTCCCTTTGAAGTAATCAACTATAAATGATCAACTCCATTAAGTGCTAATATCTTAGAAGTCTGTACACTCATTCCACAGCCCTAAAACCAAAAGCAGTTAACAAACCTAGAGAGTGGGAACTCAGTGAACCACACCATGCTCTTACAAAAGAGAATACACAACTGCAGCAGTGACTGACTGAATTTGCCCAGAATCAGGTTTTTGTGCCCTTCATTCTCCCCATGTTCCTGCAAAGAACCCCTGTCCTGCCACAGAGAGATCTGAGCCACTGGAAGAATAGAAACAGCCCTGCAGCAGCAATACATACAGCCACAAGGAACACAGACTGCTACCTAGCTCTGGGAGATAAGTACCATTTGAAACCCCTACAAACTGAAGAAAGCTGGCAGGAAACTGCTGCATCGGTGTTCTGCCTGCCTTCCTGCTACCCAGCACAGCAAATAAAGGGCACTGCATCCTTCCCTTCTGAAATATGTAGAACAAGCACCTGAGATACATGGGACAGGCTGTGACCCCCCTTCAGCTGGAAATAGGAACGTGACCCCTTTCTGTACATGAGAGGGAGAACAAACTGCCATCCTCCGAGACAGACGTGCAATGCAGTTCTCCAGAAACAGCCCTTGGATGACATATGGAAGAGAGCGGTCACTTCCACCCAGCCTGCTCTTCATTCCACCAGCCACCATGTCCTGCTTTATTTTTAGACAATGCCCGCAGAGAAATCACAATCACAATCTGAAAAAGGGAAGCTAAATTCAGATCCTTGCACACATCTGGGGACCTACTATTCCAGCAGCTGTCACTGAGACAAGGGCTGCCGCAGTCACCGAACT
Organism: Sakesphorus luctuosus; assembly: GCA_013396695.1. Taxonomy (NCBI): domain Eukaryota; kingdom Metazoa; phylum Chordata; class Aves; order Passeriformes; family Thamnophilidae; genus Sakesphorus; species Sakesphorus luctuosus. The sequence continues at coordinate 2,358,794 of VWZD01011160.1, read as the reverse complement.
GGGCCAAGACCCAACCCCGGCTCTGTGCAGGAGAAGTGGGAAGGGATGGAAACATGCTTTGTAGGGCTTGTCCATGTCTGCATGGGTGGATGGACTTTGGAAGGGCAACACGTTTCCTGGGGGTTTTTTGCCTCTTTTTCCCTACCTCTAACCTAAAGTGGAAAAAATTATCTGGAATTGTAACAAGCAGTGCTTCTAGACCTTTGAAGCACACACCAATGTATTTGCAGAATACACAGCTACGTTTCTGATGGCAGGGATGTGATGCTGCAGAGAACAGCATGCTAGCCGTATTCTAACAACGCTGTTAATTTCACAGGCAAAAGCAGTCCCATCTCCAACACCCAGACCTATGGCTATCTGGATGCAATGGATGGAGTGAGCTTGCAGAGGTCCTGGATGCCTGGATTCCTACTCGTTCTGTGAGCACTAGACTCCTGAAAGCCCCAGGAGATACGTGTCCTACCTTTATTGCCCTTGGTATTCCCCTCTGTCGTGAGGGATGTGTGCCTTGAGCTGAGCAGGTACCTGCCTAGAAATGTACACAGCGATGATGGTAATCGACAGAGTAATTTAAGATGTGCTTGAACTTCCCTTGATGTCAGTAAATCCAGGCTGAGTACCTTAATGAAACCGCCCAGCTCCCAGAGAGTTCACTAGGTCCATTTAAGGGATTACTTTACACTGAATGCCAATTAGAGGATTATAAAATTGTCTTTTTCAATCTCAAAAACTACTCCTTTAGCAAAAGAAATCTCCTCATACATTCCAAATAATATCTGTAATGCCTCACTGAGGAGAGGTACATTTTAAAAAGGTTGCCCTATGTCTTGTGCTAAACATTATGACTGTAGCATGACAATTGCTGCTTCAGTTAATTACAGGCTAATTGCTAAACCTCAGAAGAGAGAGTTTCAGTAACTGATGCTGGAGCTCCAGTTACTGCTTATGAGACTGCTGCTGCTTAGTTAGGCCAAACAAGAGCTCCTGGGGGTGTCACTCTAGGCTTTGGTGGCCAGAATTTCACTCATTAAGAAGGTGAGGGATGCCTGGGTGCTGGATTCCCTGGATTTACCATATTGCCACCTAGTGGTGCACTACACTTTGGTCCCTGGACACGGAGATTTCACAGACATACATAAATGCACACAAATGTCCCTCTGTTATATGAGAAAGCAGAGCTCTGGAACAACATGGGCAGAAAGACGGAAGAGATGCGCTTTACATCAGAGAATTTTGATCCTCAAAAATCCCAGGCCACAACTTTAAGGGTTCATTCATCTCTTAAGAAGTCTGGGCTGTGAACAGCGTGCGTTGTGCTCACCAGTTACATCTGCCCTAAAAGCTTCCTGCAATCCCAGGGGCGAGGTTTGACTTTGCCAGGAACACTTGCAGGCTGTAACAAGGATGTGGTGGGACAGCGCTTGGCACGCACGGGGAGTACACGACCCATATCGCAGGAGCTGCCCCTCTCAGGGGAGATGCTGCCGACTGTACAACGAGGAACGAGACATATTCGGCATCCAACGAGGAAAGCGGGAGGAGAACAGAGGTTACTGTTAGATGGTAAAAGGGTATTTCACAGCAGCAGATGACAAAGACAAGAACATCCAACACGAGCATTGCTAAAACCTCAGAGGTGGAAGGCTCACCTTGCAGCTCTCTGTGCACAAGCTCTGCCATTGCAGGGATCCCAACGCAGCCTGGATTTTGCTTGAAAATTAAAATGCAGGTTTACACAAAAAGCTCACAAAGCCCTAATGTCACATTGCTCTGCCCTGCTTTAGTGAGTGGCTTTTTATTTTCCTCTCTGTTACTGGGGGACTCCCACACATTCTTCCTGCGTTTAGTTTGGAAAGGAAGCAGCACAAGTCTTTTCCATCACCAGTTCTCTGCAAAACTCACTGCTGAATGTTTCCCACACACCATTTGTACAATATCTGATGGGATGGTGTTTGCAAAACAGGGACACAGGCATAGAAATACACTCACTCTCCCACCTTCAGGTTCCTGTTTTTCAGTTAATCCTGCTTACATGTCTACTGGCTCTCAGCATCTTTCCTAAGCATGCTGCAGATCCCTCTTGGATCTCTTATACCTTGAATTCCAGCCTGATCCACTCACATCCTCCCCTTTCTGCTGAAATCCAGCCCCACTCTGCCTTGCTCAAGGATGGTTTATACATGAGGCCCCACCAGTGGAAGGGCAGGTATCTTTGTGCCCCCAGTGGACAGTGCCACTTCCCTGTTCTCATCTCCCTCCTTGTTCCACTGTTACTTCTCATCTCAGACTAGCACTGACACAGACTGATCTGACAGGAACCGACACCTGCCTTGTTCCAGCCTGAATTCCAGCAAGGAAGTGTTCCAGTAATTCATTATCTGTATGAAAGGGCACACACACACACACACACCGACGGCCTTTTTTTGACAGGAGACTGAAAATCTCTTCCATTTACTGCAGTAAATGAGGTTAGTAAACTCTCCTGGCTGAGAGAAGTCTCTTAATTACTTGCATCAGCCAGGCCATACTTTTAATACTTGATTTTGGTATTCAAGCTGTCAAGAGAAGGCAAATGTTGCCAAATAGTATACTGAGGCCTTGGATGTTGACAGCAATGGTTACTTTTTCACTGGCAGGGAAAGAAAGAAGAAAATGAAATGAACAATCTGGGACCATTTCAAGTCAATTGCTCTTTGATTAAAATAGTTCCAAGTGGTGGATTTCCAGTAGATCCCTGCAGGGATGGTCAACAAAAATCACTCTTTGGCAATGGTTTGGGTACAGCAGCTCCAGATGAAGCATCTGAATTTGTTATCTCCACTAGCAATTTCAAGAAACAATTTGTTAAATATAATGCTCCCACAAACATGGACATGTCTGAGCCCACTCATGAGGTGGTATACCCTGGCACAGCCCTCCTGGTCATGCTCTCTCTGGAACCAGAAAATGAAGCAAAATTACCTGGAACCCATAATAATAGACCTTAATAATAGACCCATAATAATAGATCTTACTATGTACTATTGCTTTATTTATCCAAATTATTGTTTGTGCTGACACAAGCATCAAGTGCTTTGCTGGCTGGCTTTACAAAGATTGGCCAAAGGACCCATAAGCCATGAGTGGCCAACTATTGTATTCCTGAGGATGGGGACACACCAGGGTGGCATAGGTAGTATTTCTCTCTATTCACTCCACCTTTGCAAGCATGATACTGGTACCTCTTGGAAGCTTCCACAGGTCTTCTCAAGATTTGTTTTGCAGAAAGTATCAGTTTTTTGCTAAAGCCATGTGGATAAGCAGCTTCACTACAAACCTTGGCCAGTGCAATACCACATCCTCCAAAGCAGCAAGGCAGCTGCCCAAGGATCAGCTACCAAGCACAACCAGCCAAGGGCATTTGTGAAATTGGCTCTCTCCTTGGAGAACTTCAAATGGCAAAACTGCTACAGGGCCAAAACAGACTGAGGGCCTGAGTGCAGAAATCCTCAGGGAAGAAGAGAACCCAAGGAAGGGTTCAGTCAGTATCACTTCAAAGCTGCACAAGGGACAAGGAACAATTGACTGTACACAGACAGAAAGATCCACTTGAAAGGATGGTCTGATAGGCTCATCCCATAGCTGTATACATTGTTCAATTTAAGGATTTAGCAGCACAAAATTTCCCTAGCCTAAGACAGCTGCACTTGTCAAACTACAACATGCATTTCTCAGCTTCCTTACCATCATGTTTAGAGTGGGAAATCCTGCCACATTTTTAATCCACTGTTAACTGAACAGGAGAAGCAGGGAAAAACCAGAAGGATTTACAGTTTGCTAAGACCCAAGAGCCTGTTGTTGCATCACAGACTTTCAAAGCAACAGCCATGTTGAAGCTGAAGAAGCAAAAACACGTAAGCAATAGCTTGAGCACAAAATTCTGCTAATACAGCCAAACTGGGCGTGGGGAAGATTTGCTGCTCTGCTACCTGCCTTCAGAGGTGTCAAACCACATCCCCCCAAGCACTGAGACTGTGCTCCACACTTGTAGCCAACACTCACGTTCGACTGCTTTGAGAGCCGAGTTTGGGGAGTTATTCCCCATCCTGCAAGCAGATCGCACTTGAGTGGCAGCAAGTCATTAAAATATACAAAGCACCACCACTGCTCTACTCCATCGCGTGACTAGCAACAGTTATAGAGATTACTTCAGGTTTTTTTAAAGCGGCTTTCTGCTCCAGCCAAATTAAATTTTGCAGAGCTGCATTACTGTCTCCTTTCATGATGGAGAAGCAGCACCTCACCTAACAGCAGCAGCAGGAACTGATGCACACCGTGATGGAGCCCAGTGGGTGGCACACATGGTGCAGAACGGAAAGGGGCACCTCCATCTGCCCACAAGCCTCCTCCATGGGCTGTGTGCGCTGTGGAGGATGCACAGCAGCACACTTGGCCAGAGTCAAGACCTGAGGCAGGAACAGGGCTGCCCTGCCCCACCATCAGCATGCCACTGATGTAGTGCCCAGGTTTGAACACAGCCTTTAATCTGTGTTGCAGAGTGAGCCTTAGGCAAATATTTACAAAGTGCTCTCTGCTGCAGGTTAGTGCCGGCAATTCAAAAATCTAGTACATTTTTTTTGTATTTTACTGTTTTAGACTGTTTGATCTGTGAAACTCATGCAGTTTTCACAGTAATCTTCAGACCATATCCAGGAACATTGGATTTTGCTGTGTTGGATAAATACCACTATTCCTTGTAGCTGTGACAGGAAAAACTCAAACTGCCAAAAGAAGCACTCCTCAGGAAATCACAGATCAGCTCTAACAGAAGCAGGGGCAGATGGTGCATGCTCTTTGACTCTTGCTGGGCCTGTTTGGATCTGGCAAGTGAAGACTGGAAATGTGTTCCTTAGACATACAGGCTCAGAGGGAAGAAATACAAATACCTCTGAGCTCTCTCATCTGCCAGGACACCGTCCATTAAGCACAGAGGGCTAATACCAAACCATCAGTTAATACCAAACCATTCCCAGCCCTGAGAGGCACCACCACAACCCACACCCAGCCACAGTCCCCCGAAACACATCTGCAGCATGGGGGCATCAAGGAGAGTGCAAGGTGTCTGTAGTGAATAGAAGCAACTCTTACCATGTAACATACAGGGAGCACAGCTTTACCACACTGGAAATGTCTAGAAAAATACCACTGCTCAGATTTCCTGTTGGAATACTGTGCCAGGCACTCAGCAGTCCCTAAAATTGAACTCTCCTATGTAGCACTGCTTGTTCTGCATTAAAGGGAGATCATCGCTGTTGGCACAAAACATGACCCTGCTCAGTTTTAGTTCCTTCTAATTCAATGCAGAATGCCCAGCAAGTTCAGGCTTTCACGCAGTATGAGATTTCAATATTTCACTTAAAATTGTACTAACAAGTGGCTTAACTCCTAACAAAACACGGAAATTCATTGCAGTGTTCCTGTATATTTTAAGATTTTACAAAATACGTCAGATATGGATGAATTAAAAATCCAAGCGCAATGATTAAAATGGGTGAAGTAGGACACTTCTAAAAAACATCACAATACATACAACATTATGATATGTATAATATATGTAGTACTTACACAGTGTGCCTAATTAATAAAATATTAGTAATAATCTATACTATTTGTTTTGCATTTCATCTTCATCAAAGTCAAATCAAAGTAACTTCAATTACACAGATCAGTCTTTCATTCTCAGGCTCCACAAATCAAATCATTGCCATGTCATGCTGGGTTGCACAGTGCATGGGAATGCTGTTAGAAGAGGATTTAGTAGGCTTTTTTCAAAGCCACAAACACTTTAATGGCATAAAACTAAGATAATACCTTTTTTAATCTGAAATTTTACAGCAAAGTTGCTCAGAATGAGATTCTTTTTCACATACAACTATCAGCCTCCACTGCACAGATCATTTTTGACAGCAATTGTTAAAGCAACACAAATGTAGTGTAAGCAACAGTGCTGCCTTCTCTAGTGATCCTCTCTTTCTCCCCAGACATGTTCTCATTTTCTTTCTCCCTACTGGGAGTGGTTCAACAAGAATCCCAGGTCCCACCAAGCTAAAAATCGCCAAGGAGATATACGGAAAATACAGAGCCTTGAATAGCCCTAACCTGCTTAGAGGTTATGCAAAGAACAGAAGGAAGAACAATAAAAATATATCTGAACTAGAAAAACAAAGTAGACAGACTCTTGCCAGCCAGCTATGGCAGTAGGAATGTTACTCAAGAGCTACCAGAAGGAGCTTGCTCAGCTGGATAACACTGGTAACATCACCCCTGAAAGCCTCTCAGATAGTGTTTTGGTTTGTCTTAATAAAGAAATATCGCAAAGACAAGCAAACACAACGCTACCTCACTGGGAATACAACCTTGAGTGAGGAAAACTCTCCACACAGATCAGGTCAGCGGGACCAGCAGCAGGACCCATGGGAAGCCCATCTCCTTTGGCACTGGCATTTCACCATCAGCAATGGCATCAGCACAGAGAACGGACCACACAATCTGAAATCTGAGCTCATTCATCATGTTTCCAAATACATGGCTACCTGTTTTTCTCAAAATGGTTAAATGCAGGGAGATGACCTTAGTGTGGAGCTTTGCTCAGCGCTATGATGAGTGGCTACAGTCTCTCCCCTGCGCTATACAGTCCTTGCAATAGCACCGTGATTAAAAAATACAACCCTACAAAAATCACTAACGCATAAGGAGATCCACAATCAAAGCACAACTCAGGGCTTTGCCTCTTCTTTTGAATTTATTTTAACTCAATTAAATTAGGAGGTAATTCCAATGGGTTTGAGATCCACAATACAACCCCCTATGAAAAATACTTATAGCATGCAAACAAAGATAATTTCTGCTCATCTATTAGAATAAGCTCTCATATCCGCCTCTCTGGTATCATCCTTTTTAAGGGAATACTGTGAAAAAAACTAGAGGTAAATGACTTAATATCTGTATCTTCATTGTGCAGTCCTAACCAAGGCTGTAACGTAATACCTCTTGCTGAAAACACCCTCAGATGAGGAAGGATGCCCTCAAATCAAGCCATTGAAACTAATTTCACTGATGACGCCATTTTCTTATTTCTTTCGCTGCCATTTTAGCATCGTGGTTACTCCACATTTCCTTGAGAAGTAGCTGCACCTTCCCCGCTTCTAAGAGGAAGCCATGCTCAAATAACACAGTGACAAATAAAACCTCTCAGTTGAATTTCTGGCTGTGTCACGTCCTTGCACGGAAGGCAGGGACGAAGCACAGTTGCCATTGCAGACCACACCTCAATTCACTGCACCGAGAGCCGGCGAGGAGTCTCCTGAGATGGTGTAAGCTGAGAAAGCAGCCACTGGAAATCCCTCAGCACCACACAGAAAACTGATAAAACTGAGGAAAGAGGAGTCTCCAGCCCTGTTACAGGAGGATAGTCTTCCCTCTGAGCCCCACAGAAAACACTAGCTAATAAACGAGTAGTTTGAAAAGAAATGCAAAAGGCATAAAGGAGGCACTGACGAGCTTGCAGGGTCTGCTGCCGGACTAATTGTACATTAGCATTGACACACAGGCAGCCACAATGACCCATTCAACCTGGCAGAAAATTAATTTCTCAGGATCATGTTCAGAAGCCGAACTGCCATCCCTATCAGTCCATGAAGTATTTCCCATCCCAAAATGCCACATTTCTAATGGATCACTAGCAAGAGGGGTAAATTATTAAACAAATCTGCTACTCATTAACACTCAACCCCTCCTCTAACCGACTTCTGAAGATTTTAGTGCAGTCCTTCGGTTTCCCACACCCCTGTTAAGTGCTTTATCCTTCTGTCTGTCTGACTGGGAGCACGTAACCTTGCTGCTTGTGAGAAACAGGGACGACTGATATTTGCACATCTCTTCCTTCACAATTTCAGATGTGTAAAAACAGTTAAACGCCTTCAAGTTAGTCTGAAACTGTATGTAAAAAAAATAGTAATGAAAAAAATTGGTTCTCTTTACCTCCTGTGGATGCAAGCAGCGAGCCTGGCAGCGCTGAGCCTGACACTCTCCCTGTTCTCAGGCTGACTCCAGCAGGATTTCGGCTGCCGTGCCCCCATCCCACAGCTCAAAGTCTGTGTCCCGCCTTCCTGAACGTTCCTCAGGAGCACTAGTTATCTTTCAGCTTCAGGAAAAAGAAAAGCTAAGCAACATCTTCCAGCCTCCATCTGCCTTTCAGCCAGGGAGTGATGCACGCAGCGAACACTCACTGCCTGGAAGGGACAACGCCTGGTTCAGAGGCATCAAAGCCCTGTCAGCACCGTAAATGCGACAACCAAGTTACACCGGGATGCAAAGCCTGACCCAGCACAGGTGGCTCTCCCAGTGCTGCTCCTCCACAAAGGGGGTTCCCCGGAACGTTTCTGCTGCAATTTGAAGTCTCTCCGAAAAAACCCACGGGGGAAAGAAAACCTTTCCCAAGTTAAATTTACTTTATTTCACTAGTAAGGACTAATGCTACAAAGCAAGAGCCAAGATTACATGCATTGTAGTGTGAAGAATATGAGTTTCTTTTTTTAAATACACACTGGCATGTCAAGAAAACGTGCAAATGCGAAGTTCAGACCTCTTAAATAACCTGAGATGATTTGGCAAAATCACCCACTCCAGTTAAAAAAATCAGCAGAAATTAACTAGTCAATTTTTTTTCAAAATTTGTAAATAAATCATACTACATGGCAGCATGTCCCTTGGAATAAAGATAAATATTTTACTGACAGTGAAAGCAAGCAATTTGGAGTTCATACATACCATGATATCTTTAAATCCTCAATTTAAATATGCCATGGTCTTTAGAAATGGTGTTTCCTTACTAGATTACTGATACATTTCACAAAGTTAATTATTTAAATTACCTATGAATTATTAATTACAGATCATTAAACTAAGAAACAGAAGTCTGAAATATGCCTGTAATAATTATAGAATGTATATTTAAAAATGTTAGACATTATAAAGCTCAGAGAGAAAGGCATGTATTAAAATTCTCAGCTACAGTAAATTATATAATAAATACTTTATCCTTTTTCAGCTTATTTCTCCTATCCTGTAATAAACCTGAGGTTTAAACTTTCCAGACTTGGGGCATGAGACCGGTGTGCTGAGGATACACCAGAGACAATAGGTTTCCATTTTTCTCCTCCGGCTGTACTCCACCCTGGCTAAGGAACTGTCTAGCAGTGCATGCCTTTATTTGTGCCTTGCATTAACAAGGCACACAAGCTTTCGGACTTTAATGTAAATGAAATGTCAAGTCCAGATGCTGCCAACAGATATCACAGAAAACCCTGCCATAAGAGACCTACAGCTAATTATTCATTGCAGTGGCTCAGTCATTTTTCCATACATTAATTTATGGAGCTTAGTTGAACTCTGTCTCCCATCCACTTCAGACAAAGGAAAATAATTTGCCACACTGTACCAACTGCAAGGATAACCGAGCTGTCTCCCATACAGGGGCAGTGGGGATGGGATGGCTTCCTCCATCTTTTTACATATACAAACCACACATTTCATTGTCTTTTACTTGATTTCTTGCTAAGCTGCTTTTGTTGCAAGACCCCCCTCCCTTTGCACAGGTAATCTGGTTGAAGAGAGGCAACTTTTTGGCCATCTATGTCACTGTTCTGTGTCTCCCCTTCTGAGCATTTATCAGTTGACAATAGAAGAGTGCAGAACATGGCACACAGGCACCTTAATATCTGGGGAGGGAGCCCCAAAGGAGGCAAAACACCCTCTGCTGCAAGAACACGGGTGCTGTCCCAGCACAGCACATTTGATTAAACTACTTTTTTTGATATAGAAAAACAAAATTGAAAGGACAGGAGAAAAAGCAACCCAGCCTCTACTTTTGTCCCCACAGTAAAGGCAGGCAGAACTCCCAGTTTGTGTGAAGCCTCTGAGTCCTCAGATCTGAGAGCATTAAATCAGCTGCCACCCACCCAGCTAGTCACGGCCACCACATTTATATAAATGTTAATTCTCTGACTGCTTCCCTTGACTATCATTTTACTGGCTTAACCCCTTTCATAATGTATCCTATTCACTTGAAAGAGAGGTGGGATCTAGGCTGCAAACTCCAGTTGACTAAGCAAATATACTTCACCACCTCAGTCAAAAAGCTAACAAAAAAAGCAAATGTCCAAATGCTTTCATTTACTTTGTAAGAGTAGAAATATTTCCTTATTTTCACCCCACATTTGAAATCCTTACTTCAAAATAAAATTAAAGAAAGTTTAGTGTGTCTCCTAAATAAATCATAAGTGCATCTGTAAGAACAGGGGAAACAGAGTGGACCAGTATCTTTGCACAATGAAAACCAAGAGGGGAAAAAAACCCCATATAATCAAGTAGCATCTTTATTTTTTGTTTAAAGTACTTCTATAGACTTTTCACAGCCTAGGGAAGAGAAAACAGGAATAAAGGCATTCAGAAAGTTATGCTACTGTATTTCTGCTTAAATGAAAAGCAAAGTCAGCAATGTCAAGAGGGTCTTTAAAAAGGCAACACAAATGAAACCCAAAGCAGACGCTGGACTGCCCCACCCAACAGCTGCTCTAGCGAAGAACATTGGAAGGTAAAGGCACAGACCTTCAGGTTTCTTTCCTGTGAGCAGAGGACCGTTTCTCCAAAACTACCCACCTGTTCTCTTTAATTACTCACCTACCAATTTAAACAGCCTGCAGCAACAGCACAAAGAAAAACCGCCATAGAAGACACCTGAAGGAAAACTCTCTCTTATCAAAGCAAGCTTTTTACCTTCATTTTATATATCTTAAAAGATAGACATTCCTACCTGTAGATCTCAGTACTGAGGAGTTACAAACCTGTTAATGCTGGGTGTAACTGCCACACTTCAGTTGCCTGGTATTAGGCTTACACAGCTGTATCTATCTCTATTAATGTTCAAGTTTTCTCATCTTAAAAAAAAAAATATATAAATCAAACCTGCAAGTCCTGAAATGGCTGAGACAGTCAAGAGTCCAGCAAGACAATAAGAAAGCAGCTGCTTTCCACGGCTGAACACCACTGCCTGTAAAGCATCTATATTTTTTTTCCAGTGGTGCTTTATTCAAATTCTAGGGAAAGCATCAGTCTGGAACCAGTAACTGATGGGAGTAACAGTTTATAGGTTACAGAAGGATATTTTATTGTTAACGGACTGTACCATGTAGGAATCAGGAGGGGGTGAGGCGGCAGGAAGGCAAGAGGAGAGAGATGCTACTATTTTTTTTCCCCGAGCCACTGCAATTACTCTGATGTGAATTTTTGATGACTTCCGACATATTGCATGGTTAATAATCGTTTCAGCTGTCATGTTTGGTTAATGTGGAAAATGCATTTGCTGCATTGTGATGCAGCACTCCAGCCACAGATTGTAACACCAGTTGTGAAGCTATTCCCTTAACTGAGCTGCATGAATTTGCACATACCATGAGGCTGAAATAAGTGGTAGTTTGATTTTTATACAGCAACAGAAAGCTTCTGCCATTTTAGACCTTCAGAGCTGTTGGTACAACTTGTACAGGCAGATAATTTTACTGCATATTAATTGGTGTTGATGTTCGTTAAAGGGGAGCTTTGATTCTCTATTGTTTTGCTGGGTTTGCTTATTTAGCAGTTAAAAGACTGAGAGCCTATTTACATTAAACATCGCTCTTTTTTGTAGCTTTGAACAGCTTATTTTACTGTAAGCATATATACATCAATGAAACTGTCAGCACGAAACAAATGCAGCCCTGTTATTCATACAGGCTCAGCCTACTTCTTCCTCCATACCATACTTATGAATGTGTGTATATATAACCTTGTCTTACAAATGATTGCACATGAGGGGTGAAAATAAAATGATTGCACAGGAGGGGTGAAAATATGCTGCTTACATTCAAATAACGAGGATTTTATTTGTAAAAGTACCACTTCTTCACCTACACGTCAAACACCAAACGAAAAAGTATAAGGTTACATAAATACTGGCGTGTGCCTTTCACTGTCACCAATAGAAAAACAATGCTGCAAGCAATCGTGCAATTACAGGAGGAGATGTAAAACAGCAGAGATGAAACCATGCTAAGAGCCAGTCACCCGATGATTAAAGTCAGGCCAGTGTATTCCAGCAGTCAGGTGATGGTGCCATCATTACAGTGCAGAAAGCCACGGAAAAAATCGAGAAACAGACCACCCCTATCTTAAAGAAAAAAAAATTAGAGGCACCAAAGGAAAAAGGAATGCATTTGCTAATATGCAGAGCGTAATACCATGAAGAAGTATTCCATAAAACGTGTGTCTAACACTATCAGGAAGTTACAGCCGCAAGTCCCAAGTGTACATTTAACCCATGGTGCCAACCCAGCTCCCATCTGCAAACTGCTGGTGACACTCCCAAATTCAGTTCTTCTTAAATTCCAGAACAACAGCCCTGCTGCAACAGTACTGCATTTCACAGTTCAGTAATTCTGCTCACAAAATGCACTGTCTTGTATTTGCAAACACACACAGAGACAAAAATCCAGACTTGAGATGTCTACGTATAATTTAATGAAAGACAAAAAGCTATCAGGAGAGTGTTTTACTGTGCATGAACATCAAGGTGTCTGCAGAATCACCACCAATATCACTTATTCATTATTTCCACTTCTCTTTTAATTAAAACAGCACTGCAGGGGTATCTGTTGGACACGAAGTACCAGTAAATATGGTGCAGGATATTTTATAGAGAAAAAAAATGAGCCTCTGAATTAACATTGTACTCTGGTTTGGGAGCAACTCTCATTAACAGGGTTATGTCTGAGAAAGGTGCTCTGTGGCTCAGCCTCACCTACCCCAAAGGCATCACTGTGTAACTTGCAGAAGTCAGGGTTGCACAAGTGGCAGAGCGATCTCTTAAATGCAGTGTATTTTGGCCTCAAAACTAGCAAACTTGATCCTACGGGTGATTTTCCTCTAAACACTGCAAGGAGCAAACCCTCCCTGCTTTTGACCAAATGAACAGTGTACTGAATATTTGAATCCTCTTACCAGGCACCTCATGAGTGGAGAAGACAGGTCCAAATCCGACATTCTTAGGGGAATTCTGCAGTCAGTTGCATTGCAGGGAAAGCTATTGATCGAGACCAGCTACACCCCATATTGCAGGCAGAGTCCCTTTTGGGAGAGGAAGGGTAATGCATTTGCAGGGATAATTTAACTCTGGCATTGCTCCTGCATTTCTGAGCATCCATGCCTGGCACCATCCCTGCTGCCGTGCTCACCTCGGTAACTCTCCACTCACCTCACACACACTGCTCAGGTTTTGGATGGCTTCTCCCACTACTTACCTCTAATTTGCATAACCCACCAGTGGTGCAGAGCCAGGAGCACAAAGGACACACAGTAGTTTTATTTTCTAGTCAAACCTTGAAACAGGTAAAGGTACCCGGAGATACAGTTGGCTCTTTAGGACAGGCTGCAGCCTCACCAGAAATTTCAGGAGCACAACCATCCACCCAGAGCCACTGCCACAACTTTAAAGATGATCAACAGAATCTTTTATCAACAGACATTCTCTGTTATTTTCTGGACATGTAATGTGACTGCAGAAGCTACTCCAAATGCAGAACTATACATTACAGATCAGCACAACTATATATATATATACACTTTGTTTTACATATTGCATTGCCAGGGAAAGCCTTCCCAGTGCAGCTCAGCACAGCACTGCCTTCTCTTACCTATGGATTTCTTAAAGCAACAGCTTTGAGGTATATGAACAGAAACCACTCACCCCAAATGGCTGTTAGTGTAAACAGCTCTGAGCGGTAACCCAGCTAAGATGTCGGAACCGCTATCTGTTTTTCACTGGCAATCAATTTAGTGGAGCGTTCAGTCAGCTCACGCATCAATCACTTCTGCACTCTGATGTGACTGTGGGAGGAGAAGGGGAAAACTACTGTTCACGGCTGCTGGGCCACAGCTCAGGAAAACCATAAAAAGTCTTCCTTTGGAATAGAAAGCATCGTATCTCTATGAGAATGATGATGCAAAGACAATGCAGAAGCCACTGGAATAAGAATATTCTTCTCTGTGTCAAGATCACTCACTCACTCCATCTCTGGGTGTCCACAACGATCTCCTGCCTTGTCAGGCACAGCTGCATCTCTGTAGTGAAGGAGGTTCCTTCTACCATGACTGCAAAAATCAAGATATGCAAACACCCCCACCTTAAAACCCAAAAAACACAAACCATAAAACATTCTAGTAATCTACCATCACTGATATCTTCCCCTTTTCAGTCTTGCACTGGACAGGGGTAAGGGGGAGAATAGGAACAGCATCCCTAGATCTGCTCCTGTATTAACTCCTTTTTGAAGTCCTACAGCTTCAGTGCCTGCCAACATTGGTGAGCATTAGCCAGCAAAATTGAGACACCACTGGCAGCGAGCTGTAACAGTGATAGGTAGCTGCTTCCCAAAAATCTTTTCTTCTCTGCTTAATCCAGCACTGTAGCAGCACCAGCAAATACTGCACTGTCATAGTGGGTCTGGAGAGTATCTTAAAGCATTCACTGCTGCCCTCTCTGCGAGGCTGGCAGGGTGATTATCCAGCATTAATGACAGGCAAGGTCTCTGTCCAGAAGCAGGGCTGTCACACCCAGCATGCTGCCTCTGCCTTCAGCTCTGCACACTTTTCCTCCTCTCCCTTCACAGGGATGCAGAAAAAAGGGCCAGAGAGCTCAGGAGTTCGATCCAAGCAAGTGGTGGTGAAAAGGAGAGGAAGAAAATCCAGGCTAACACTTTCACATTAATACAGTTATATTCGCACACAAACAGTGCAAAGCAAGAAGTCAGGTGGGTTGAGTGCATTATGATGCTACTGGCCTATCTAACAGGGAATTTGGGCTTTGTGGCAAAGGGCTAACTTTCATGGACTGAGAAAATATGAGCCATCCAAAGTAAAAGCAAAAATTACCGCTGGGAAGTGATCAGTTCCAGTAACATCCAGTACCAGCACTACAAAGAGCCATTCTCTTGCAAAGAAAAAGCCACCAGCATGCTCAGAGTTGCTGGCTTATTACAGAGCTCAAATGAGACCTGAGTTTCAATACAGCTTTCTGGAACTAAATTTGCACCAAACAAGAGGCAGGATGTAAAGACAGTAAGTGGGAAACACCCCTGAGAACACCGACTGAGCAGCAGTTCTTTGTGTGACCAGGCGGATGCAGGGGGAAGAGAAACACAAATCTTGTAAAATTACAAGAGTGATGGTCCCAAGCAGGGTAGAGCTGGGAAAAGCCCAGCCAAGCAGAGAGGATTAGCACCAACACTGGCAGTGCTGTTCCTGCCATCCACACCCCAATTAGCGGTATCATTTGTCAGGATGAATGGGGAACTTGCACTCAATTCGGCAATTTGACAGAGTGTCACTGAACCACCTCACGTCCATATTTATCCAAGAGGCAAGTGCAGGAACCAGTTTTAATTAGAGCCTGTTTAACAAAGAACCAAGGGTATTACCCATGCTCTCACCATCAAGCGATAATTGAGATGTAATCGTTTAAACAAAGCGCAACAAGTGTCCATTTACCCAAAGCCATTGTTAAATATCCACTAGATTATTTTCAAAATTATAATGTACCATGAATATGCAAACCACTTTCCATCTTTAGCATTGAAAGGAATAATCACCTTTAAAAAAACACACCACCAAACCCCACAACTAGAAGCCAAACAGCTATTTTGCAGCAGAATCTGAGGAGTGCTTTAAACATGCCAATGCTAATTTAAAAGGAGGGGGGGAAAGAAGTGATGTCTCTGCTTTGGGGCCATTAAGCTCTGTCTGGAAAGCCCTTTTTTGTACAGCATTAGCGTGCTGTAAGTCTGTAATTATGTAGAGAATGTGTTAATTTTTAATTCAGATTGCTAACCCCTTTTTTTATGTACCAACCCTGCATGTCAATCTCTCTTGCAGATGACTGCAGGCACCAACAGGACCAAATTCCACTCTCGGTGGTAGAAGCACGCTCTCCCTGGGAGGTTTGGCACTGCACGTTGGAAAGCGGCTAAACCCTGTAGTAAAATAGCTCCTTTATAAAACTGTCACCTCAGCATCGTGGCAAGAAAATCCTCTCGACTCACAGCCTGTTAAACCAGACCCGCATGGTCACTGATATTCACACCTTCGCTTCAGCATTCTTCAGCCCAGCTACTGCCTGTCTTAGCACAGCTTCACGGGAAGCTGAATTCCCACATCCCTCACATTCCCAAACAGAGGAAAGCACAGGATGAGAAGTTAACCTCACCCTGCCTAGAGGCCCGCACCAAGTTAATGGCTGTCAAACACTAAGCCCATCTTTCATCTCTTCTGACTCCTACTGATGCTGGCAATCCACGGAGGAACCTGACTTAAGAGCATGCTTTGACACAGTCCATCAATGAATTATTAACTCTGGCGGAAGCCGCAAAGCATCAACCAGGAGCAATCGTGAGCCTTCGACGATGATTTACCAAAATGCAATTATCAATGCTCCTGCTTCTCACAAAATGTCTCCAAATTCCCCTTCACACAAAGCCCAAAAGGCACCACACAGGAATGCACATCCACATGTATGAAAGCAGGAACCTTTACCTTTGTTTCTTCAGGGTTATATTATGAGCCATGAACAGTCTGAGAAAAGAAAGCTTTGCCTTGCCCCCTTTATTACAGCATTTACACATGGACTTGCATCACTGAAAGAAGAGTGACATATGCAGAATCAAGCCTATATTCCTAATTTCCACATCAATTCAATCCATGCAATCACAGAAACTTGCCTGCAGATTCAGAACCATCCTTTCCCATGTTACATCTTGTAGCAGATAACATTTCCAGCCCAGGGTGTGCCTGGGCACACATAAGAAGCAGCTTTGGCTCCCAGTCTGCTCACCAACAGCAGACAGATGAAGACAGGTGCATTCACCTCTTACAATGACTGCTGCCCCAAAGGGCATCCCCAGCCTCCCTCCAAAAGGCACAAGGACCACCCTTCCAGCTGGATGTAATCTGGATGCGGGCCTCCAGCAGCATTCCAAAATTCAGGAAGAACAACTTCCCCAGCTCTCTCCAAAGGAATCCAGACAGCTCCCCGTATTAAACCATAAGGTGCCCAGAGGCAACAAACACCAGCAATGGACCTAAGAAGACCAGCTGGACCCCAAGATGCACAGAGATGTTTGGTTGGGATAGGATGCTATGCAGTTCTGAAATTAGCAGGGAAAAGGCATGGTGAAGACAGCACATTATTAGGTTTTCCTTAGCAGAGAAGTGAAATTTGTGCTTTTCCTTTAATTACAGCTGCCAGCTCTGAAGAAAGTGGCACTAGAACTGCTGGCCAGCATAGGAAATGAACACCCACAAGCATGCTGGTTAAAATGAAGCACAGCAGTGCATGGCTGCCTTGTCAAACCATCCTTGTATTTCTCATAGTGAAAGTACAACTGAAATCAGTATTGGCATCTGGGTGGGCTTAATTACAAGTCAGGTCTACTCTATTCAGGTCTTTGTACTGCACTCATTACATTAATATCCAAGTGCCTTCCAGTCCTGCATTAAGTGACATGACTAACATCTGTCACACACTGTTTGTTCTCTTCTCCCTTTCCTAGAGGGGTGGAAACAGTGTTCGAGGGGATCACAGAACAGCAAGCAACTGGTAAGGGAGATTCCTCCAGCCCTGGCTCACACAGAGCATGTGCTGGCCATGTCTGCTTGGTTAATTGTTTAGTAGCAGCAGCAGCAGCAGAATGATTAAGAAGTTGTACATATTAAGAGCACCAGGTCTCCTCCCAGTAACATTTACATGCAGGAGTGACAGGATTTGAAGACAAAGAAAAATCTGTCCTTTGTGTACCAAATTAAGACATTTGGGAGTTTTATCACTTCATTTCTCTGCCTGGATCTCCTTGCCTTGTCATCTTACATTAAACAATACTGCAGATACAACTTCCAGCAGAGGAAATACAAGTGTCCATCTGTTGAGTTTTACTAAAAAGGACAACAAAGATATAAGCAGTTTATCCTGATCTTAAATCCCTTTGCAAATGCACCGCATTTTAAAGCTACAGAGGTTTCACCTGGATATCAAAACTAGAAGACCGAAGTCAGTAATTATTTCTTTTGTACTCTTTTGCCTTTCACCTTTCCCAATGATCCTCCATCTGTGTTATCTCTGCCCATTTGATGTTGAAAAGTCCTAATGTCACCCTTGCTTCTGAGTTACCACCCAGTAATTCTTTGCAAAGACAGCGATGAGGACAGACAGCTAGAGAATGGGAAGAGCTATGAGGTAAAGAACTGTGAGGGATCAAATTTTAGAGCTCAGTCAAGATGACGAAGGACTGCCAATGCTACATGTCCTAAAGTCAGCTAGCTGTGGTTAGGCAGATGTTTCTACTAAAAGCAAATGCCTGGAGAAGGGTCAAACTCAAGAACATAAACTTGGTAGAGATTGGGAAACAACAGGCTGCAGAGGATGAGACCCCTGCCATCACCTTCTCCCCATTTGTCCATCTAAACCTCCCAAACTGAAGGTAATAGAAGCTCACTGAAGCTGAGGCACAAACTGTTGTATTAGAAAAAAAAAAAAGCAAGGACTTATTCCAGGCAAGTGAGGGGAACACATGGAGCTTTCATTTAATGCAATGTGCATAGCCATACAAAACGGGGATTAGTCTTTCACAAAAAAAGAACAACCATTTCAAGTGTACAGATAAAGAGACTCTCAGGAAGGGAGAGAGGCTGACTCAGAAAACTATTAAAAGGACAAAGTGACTTTCAAATAGAGGTCATTAGTTCAAACATCCATTAGATCAGCAGTGGTCAAGACTAAAACATCTAAAGACTGATTAGTAGTGTAAACAAAAATATGTTGTTAATCCTCCTTGAGCTACACAAGAGTCCATATTCCAAGTTCACTGCAGAAAGCTATGCAGAATTTACTTTCTGTCCAGCCCCAGAGGAATAGTCAGGGCTTAGGTGGGCACCCAGACACCAAGAGCCTGTACCCACACTTACTGTAGAAATGTGACAGCTGCACTGCTCCATTTGCTTGAAATGGGTCAGTTATTTCTTCTAGTTATGACACTGTACCTAGGTGTGCACATCACCAGATACTGCACTTAACAACACGCACACAGTGCATCAAGATCACATTGCAGGTTTTGGGCATTATTTTGTCAGAGAATTTTCCTGCAAAATTACTTTGCTGATTCATTAATGTCATACAACTTACATGTTAATGAAAAACAGACCCACCAAGCATCATTTATCCTTTTTCCCAACACTGATCCGAAGAGGTTCCAATTACCCCCAGAGGTCTCACAGCACTGCAGGCTCAGATGTACATTATGAAAGGCCTTACTGAAGAACATCCTTCCAGAAGGCACCCACAGAGGGCAGACAGGATTCCAAAACATACATTTCACTAATGAAAAGCAGTAAACCCACAATGTTTAGCACTCAGGAGGAACATCCGGTAGTGCAGCTGTTTGAACTTTGGTCATCAAGAACAGCTTAGGTGTTTGCCATCCATCTTCACAGGCAACTGCAGTTCTAATACCACACCATGCTGTAAAACAGAGACATCCAGTGAAGCATTATCCTTCTCACCATTACTGGGCACAAAAACATAGGCTGCAGATGTATTTACTGGGGAGTTTGGGTTAACTACCCTCCATCTACTATTAATTCAGCAAACACTTCCTTGTGGACCAGCAGTTTCAGTAGCACAGTCATGATTACACACATCAATGCATACTTTTATAAAATATCTTAGTTTCTACTCAATTATGATGTAACATATTATTTACATACTATTACTGAAGTAGAATACTGCAAACAATATTAATTCCTGTGTGTATTTATTGAAAGGAAGGACACGCTGGAGGCAAAGATAAAGAATACTTGATTTCCTTTTTAAAGAAAACTTTTATTAATATTTGTTCCAAACAAGATCCTCCAGCTGCTGAAGTTTAATACTACCCAAAATGCATTTTCCCTTGGGTCCTCCATTATCAGCAAGGGCCTTTCTTGTAAGTCCATATGTACTTTCAACAGATTTCCTTTGCTATCTAACTTGAGAGCCTTAGGTGTTCTGCATTTGAGGAATGCAATCAAATCCTTCCCCTTCTAGGCCTTCTGGGACACCAGTTAATTCACCCTCCTGGAGAGAGGGAGTTTATCATCTCTTGCAATTGCCAGTATCTAAGAAAGTGGAACAGGGCAACTTAAATTGGCATTGCAATTATTTAAAGTCTATAAATAGTTGTTTCCACAGTGTTAATGAAATTGCTATATAGTAATGTCCTTTCTATTTTACCTTTTAAAGCTTAACTCTGATTAAGTCAGGTAAGCTGGGACCACACCATACAAGAGTCCATGGAAAGGAGTACAAATGCTTGGAAATTGTGTTGTACTCCACACAAATATGAACTGAAAATCCAAAGTAGCTTGTTATGGTCTCTGTTACCTTGGTATGAAAGAGACTAATTTCCAAATTGCTTCATCATTTGTCACCTAAACTCAAAATTTTGAAAAACTGCCATAAAATTCAACAGACCAGTCATACTAACTGAATGGATATGAACTGCATAGAAAAAAAATCTGAAAGTTCTTCTCCAGAATCTTTGTACATTTTGGAAACACAGTGAACAATGGCAACAACCACCTCTGCACAGAGCAATCAGATCTGGCAGACTACTGAAACAGGGGAACAGAGAAGGTCAGATCAGTGGGGAAAGAAATAATAAACCCCAAATATTCCATGTCAGAAGTCAATTTTAAAACAAATACCAGCACAATCTTCATCTCAGTAATTACACCACTCACACCAGTATTTGCTCAGAAATGGAGCAATTGCTACTACTTCCCAGTGACAGAAAACCATCTAATTTTTATGGTAAAAGTATCATACTAATTCCTTTTAGAATGGTAGACTCTAACAGGTAATAATCCTACCTTACAAAATCTTACTATTTAATGGAAAGCTGAAATCACAGGAAATGGACTGCAGCAAGTCTTGGCTAGAAGTCTAAGTGAGAGATTAAATAACACTCAGGACAGTAGCCAGAGGGCAAACTCTTGGATCCTCACCTTTTGTCAAGAGTTTACCGTCACATTTGGTACAGTGGAAAGCTGTTTTGGTCTCCAGTTCCAGTATTTACTTCTAGCTGCAGTGAAGTATTTAGGCTTTGTACAGTTATAGTTCCTCATGGCAGGTTGTAACAAACAGCAAAACTACCCGACAGAACCAGATTGCTGAAAATGTTATTTTCCACCACAAGTGTGTTCATGCCACCATCCAAAACCAGGGACATGCATAAACCAAAACAAGCTTAATCCTCTCTGTTTTGTGAAGGTTTGTGTTTCTGTAAAAGGGAGAGATGGCTCCTGAAGGAGCACTGGGTACCTATTCCAGAGAGCAAGTAGAAAGAATCATAGAATGGATTGGGTTGGAAAAGACCTCCGAGATCATCAAGTCCAACCCTTGGTCCAACTCCAGTCCCTTTACCAGATCATGGCACTCAGTGCCACGGCCAAGCTCAGTTTAAAAGCCTCCAGGGATGGGGAATCCACCCCCTCTCTGGGCAGCCCATTCCAATGCCTGATTACTCTCTCTGGAAAGAATTTGTTTCTGATATCCAACTTAAATTTCCCCTGGCAGAGCTTGAGCCCGTGCCCCCTTGTCCTATTGCTGAGTGCCGGGGAGAAGAGACCAACCCCCACCTGGCCAGAACTTCCATCCTGGTAGGAAGGAAAGGCTTTGGGTAACTGGGTTTGCTGTAGGGGTAAATGATCCACAGCAATTAAAGATTCCTCCCTGTCTACCTTATCAATACAAGACAACCAGCACCATAATCAGGACAACTGCTTTTTACAAGAGGGTTCCTGTGCAAGAGAAATAACATCAGGCCTTCCACACCCATCTCTTCAAAACCTGCTGTGGTCTTTTCTACAAGCTGGAAAGGAGGCCCATCAGGAGCAGGGCACCAAGGGGAACATGGACCATTAAACCAAACTGGGAGGTGCTGTGGGAACTGAGCACAGATTGCTGATGGTGCTGCAGGGGGGGAGAGCACACCCCACCTCACATCTGAGAAGCACCACACGATAACCACAACAGGCCTGTTTTTATGGGTAATGCTACTAACATACAACACATCTGTGAAGCTACACAAAGGAAAAACTTTCCTCTAGGAAAAAACAATGACTGGTTTTAAATGAATAATATTACTCTGCATCCCCCAATCTCTGTCAGCAGCTCAGCAAGCACTGGGCATCTCAAAGATGAAAGGTGAAAAATTTTAAGAGGCACAAACCTCAAAACATCCGGATTTCTGCCTGCCTCCCTCTGTCTTATTTTCAGCATCTCCTACTTCAAAGGCTCATTTCAGCATGTGAAGGTTAACAAATACAAAACAAGGAAAATCAAGACTTGCCTATTTATCTTTTTTTTTTAATCCAAACCACATTAGTACTTTTGGATAGACAAATTATATTATAAATGCAGGA
The DNA here is from genome assembly GCA_013396695.1 of Sakesphorus luctuosus. Classification (NCBI taxonomy): domain Eukaryota; kingdom Metazoa; phylum Chordata; class Aves; order Passeriformes; family Thamnophilidae; genus Sakesphorus; species Sakesphorus luctuosus. The sequence continues at coordinate 2,336,213 of VWZD01011160.1, read as the reverse complement.
TTTCAACATTCTGGCATCAAGCCAACATTTTAATGGACATTCAAACACGAACTAAGGAAATGGTTGTGCATTAAGTCTACCAATAAGTCAACAATCAATACTTCAGCATGGCAGTAAAAATACAATACACTCTTTATAGCTGCATCTGGCCTCATCCTTCTTTGCCAAGCTAAGTTCTAAATAAAAAAATAAGTCTTAAAGCAAGAAATGAAGCACATACCATTTCACAGCCACCAAGCATTTATCCTAAAGTCAAGATCTAATTGGTCCACTGAACTGTACAAATTTTTGGTTTTCAACATTGTACTGACAGGGCAGAAGAGTCAAGAATAAAAAGAACAGAAGTTCAGACACAAAATTAATCAAGCAGGTCAACAGGTAAGAGCAGCAAAGTAAAGAAACCTCAAACAGCTAAGCCTCAATCAATTACAGATTAGGAACTGGTTCCAACTTTATCTCCAAAAAGCATCTCAGTCAAAAGTAAACAAAAAAGAATCCCATCAAAACATACTAACATTTGGGTTTTAATCCAATTCATAGATTTTAATTGCCTGCACAACATCAGTCCTGCACAATCCCTCTCAACTTACCCTATCAGTTTGATCAAATGAAACCAAAGGCGAGCTCTGCAGAGAACAGGATCTGGACACTGTTTGGGAGGCGTGAGCATCAGGCAGTATTGCTCTGCCACTGAACAAATGTTTTAAATTTATTTAGCCCTGGCTTCCCATTCAAAGCCATGACCATAATGCTGAGCCCCCACAGTGCAAAAATACCCCCAGTATTTGGATGCTCAGAGCAGCTCCCTGTGTCTGCAGAAAGGCTCACGGTAAGTCTGTTTCTCAGGAAGAAACGGTGGCAGAGATTGATCCAACTCTGTGAAACCTGAATGTAAAAGCAGGAGGACAAAACCAATCAAATTGATCATTTTTATCTCCACAGCCTAGTAAGCTCAGTACTGAAATGGAACTTCATCATGGAACAGCTAAGCCAGTGTAATAGCTTGGGTAAACAAGCCAACCAAATTCTCCATTTTCTTCTCCAAGTCTGCAAATACACAAAGGGCAACAGAGAATGATTGTTTCAGAAATCCCTCCACAGATCCCTCACGTTTATTTGCTAAAACTATCTTGCATCCCTGGGGTTTCAGCTATAAACAAGCACAGAGCACAGTTGGGAATCTGGAAAGACTTTTTGGTGGTATTTTGAAGTCAGAGCATCTGCATCTTGAGGCTGAGCTCTGCCAAAGGAGCCAGCGCTGCAAGCCCAGCAGCCAAGGGGCAGGAACACCCAAGTCCTCACAGACTGGTTTGCTGGTGCTTGATCCAAGCTCAGGAGCTGGGTAGGTGCCCAGCAATAGCTGGGCCAGGCTTCTGATCACTACATTTTGCTACTTCATCTCACTCTCTCTACATCAGGCACATCCTAAATAATCCATCTCAAGTGAGAGTTACCACACTACAAAATACTGCTGCATAAAATGATTATATTGGTAGTGGCAGTAGCTGTATTGACCAAAGTTTTAGCCTATAACTAATCAACTGCCAGCTTAAAGGGTTCTTGCATGGCCAGAATTCCAGCTCAGGGCAGCAACTAACAGCAGTCTTTGGACAATTTCAGCTCAGAGAATTTGAAGATCTCCAGTCCAGACTGGTGACAGCCACTGCAGGTGTCTTCAGGATTAAAGGGTGGTTTCAGCACAGCTGCCAGTGGACAGATGTTGGCAGCACAGCTTCAGTTTCTTGTTTCAGGTGGGAAAAGAGCTCTGCTGACAGCTGGTGTAGCACAGGAGCAGCCAAGGACTGTGCTGCTCAGCACTGTCAAGCCAGAAAACTACTGACAGAGAAACAATCTTATTTTTTACAAGGTCTGGTATTCTGAGGGAGGGAAGTTGGAGGCCAGTTAAATGCTGTCAAATACTGATCTGATCAGGACTGTGAACAATAAATACGCCTGAGAAAATAGCAAAAAGGAAAAAATCCATAAGCTTCCATTACAAAATCTCACAATCTTGTGAGAGTCAGTGGTAAATGCAACTTTCATTTCTCAGCTGAAGAAAATGATGCATAGGAAAACATTTCTTGAACTCAATGTCAAGCATGAAAATCGTGACAAAAATTGGATCAAAATCCAGCTTTCCCCATTTCCTGCAATGAAAAGCAGCTGCCACAGAAGGATGTTTTCTAAGTAAATACACACATCAGGGGGTGCCAGTCAGGCAAGGATCCAAAAATTCAAGGGTCAGGTGCTATTCGATATTTGAATCAGTACAATAAAACACTACATAAATATTTAAACTGGCATTCCTGCTCCAAAATACTCTTGGAACGTATTTCAGCAGCTTGTTTTCAAAGTTTGTAACAGACATTCCCTTCTGTCCTGTGGAATCTGAAACAAAAAAGCATTCTCTATTCATCCACAGCACCTCTGACAGCTGTTTGCTGGCTTGTTTTGAATGTGTTGCTTTCAGTCAGCAAGTACAAATGGATAAATCTGAAGTGCTGAAATCCTATATCCTTGGCTCTTTATGAGCTCTTGTTCTAAATCTGCCCTCCATTCTGCAGAAAAACCCAAATAAAAAACCAAAGCCCCAAACCCCAGAACACACTCTATTTTTACATTTCACTTATAGTCTCTGGCTTCAAAAGCTAACTACCTGAAGGGAAGTTCTAGCCAGGGGGGGGGGTTGGTCTCTTCTCCCAGGCACTCAGCAATCGGACAAGGGGGCACGGGGGCCTCAAGCTCTGCCACGGGAAATTGAAGTTGGAGATCAGAAAAAAATTCTTTCCAGAGAGAGTGCTCAGGCATTGGAATGGGCTGCCCAGAGAGGGGGTGGATTCACCATCCCTGGAGGTTTTTAAACTGAGATTGGCCGTGGCACTGAGTGCCATGATCTGGTAAAGGGACTGTGGTTGGACCAAGGTTTGGCCTTGATGATCTCGGAGGTCTTTTCCAACCCAATCCATTCTATGATTCTATGCTTGGGTTCCGTTTTCATTGTTCTCATGAAGTGTGCTATAAAACAACGTAAGATGCAATCTGTCATTAGACAATTCCAAGCTATGGAGGATACATTTGTTTAGATCTTAATATAGATCTCAAGAAGTCAAAGTCAAGTAACATGTGCAATCAAACCTCTTAATTGTTTTAGCTTGACATAGAAAAAATATCATGCCAGTCATTAATCAAAGTTATGATCATGAGCCCATAGGGCATCATTTCCCTGTTGGTCATGACCTGTGCTGCGCTGCTCAGTCCCTGCTGTTAATCTGTGCAACACTCAGGGAGCTGAAATTGCTGTAACTGGAGGTAGAAGCCATGCAGATGTGCCCTGCCAATAACCCACCTGGCTGCATACTCGGAACAATTCAATACACTGAACTGCAGCTCTGCTGGAGGTTCCAGTCCTAAGATCTCCACAGTTACACTCTATACTGATTTGCATGAACCTGTTCCTGTTTCAGCCTTTATCTTCCTGTGCCTCTACACCCTGAGCCTGTCAGTGTGCCTATGCTCCAAAACAGCTGAAGTTTCTCTTAAAAATAAAGTTAAAAACGGTTGAAAAAGATATTTTAATAACACATTCTAAGAATCACTAATATTTTTTGTAATACATACACCTAAATACCAACCACAGAAATTTGACATAGTAGCAGTATCTTCTTCAGAAGATGCTTCTCCAAGTAGCCCGTGCGTACATTCTTCAGAGATTAACAGTAAAAATAAACTCAGATCCAAATCATACCCAAAATATAAGGAACAAAAGACAGCTCTTTCTGGTTTATTTCTGCTGGGCTATCAGAAATAACAATTAACTAAATCTTTGGTATTAATGCAAAAGGAAGCTCTGCTGATCCCACAGGTAGGATTTCTCTGATGGAATGTACCACAGTGTATCAAAAGGCACTGAATTCATAGAAACACTTCAAAAGGTAGCGCTACACTTCAGTCAGTCACATTCATGATTGCCTGGAAAGGAAGAGCCCAAAGGAATCAGCTGCAAGACTTGTCAGTTGAGTAAACAACATTCAGTCTGTGAAGCAGTGCCCATCAATGAAAATTACATTAATTAACACACTGCACTGATTATTCATAAACAGCATGAGAAAGGCCAGTACTTCAGCCTTTCAGACCTGGTACTTCTCAGGGCCATCAGCACCAAGGAGCACCACTGTGTGACCACGTGGAGGCCTCTCCGTTGGAGGAAGAGGTTCCCGCTCGTGGTGCTGACACAGTGTCACTCCTGATTTGCTCTGGATGCTGGAAGTTCATTTTTAAAGATAATTAGTCAATACTACACAGCAAGGCAAATGATCCAGTGCAATAACTGTAGCAAAGGGTTCTTTCAAGATGTAAAACACCTGAGTAAAATAAATCAATAAGCTCGGGTTATGTTTAAATGTTGAGGTCCTACCTACCTACACTGCCTCTACAAGTTCACGAACTGAACAGAACTCCTCAGCTTCTCAAGAAAGTGCATTAATGACACAGTCAGCTTACCAAAAAAAAAGAGCAGCACTTGATGAAAAATAAATTGTGAAAGAAAAAAATGCCCTTTTCTTTAGTCACACGTGATAGCAATTCAATTTGTCTACTGAATGCATTTTCCATAAGGCAGAGAGGTACAGGATACTGGCCATGACAGTTTTCAATTTATCATTCTGGAACTTCAGTTAGAACAAGGATGAAATCACCAAACCATTGCCACTGACACCAGGAAGAGCCCCACTAAGGCAAAGGCGCAGCCTGCCCAGCTCTCTACGCTCTGCCGTGACATGGACAAACACATTGTAACTCCTGCACCAGAGGCAGCACAACATCAAGCTTTGCTTGTATAACCTGCTTAAAGTCAACTAGTCAGCATATAAAAGACTGCCAGTAAAAACCATTACCCTTATAAGTGGTGGCCATCCTTCTCATCCTTCAGCATCTGGCACTTTCCAGAGTCAAAGTTTCCATGTTGAGGTTCATGTAAAGTATCAGAAAAAAACTGTTTTTCTCTGGATGGCCATAACCATCCAGCACTCTTGCCACAAGACAAACACTTGCAAATCTCAGCACCAAGGCGTGTTCTTTCCTATACATGACACCAACCAGGGGTGCTGAAGGCAAAAGCACTCCCCTTGGAGGTCTGCATAAAATCAACGGATTTAGAAACTCCTCTGAGATGGCAAGATGAACCTTCCCGGGATCCACAGGGGCACTTCCCACATGCAACATGTTCTGCTGAGCCGTCTCAGCAACAACACGAGTCTTTGAATTGCGCTTCCCACCTTCCTCTCTGAATATGTGGTTTCAAGCAACATTTGTTGCCAGGATGCACTGCTAATACATAATATATTGGCTGAAAATTAGTATTTCATCTCAGAGAGAAAATGTTACAGGCATTTCTTCAGAGGCAATGCATGCAGAAGAGTTTGAGGAAGAAATTTTCTAAGACAAAGAGAGCAAACCTGTAACCAAGAGAAGACAGGTCTATTGAGACAAACAACTCAATCCTGCCCTTTAAGACACACTGCAGATTCAACTCCCTGTGGGAAGATCTGTTCTGCTATTCTGCTGCAAAAGAATGTTATTTCTCAAAGCTTAGCTTTGGGTATTTATTATAGGGATAACTTCTGACTGAACCCTGAGATTAACTCAGTTGGTTAAAACTTCGTTATAATAATGCCAAGGCCATGGGTTCAATCCCCTGTGTGGGCCATTGACTTAAGAGTTGGACTCGATGATCCTTGTGGGTCCCTTCCAACTCAGAATAGTCTGTATGATTCTGTGTGTGTGTGCGTCTGTGTGAGAGCAAGACTTGCTTTTCTCTCCTGCTGATGCTTTGGAATCGGCATCCCATTTCCAGCATTCCTGGGGACAGACAGACTCACACATAACATTGCCTTCCCAAATCCATCATCCCTAAACATCAGCAAGAACCATCCAGCCTTCAAAACAAGCCTTAGATTCCCCTCATACAGAGGACTGTCACGTTGACTTGAAGGACCTGCCATACACCAGGGAGAGGAAGGTCTAGAGGTATCCAGCTGCCTTCTGACAGCCTTCATAGCATAACACACCTTACGTGCTGGAGGGACTTGTCAGAGCAAATGCCAAAGCAAGAAGAAGTAAGCAAACACAGTAACCCAGAGGAAAGGAAAGAAGTTAACATTGCTGCTACAGTAACTAACAGGGATATAACTGAGCGACAAGTTACCGATCAACTTTTAGGCAAAGATGTCACACTACTCATGGTGGGAATCATTCCCAGCTCAGCTCCCCCTGCTCCAGCAACAAGACAGAGGAGGTGTCCACCTTGAGTGCTTATTTCCATAATTCACTAAGTCATAAGCTTATGAAAAACAAACCAGAGTTTTTCCTCAGGAAAGGAGGAGAAAAAAATCAAGAGGATATTAGGAAAGGTAGAGAATAAGGCATCTAAGGGTATGAAACTCCAGACAAACAACAAAACGTTTAGCATAACATTAACTAATTACGCACAGTACTACCATGTACTTCATCCTACCAGCAGATATGAAGCCATGACATTAACCTCAAGTCAAACAGCAAAACAAAATTAAGAAATTATATTGATTCAGTGTATCTATTAAGTAATCAAGCTTCTTACCATTAGCAATGAGCTGCAAATTTTCTGGATAAGCCGATTTTAACCTTGGAAAAATTAAATCAAGACAGGTAGGTAGTACAAGAAATACTGCAGGGTTAGCTCTATGAAAAAAAACCAAAACAAATCAAACCTGAGTACTGAGTCCTAATGCGTAATTCCACAGCGAGAGAGATCTTTGCATCCAGCTTCCAGCATTTAGCTTTCATTAGGACCTAAAGATGGTCATGGTCTCATTTAGTCAAGAGAATGGTGACTCTTTTGACTGCTGTATTAGTGCTTATTTTGGATTCATTAAAGCCTTCAAGTTTTGGTATCTACTTAACAGACAAAGTAAAAGGATTTAAACATGTATTTTCTGCTACAAGCCTTGGGGCAGGAGAGGAAAGAAATAATGAATGTTTCAGAGTTACTATATGGTAACCATAGCAGGCAAAATCAATTACTTCTCCAAGGATCTGGAGATAACACGCAAGTTCCCACTCATCTATTTGAAATGTGGTTTGGTTTTTTCCCCTCTCCATTTCCTCCCCCACCTGCCTTCAGAAATGTCTTTTCTCATACATTAGAATCTGGCCCAAAGAATCCTACTGGCTTGCAAACACATTTAGAGATAAGGATTTGTCATGATACTGTACAGCATCCCCACCTGTGCACTCCCACTTATCCGAGATTAAATCAAATCCTTCACAGATTACCACTTCTGCCTTTCACACTGAGTTTGGCTACACTGAACATCATTATCAGAAAAAGCAAACAACAATGTGGTGTTATCAAGAACTCTGTGTAAGCTGGACAAACACCCTCGAGAAACTGCAGAGCAGATTTGGGGAATTAGCAAAGCCATGCAACATGAGCTGGGAACACTTTTGGGGTGAATGACATTAAAAAAAGGAAGCAAATAGGAGCTGGAACTTCAAAAGTCTGTGAAATAAGTGTTCCAGAAAGGGCAGATCCAGAACTCCAGTTCAGATGAGTCTGAACAAAACCAAAACTATGTCTGTTTAAATGATGCCAAGCTCAAAAGCAATAAAAGGAAATGAATTTTAACACAATCTGTAATTGGATTGTGGACCTTAGTATCCCAGGAAGATGGCAAGGCCAAAAACATAATGGGATTAAAAACAGACTCACTATGTGCATGGATATTGACAGTACCTAGAGCTGGGTTTAACGCTAAAATTGAGGAAAGAATCATTATTCCTCATGCATCCAGGATAACCAGTCTCTAACCACCAGGGAACAAGGTGATGCTCAATAAAGCAAGCAGATATCCCCATGAACATCTTTGTCAGTGTTTCTCCCCCAGGTTATCCAGTGCTGACAATAAGAATGTAAAGGCAACCAAGCAGATCTGTCCCAAATGCAGTCTAAGAAATCAACTGTGACAGATTTAGTTTCAGCTAATCCTGTATCAAGCCTAGGACAGCCAACTGAAGCATCCAAAAGGGTTTAATAAAGCTGCTGAAACTGAAATTAAGCACTGAGTTGACTACTGCTTTCTTTCCTCATCCACCAGCCTTTGAACAGCACTCATGCAACAGAGTTGGACAGCATTGGCCAGCCTTCCCTTTGCTCACTCAAAAATACCATAAATTAGAAAACTTCTCTCCCCTTTTTCACTTGCACCCCACAGTAAACAGTGAAGATAAGACGTAATTCAGAAACTGATGCCTGAAAAGCGCAGTCCACAGAGACTTGCACTGCAGTCACAACAGCTGGCAGCATGCTGTTTCATTCCTCTATAAAGTTATTTTAAAACTCAATCTCTCCAACCTTCTCAAGCCTTTTTTACCAAGCAACAATTAAGCATGCTGTTCCAAGTAAGTTAAAAAATAATCTAGTAGCTGTTGCCCAAAATGCTGCATAAACATTTTGGAGCTTCTGGTGGAAGCACCATGCATCTTGCACACTTGCTGAGATACAAATAATGAAATGGCATAGAAAATTTCCAACTCGTCTCCCTAAGCTTTTTTCAGTCATTTCCACATGTACGGGAAACCATTTTGCAATAACTGCTTTTTGTTTAAACAGGAGTTTAATGTTTTAGCTCAAAGTAAGTAAATAACCCTTTTGCACCCAAAATATCGTCAAAGCAGAAACTTAAGTAAAGAGTGGGGAAGAGGTAATAGATGAATCCAGAGCAGAAAAGGAAAGGGAATAAATACAACAGAAGTTAAAAAAAAAAAAAAAGAGACAGGAAGAAAGATGAGAAATAAAGAATAGGAAAGAAAAGAAAAAAGAGGTAGTGAGAACAGAAGTTATGCCAAAAATCTAAATGAGTGAAGCAAATGCACGTATCCTTAGTTCTACCTCAAAAGGCTGCAACTTTCTTTCAGGAGCATATCTTGGCAGGAATAAGAATTCATTTTGACTTCAAAAAGAAAGTTAAAAAACATCTATGCACACAACCCAAACATTTCTTCTGCAAACTGCCAAATTTTCAGGCTGCCGTTTTGCATGGGGAAGCTTCAGTACATCTCAGTTTGATGCCCAGGCATTGATAAACAGTTGACACACTTCTTAGTTAGTGACTATTTTTAACCAAGGCTTGATAATGCCTAGGATTCAAATTTTGGATGTGGAGTCAATCTGACTAACTACTACAGCGGAGAGGAGGCCACGCACAACAATGTACCTGTGGCCTTTCCCAGACTGCTAAATTAGGCAAATGGTTTGGTAATAAACCCCAGTGGAATTCATCAGTGGAGGACACTTTCAAGAGGCCTGAGTAAATTAGGGGAGCTTGAAAGGAGGGGAGGGAGCCAGGAGCTGCAGCAGCTGCTGGTTTTCCTAATAAATTTGATGAACTGCCTCACTGAAAAGAAAGTGTCCAGGGTTTTATGCTGGTTGTGACCACAGGAGTTCAGCGAGAGACTCTGGCCTGCTCACATTACAGATTTCCCCTGTGGAAGAGGGATTGGTTCTGTGGAGCTCACAGCACCATGAGGGATTAGTCGAGAAAGATGGTCAAGATAACACTCATGTAATAAAGACTGGCAAAAATCCCTGCAAAAGCAACAGCTCAGGATAAAGGTCCACGTCTCTTACAGGTCAGCTCCAAGCACCTCTGTCTCGTTTCAGGCAAGTTTGCTCAAGATCAAAATTCCTTTTTTCCTATTGCTGTAGGGAAATTTTCTTTTACTTCTCTTTTTCAGAAGAGCTGAAAAGCCATACTGACATAATTAGGTAAATGTTCATTTTTCAACCCCCAACCTATAGCTTAAATCCACTGACCCACTGCAATGCTGGGAGTGAAATCTTCTGCCACCTGTGAAAAGTCCCTGCAACAAGACCTCTGCATGGCTATGAGCAGGTTTCCCAAAGCCAAGAGTTCCCATTTCCAGTTTCCACAGAGGCCCTAGAAGGACGTGCCAAGGTCCACTGAGAAAACTGGATTGCTTTAAAAATAAATACATAGAGAATAAAAAGAGAAAACCTCCAAACTGTGGCTTTATGCTGCCACTATACAAAATGCTGTTCATATTTTAGAAACCTCCTCTACCTTCTTATTAATTTTTCACAACTTTTTTTTCCCCCTTAAATGCAACATAGATGAACTGGGTTCAATTTTGTGTATAATCAATTCCACTGTGAAATTCCAGCACAGCCCTGCAGATCTTTTTATTTCAGAGCTGTAATTAAGGTACTGGAAATCCTCTCATATAAGGTCTATACTTTACTTGTAATGGTTTCAAAATTTGACAAAATAGGAGTTGTGCTTTGCAAAAGCTACATTTGAGACTGAAATAAATAAATAAACCCATTTTTTAAATCCAAGGAAGTGCTCTATCCCACGATACATGGAGGATGTAAATTGCCAGGTTGCAAGAATTTGCACCTCAGCATTGTTTCTTCTCACCAATCTGTATAACCACAAAGATTAAACCATTCTACTAAATTTTTCCAACACCATGAAAACACCAATTCCACATTCATTTGCACATGCTGAGCACACACAGTCTAGATGAGTAGTCAATAGAAGACTCAGCGAGCACTAAATTAATGGGACAGCGTGACACTAAGAGGTACAACCTTGCCAGAAGTGCCATCCTCCTGGTTACATGGAACACAGATCCTGAAAGTCATTAATGATCACACCATCCTTCTTGTTAGAGTAACATTGCTACCTGCAGGGTCTTGGTGAAATTCTGACTCTGATCATCACACCCAGGCTTGCCCTGGAGTTTCAGTATTAAAGGATCCTGCAGTGCTACCAAGAGAATCAGACAGATTTACACCTCAGCACAGGAGATGCTTTTTGGATATGTGATGTCCAAACTGCCTTTTATACTGCATTTGCTCTTTCACAAGGGTACAAGTTAACATTCAATTTGGAATGGGAACAATTTTCATCCAAGGGCAGAGCCACACAGCAAAAGGAGGAAAACAGGGAATTAAGACATTTATTAAAAGTCTACAGCTGTACCTATTTGAGATGCAAAGAACATCATATCTGGATTAAGCAGACAGGAAACATGAAATGTGCCAGGACATAGCCAAATTTAAAGAGATCAATAAATACAGCTATTAGACAAGAGTTCCCAATTTTTCCATCTCATGACCTTGCATTGGCATAAAGTTTGGAAATATCCCTTTCATACCTCTTGTTTACACAAGATGAAAGAGAAGGGCAGATCATGTCTCTTTTCTCCCTGTTCCCAACTACCGTAGGGTTAGCAATCCATGATCAGAACCATAATGAACTGGAAGGTCATCAAGTAATTACTCCAATTATCATGCAACCAAGCAAACAAAATAAATTTTATATAATTCAGTATCAGAGTGACTTTGATCTGGCCAACTCATGAAATGCCAGAGTATTCTACATTAAATGTGCCATGGTTTGGGGTTTTGAGGCGCATGTATATTTGTTTTTAAGGTTAATAAGGCCAGGGTAATTTAAAACTGCACTACTAAACCATGCTAGTGCAGTAAGGAGAACTAGAGAAAACTGCTGCTTAGATGTAAACTAAGCATGTAAGGGGGGAAAGTGAAAATTAAAAACAAACCAAAACAAAACAGAAAAACAAAAAGAAACCCACAACACCAAAACCCCTCCAAACACATTCCCAATGTCTTGGGCTTTTTTCTGTCTCTCATCTCTGTTTTTCTACAGTGTGATTCACTCACCTGTCTGATGCCAAAAGGAAGGGGGATGTGTTTCTTTTTTGTGTGTGCATGTTTGTTTTTGTTTTTGTTTTTTATTTCTTTTAACTTGAAAACAAACCCCCAAATCCCCATGCTGGCTAGGAAACATGGAAGCCTGCACTCACAAATCCCAGTCACATCCCAGTCCATGCACACCTTGGCACTTCCCAGGGCATCCCTTAATGACAGACCTTGGGAGGTTCAGGGCCAGCCCTGTTCACTCAAGAGGGGCCCTGGGACACTGTCAGTGTCAGGAGGGTGGCAGACAGGCCACCAAACCCCTGGCTACCTCACTTAGGCCCTGGCAGAGAGCACAGGCAGGCTGCAGTTTATGTGAAATTGTTACACATTATCTAGAAGAAGGGAGATGTTTAAACACCTCAGAGATGAGCCAAGGAAGTTTCTGTAATTTATATCTCTAAGGTCCACATCCCGTAACTCCATTTGCTGCACGTCAAAATACTCATTCATTTCCCATCATTGCTTTCTTCAATGGTGTTAAAACTGCCTCTGGCCACATTTAATTACCAGGATATTTATATTCTTGATTTACGTGACTAAACGTGTACATTAAGGCTCAAATTCCAATGCAAGCAGTGAGACAACCCAGGCAAAGCAGAGAGCAGGGGTTGACACTTGCATGCATGAGCAGCTGTGGGACAAAAGAATGACTTCTGAGAACCTCTGTAGAGAGGTGTTTTTGGAGCCCAAGATTCCTCCAGCTTTTGAAGAATTTACAACTATGACTGCAAATCACATTTTTCATTCAGACTGCAGCAATGCAAAGAAACCAACAGCTAATGACCAACCCTCAAAAGCCAAGGTCGAAGGCTGTCCTCTTGCATTCACCGTCGTGGCTCTGCAGTGGTTAAAAGGTCCCCACAGCTGTGCTGGCATCATCGATTTGGGTGAACAAGGAAGCGACAGAAAAATAAAGCCACCTTAATTTCAAGCTCCATTAGAACTGAAGGACTTGGGGGCGGGGGGAGAAATCAATGTTTGGCAAATGGGAAAGGACAAAATCTGCAACAGGAAAAATGCATATTCAGGCTAAGCTAATGCAAACAATGGATGGTGAACAGCACTTGATGCTGCCCCTTTAAGGTTGTGTCAGCATTTCCATTTATAAATTCTGATTTTAGTTACCCTCTAGTAGATCACCACAGGCTTTGATATTATTCTAGCAGATACCACAAAGTATATCACAAATGGCAATATAAAACAGCAATAAGAGCTCAGTTGTTGAATAATGCACCCTTTCAGTACCTGATGCCAGAGTAAGAGTTTCTAAAGTACAAGTCATATGCTTACACACACACAAACAGAACAAACAGTGCTGGAGCAGCACCATGGGACCCAGATCCTACCAACACTAAAGCAGAAGTCAAAGCTCCCTTTGATACAGAACCTGTTTATGGTATTTTAAAAAGCTTGAAAATATCCCAGATGCTTAATTTCAATCTGTCTCCATTGCCACTTGGATGGATTTCAGTCTAATCCTCTGCCCTCATTCAGATAAAAGCTCATATTTCTGTATCTGGACCTCCAGAGAGTTACTCAGTCAATACTCTGAACATCCACACCCAGAAAACAAAACCAAACCCTACTATGCAACCCTTAATTTCAGTTCTGCCTAGATCAGAAGGTCAAGGTGGAACTGTTGTACAAATTAGATAATTCAAAGCTTTCCTTCAGTGTAATGGAGCCAGGCCTTCACCTCAAACTTCCTAAGCAAATAAGCAATGCATGCAAGGAGAGCTCGTGTCTGCTTCAACCATTCATGTCAAAACCAGCACAGAGCTGGACCAAGCCTGAAAAGTGTGAGAAAACCCATTTATTAAATTTACCACCATGACTTTGGACTTAGACATTTCAAAACAAGCATAGAAGGGGACAAAATCTAGTATCAACCCAATGTAACAAGTTCAAAACACAAAATAGACAGGAAAGCATAACATACACTGTAACCAGTCAAACTATCTCACCAGGTATGAATCAGGCCTTGATCCTGCAACTAACCCCTACCAGGCACCAAGATCAGTTTGACAGAGCAGCACCAAACCTCTCTCTGACCTCCACACATGAACCAAATAGCACAAATGCAGGGCCAGGTCCCACCTCACATATTACAGTAGCACAGCTTTCCATACTCCTGGAATATTCCTCCTCTGGCTGCCATTACCACAACCTGAGAGGGGATCTGCTATGACAGTGCTCAGTAGGGGAGGACATCATAGTTTGCATCTTTGGAAGGATAAAGAAATACTTTTTCTGAACAGAATGTTATTATTATGTTTACATACCCTCATATCCTGTCTTCAGGATACAGACTTCCATGATCAACCCTTATCTGGGATTTTTAAAAGACATAAAGAAACAAACAAAAAGAGCCAAGCAAGTAAATATATGCTAAATATGATATTAAGAATCACTTGACTAACACAGTTAATTTTGAAAAGATTTTTCCCAAAATGGGGCATTTTGGCAATATAGAAAAATCTTGATCTGCATAAATTCTTGACATAAGGTTTATTATAAACTGAATTTACTATAAGAAGTGTTTGTTGTGTTGCATGCAATTTAAGAGCCCAAACTGATATAAGAGAGGAAAAATACAAATTCCTATAATTCAATGGCAAGCCTAGAATCTTTTACATAATCTTCCCGGCCTACTGCTCTAGTGGGAGACATTTCCTGGACTCACAACCCTTTTATGTGCAAGCAATCTGCATTTTACAACTGATAAATAATTCAGATAATTAATTGAGCTGCAATTTGGTGCACTTTTTAGTCAGCACTATAGCGTACCTTTTAAAGAGGTTCTGTACAGAAAGTCCCCTCTTGCTTGTTAATCCAAGCTCAGACTGCTATTAAGGTGAATTCCTAGAGTCTCCTAACATTTTCTGAATGTCTCACATCAGCATCCTAGCACTTCATGCCTTAGGATGCTCCCCTCCGATTTTTTTCTTGCTGCATTTTACTCTCTATATAAGAAACAGTGTTTGCTGGTATTGTCCTTCTGTAGTGCTGATTGCCATCATTTGAGAGGTTAGATTCTAGCCTGTTTCTCTCTCTGTGCTGTCCTCCCACAGGCTTCCAGAACAGACCACAAGGGAAGAAGGAACAGAGCCAATAAAGTAAATGCTTTAGGTCAGAATGCAGGAGAAGCTAGAGCAGACTGCCAGAGAAATCAGTAGATGCAAAGGACTGATGTGGGAGCACATGTCAGGAAGTCTTAACAAGTACCTTCCTGATGTAGGAGCTCTGACAGAATTCAAAAGTCAGGGGAATCCTAAAATTTACACAAATAAAGATTTAATCACATTTGTAGCTTTCACATAAGTGCAACAGTCATAGATCAGCTCAGTTGGTTAAAATTTGGTTGCAATAATGCCAAGGTCATGGGTTCAATCCCCTGTGTGGGCCATTGACTAAAGAGTTGGACTCGATGATCCTTGTGGGTCCCTTCCAGCTCAGAATAGTCTGTGATTAGGCCTCTGCCTCTGGCACATGTGGCCACATTCACCACCTTCTCTGGTGCTGTGGTGCACAGAGGCTGCCCCAATGCAGAGTCCCACCACTGCTCCCCAAGGAAGAGTGCACAGACCTGCAGCTTCAGGCACTTACCTCAAAAATGTTTTAGTGTCAATCAATTTATGAACTGATAACACTTCCTGCTCAAACTGAAGCTTGAGAGACAGCTAAGAGGAACCACATATAAAAGAATAACTGGTGTTAAGGACTCTACAAATGACAATTAAGTTTCAGATAGGATTTAAGGCTAAATAAATTTGCAACAAACCACACAGAGTTGTGAGTATGTGTATTGAGCATCAAGAAAAGATAGGACTGAGAAAGGACAGTTGAGCCTACAACACTGATGATAAAGTGTGAACCAAGTTCATTAAACATTTATGAAGTTTTTGCTGGTTAAAAAGAGTAATGGTTATGCTGCAAAGTGCAGGCTGAGGGCTTGATGCAGAACAGAACAGGCCCTCCCAATCCACAGAATCAAAACCAACCAGTATGTATGTGTAAATACTGAGTAACAGCAGAGGAGCCCTAAAGTCCCGTAAAGAAATAAACCAGATCCTTTTCTCACTCTTCACTCTGCCTTCCAGATATAACAGGAGCAACTTATCGAGAAAGGAGTCTACATGGTGCAAACGGATACATCTGCAAAGGGATACACCTGGCCAAAACTAAACACAATCTGTCTGAAGGAGCCTTATGAAACTAATTATCTAGGAAGACGGTATATAAACAGCAACATAGAAAGAGACTTTGAAGCACATCTTTATCGAAAGCTTCAAATAATTTTAAGACCTGCTTTGTTAACAGAGCCAATTAGAGGACTGTCAGCAGTGTCTTACATAATTAGATAAAAACTTAACAAAAATTACACTGAAAGCATTGGTGACTGCATACCAGAACCTACAGATGAGTGCAGAGCCTTATACATATTCTAAGCAATTAACTTTCAGGTAACAGACCACTGTTGACACCAGCCAGACAGTCTGAGATGTGACTGCAAATATCCTCAGACAGAGCAGAGGATGATGTTCTGCAAGACAACATAAAAATTATTGCACCTGTTAACTGCAAAACCAAGCAGGGACAAAACATTTAGAACTCGCGCTTTATTCATGTGCCTGCAACATGATCTAAAATGGAGCCCCTTGACATGCTTCTCACTGCTAATCACTTTTAGCTCATTGACTATGAATATTGTCTGCATATGGCCTGCAAAAAAGATTCAAGATTCCAAGCACACAAATGCTAGGCCTAAGAGATGAGTTGTTAGAGTTAAACTGATCAGTGATTAAACCACCAGTGTTAATCATGATTCAAAAGAGCAAACAGGGAACTTTGATTTAAATGATTGATTTTAATCCTGTTTCTCATTTGTACTTTTAAGCTGTTTTCCTAAAGAAAGGGCTGAATCTAATTGGCTGATTTGGCCATTTAAACACATTGATTTACAACTAACTAGCAGTTTTATGCTAAATTTGAAGCTCTTCCTGGACAGGAGGATACATTCAAATATTGACAAGGGTGATGAAAAAATATACTGGAGATGAGAAAACATTCTGAGACAACCATAAGGATATACCAGAATCACCATAACCAATTAGGCCTTGAGATCTGGTACAATTAAGGAAGAAAACTTTCACATTTTAGTTAAGTAACCAGTAATAATATAAAATGTGATTATTATGCGGTCCTATCTATTTTCTTACAGGCCTCAGATTACAGATCCAAGGAGTCAAGCACTCCACTGCTTCTGGGTTAGAGAATCTGCAATAAGATTCCTCTTAAAAGAAAACCACCAGAAATCAAAGAATTAGCAACAGTAGAAAATCCTAAAAGAAAGAAAAAGAAAAAAGAGGCAGGAGTTCTTGAAAACAGAATCTAGACAGAATGAGGTCAAGGAAGACATGCACAAAGTTTAACATCACCAATTAGAAATACAACAACATCAGAAATTGGAACAAAGGAATAAAATGAGAAAAGACAGAAAGTGAACAATGCCAGTGGCTTAGAGCTCTCACTCTATGATCAGGCAACAGATAAAATCTCCAGAGCACACTAATTTTTGGTGAAAGAGAGGCCTCAGAGAACTGGGATTAAATAAATTTGCCTGAAGACAGAAGACCACCAAGCTCCTAACACTAGAATGAGATTAAAATAAAGGCCCATCCACCAAAAAGAGATGGCACCAAATGCTAAAATAAAACACATTAGATAAAATGGGTTAATTTCACATTCCTCCCTTCCCCTCCTGAAGTTAAGTAGTTCAGAGCTACTTCTGCAAAAAGAGAAAGAAGAGCTAACAACTCCTTTGACCCTTCTAATTTAGCCATCTGCCAATAAGGAGAGAAGATAAACTTCGAAATGATTAACAAGTAATTCAGACTGCTACCTTCAATGCAACCCACAACATCAATTCTATTACCAGCTCTTAACTGAGTAATGAATACTGCAGATTTCATCATGAAGATACTCTACAAGGGCAGGTGATGAACAGAAAGCAAAAATGGATGGGTCACATGAATTTTTGAGACACACAGGGAGACAATCCACAAGAAAATTTAATAGATTAAATCACCTGGTAAAGCATATGAAACATGGCAAATTCAGTCTACCATCAAGACAAGGCTATGACATCTGAGATACAGTGAAAGTAAAGAGCTATACTCACCTCTTTTCTTGTTGACTTAAATGCCCCCTATTCCATCATCTCAAAATTGCCAAGTGGTTCCACATGTGTTTTTGCAATCAGACATTAAAATAGGTCTCAAAACTACAAGGAGAGGTATATCAGGGCAATTTAGGCTTGCAAAACCAACAGAGATGGGTCCACAAAGGCACTAAGTATGTACCTAGTTCCTCTTCAATTCAGCAAGAATTTGGATCTTGAAGTACTTCTGCTGATTCTGGTACGTAATGCTGCTTCTGATGGCTAAATCAAACATCTTCCATCACTGAAAGCAGCATCTCTCCTCTGCACTTCCTCTAGCCAGTGAACTAAACAGAAGGCAAGACTATCTCCACAGAGGCCTAGGAACAGGTTAGAACCACAGCACAGTAATGGCAGTGGGAAGGCCAGTGTAATTCACGTGTCACAAATGTCCCTACCTGGATGTCAGTGTCCTTCACAGGTTCAAGAGGCTCAAACGTAGTGACTGCACTCAGACTCTCCAGTCGCTGAGAAATGTGAGATATATCAAGCCCTCTAGACCCAAGAAGAACAGACCTATAAGGAAGAAAATTGTACAGATACAAAATTAGTATTGAACAGACAGAACTCTAAACCCAGACTCACTGCCAATATTTAGGTCAACAGCAAGCCAGTGCTCCCAGCCGTGTCATAAAAACTGCCCAAAACCAAACTCAGAGCAGTCCTATGTGCCTATCTAACCACCTCAGCCCTGCTGAATGTTTTCTGCTGTTCCACTGCAGTGCTGCACAGATGCCAAATCCTTCCAGACAGAAAAAATGTACACCATGTTGGTAAACATCTTCAGCAGCAGCCAGAACAAGGTACTGCATTTTTTGGCTTTAGTGCCTGAAATTAAGAACTGTAGCTCCTCAAATAAATCCCTCCATTACTCTGTTGTTTTTTAAAAGTATGACAAAGGTGAGGGGGAACAAAAAAACCCCCACAAAAAAATGCACCCCAGCTAAGTACCAGCTTTGCAGTCATTGTATTTCTCCCAGGCATGTTCTCCTGGCAAGAGTCCCCACACATTAGAAACCAAATGCATAGACAGTTTCCACCCTCAGTGCAGAGGTCCATACTTACGCCTTGACATCTGCAGTCTCCTGGGAAGTGCGGGTCAGAGTGCGGGACCGCAGGCGCTCCCCGGCCTGCTGGATCTCCTGCAGGTTCCGTTCCACGTGAGGGAGCTCAGAGATCCCTTCTGTCTCGGCTGCCAGCTGTTCTGCCTGCTGGAGCAGCTCTCCAAAGCCTTCTGTGTCCATCTCTGGTGCAGGTTGCACTCAAGACACACTTCAGAAAGAGGGAGAAAATTGTTGCTCAGTTATAAACTGTTTCCACACTTGTGGGGTCACAGACAGACCAGCAAGAGCAGGTCTTCTAGAACAGGATACTCTGTCCATCCTCCCCAAGCACCAAACATAACAGAAATCCTCTCAAGTGATCTCACAGAGCTTTCCCTTGCTGGCCTACAGATCTGTGGAACTGCCAAAAGTGGGATGCAGATGCGATATGACAGTTCATATACTGCCTTAACACAAAGGAGGGTGAAAGCAGAGGTCCTGTGGAGAACTTGGTGTTAATTTAGCTATAAATTACGTGCATACGCCCATAAATAAATAGCTTGGAGGGTTGGACTCCATGATCCTTACGAGTCCCTTCCTATCCTACAATTCTGTATTTTTATATATTATAAACAGAGATGCATGGATATACATGATTGGAATATACAAGGGCGGAAAACACACTTAAACATGAGGTTAAAAGCTCCAGATGCCCATAGACAGCCATAACTAGCTATTAAATGTGTTATTCCATGTGTCATTCCATGTGTCCCAGTCAAAAGAAATAAGTACATGTTGTTCCAGTGTAGAAGACCTGTGTCTAATTTCGATGCCTGTAGAAAGTTGTACCAGTGTGAGAATTCCTTGCATAGACCCCATGGGAGAATAGTTAAATAAACCATAGAGCATAAGGCAAGGGCTGTAACAGACAAGGGCATTAATGCATCACACAGTTCTAAATTCATAATGCAGCCTCTTATAGTTATAGAAAGGACAAAAGCATATATGTTTGGCAACACAAACCCAAACACCCAACTTCACAAACCAAATCATGATTTGCAGCTACATGTGACGAGCACCTCTGTAAAGTCACTGAAGATCATGGAAATCTGTGGTGCTGAATGGTGCCACAGAAATGGAAATATCCAGTGGTCTGTCTCTCACAGCAGGCACACCCAAAACCAGAGGGCCTGGGATGCAATAAGATGAACCAGATCTCATGCAACAACTCCAGCTCCAAAGTCAAATCAGTGGAGCCTATCTGATTCAAGGAAGCTCACCAAGAAGAAAACAGGGATTTTTAAAAAACAACAACAGCCTGCAATTCAAGTATTTCTTGGTACCCTCTCAACGATACCAAAGCAATTTTACATTACAATTTGAACATTCCTCATGTTCTCAATCTCACCACCATTCCCAAGTACAACTACCAGTAGCAGTGCTTTCCTCTGTCTGGACAAATGATTTAAAAGCACTGCATGATGATTCATCCAGACATATGCAGTTAGAGAGAGAAACCGATCCCTCCTGCCTGGTGCCAGGACAAACCCTAACAGCCGGCATCCAGGAATGGAGAATTTCACAAGCACTCCCCACACACTTCTGGAAAACTGGGAGCTGCTGGGGGAGGCAGGGATTGTATTTGCACTGACTTCTAAGATAGCAGAGACCGGATTTGTTTGAACAGAATAGCGTGACACAGAGATGGAGCGGAACAGGGAGGAGCAGGGTGGAAATTAGCAGTTTCATGCCCTGCAATGCAGTACAGAACATCTTTCCAGTGTTTACTTGTGATAACTCAGGTGCACCCCTGCCAGGAACAGCCTCTGTTGGCAGACACTGACCGGAACAGCCACACTCTGCACAGTTACAAACTGATCAGATCCTCTGGGAGCAGTGACTGCGAGAACAACACAGACATCAGCTTGATTTGATCTGATCTGGTCCACTTCCTCTTTTCATTACCAAGACAAAAAGCCAGAAGCATAAGAAGCACTAATTTCTTAGAGCACTGAAACCAAAACTATGAAGAATCAGTGCTATAGAACTGCTCCCAAACCTGCACTTTTTAGCCACAAGACACTATGTCAATACCATGTAAGGTCTGTCCCCTAAATTTGCCTGTGTAGGACAATTGCAACAACTCTGTGAGACTGAACTCAATTCAGCAAATACAGAATAAACTAGTTACTCTGAAGCAAGTTAAAATACCTGGGATTATAACCAAGCACTGGGAGTAACAATTCAAAACTTAGCCAACACTAAACAGCTTTTTCTAAGTGACAGAATTCAAGTATTTAGACTGAATATTTGTATACACGTAACAGCACAAACAACTTTGTCTCCACCCTGACAGAATTTACTGCATTCAAAAGACTGCAGTCTGACTCTTCAGGCTGCTGTGCAAGATGGAAACTGCTACCACAGTAACGAGCAGAGCGATGGCAGATTTTCATGTCTGGCTGTGGAAGCAACAACTCACACCTAAGGGAAAGATGTCAGAAATTAAATTAACATCGGTGAAACGACATCGACCTTGGGCTAAAAGCCAGGACTGAAAAGACTCTTCTGTAAAACAACTTTGATGAGTTATCAATAGAAGCTGCTGCATTAGACTACCATTCCATTAAACCCCAGTTTAATGTTTGCCCAACATTTAAAACCACATATAAGCACTACAAGTGCACGTTGACTGAGTTTAAGCCAAAAATAAAATAGAAAAGATGACAGGTTTCTTAAATCTATTCAGACTGACTACAATTGACGATTTATTACCTAAAAAATACTAAAAAATCCTCAAGAACACTACCATGCTATCTAAGGAAGAATGCTGTAGCTATTCTACTCCCAATATGGCCCAGATAAACAGTTTATTGCACTAAATTCAGAAAGACACAAAGGTGAAATACTCCAATGCATATGGAAGTGTCTATTGTAATTCACATACCACCACAATTAGTCATCTAACTTATTAGCTTTGAGAAACAGAATAAAAAATTCAGATTTTTCCAGTGCTTTGGGAAAAAGAAAGGATGGAAACACCACAGGGGAGAAGGAAAGCCTCACCCACTACATTCAGAATAGCTGATGGACCAAGAGTTCCACAAGTTTCAAAAAGATTCTTCAAAACAGAAAATGAACAGGAATAAATCCAGTGTTGGCCTCTCACAGAGGCTCCCACCTCAGAGCACTCAGGAGACTCAGATTGATGAGTCAGGATCAGCTTCTTGTGGAAGGAAGGCAGGAGAGTGCAGTAGTAAGAGCAAGTCGGCAATTCTCGACTTGCTACAGCCAAGATCTGAGGCACAAGTGCTTTTTCAACAGTCTCCAAGCCTGGGCTGCTACAGAGAATGTAAAAGCTTCTGTCCACTAAGCTAAAAATGAATAAGTAAAAGGCCCATTTTGCAGGTCTGGAGAATTCCGTATGAGCAGCAGCAATTTAACCCAGCTCTTGCACAGCACTTGGCAGAAGAGACATCCAGACATTTCAGAGAGGAAGTCAGCAACATAATCCCTGTGTTACAGACAGGGGAACTGATTAAGAAAGGCAGAGATGGAAATCAAAGAGCAGGTGGTCAAATTTTTGTTTGTTTTTAAAGGAAAGCACAATTACATTCACAGGATATTAGACAGACACTGCAATCAGCTGTCTTGTAAGGATGCAGACACTGATACTGGGACTCTTTTAGAGTAGGACAGGAGACCTACCGATCCCTCACCAGTAGCAGGAGCAAACACTGGGGTCAACTCTTGAGGTCTCTTCCTGCTTTATTTTCCATGTTGCACAAGTGAAAGTGATCAGGTACAACTCAAATATCTGCTGCACTTTCACCCTCTAGTCTGTAAGGCACAGTAATAACTGTTTAGTCAAACCTAACAGAGGCAAAACTTCCATACCCTAGTTACATTAAAATCAGATGAAATCAGGATAGGCCAGCTTAAAAGCAAATACCTACAAGCTCCAAGCTGTATTTGGAATCCATCTGGTACAACAGCCTGTTCCCCTCACAACAGGCTGATGCAGGAAAATCCTGAATAGGCCACACAACAATCTTGCAAACCTGTTGTTTCTTCTACTACCGTTCAATCAATGCTCCTCTGCCTCCCACAGAGACTTTCAGTCCTGCATCTTTTCTTCTTCATCTCACCTGTAGGTAGACATGCAGAAGTCCAATCTTTCTATGGCCCCAAAGAACCCTTACAGTATGTATACTGAACAAAAAATGGGTTTTTTTCAAAGTTTTAAAGGCAGTAACGTTCAGTTATTTACTCTTGCACTGTGAGAAAGAAGAAACAAGAGCACACAACTCTTCTTTACACTGTTCACTATTTAACCTGGTACTGAAGAATATGCATTTCAAGTGATTTCTTCCAATACTATCACGTATTTGTCAACACTACCTTTTACCTGCCATAAGTTCCTCACAGTGGTCTCAAGTCCCCACTTTTCTGAGTAAAGTGACTCAGCTGGCAGCTTTGCCATCTTACCATTCATCCTCTTTTCCAAACACTTAGTACTGATTTTAAGCACCTGACTCTCACCCGACTCAGCAGAACACTACCTTCCACAGGGTGGCAAACTGACCCTCATTAAATAGAGCATTTGGTTTATTGTTTGAAAGTCCTTAAAGGAAAACCCATATGCTATCCCCTCACTGAATTTCCTATCCTTTCAGTACCACAGAAACATTATGAATTTAGATGACAGAATCATGTACATTCTCCAAGAAATTTTAAGCTTTTCCTATTTGTAAGTTTTCCCAAGGAGTAGGAAACCTTTTTAAAATACACATAAGTGAATTGCAGTGAAGTGCACAGAAAACGGTGTTTGTCACCCTCACCTTAGGTCTCCAGGCCATAATTACTGTCCCTAAGACAACATGATCAAATTGCAGAAGAGGAGCAGCCCTTCTTTGCACCTGGACTTTAATTCAAACCCTCATGCATTCTGGGTTAGAATAATGTCAGAACACAGATGGCACCTGACACTCCACAGTGGCTGCTAATCAAATACCCAGAGTCAGTGAATCCACAGCTCAAGGTTTGACACAAAGGCACCTCAGCATCACATCACAGAAGCGTGGCTGTTGCCTGCAGTTCGGACCAAACAGGGAAACAAGTTACCCTGTACACCCTATGCACTTCATGATGACTCTGGAAAAACCAAACCTGTAACACAGAGCAAATCTTGCCTAGGAGAGGCAAACAAATAGCATTCTTTAGGTTCAGGAATAGAGTTCTGCATCCAGTGTGTGCTGTAAGAAATCCTTACAGTCATTTTCACCTGTTTAGCCAGGGAAGTCAGAGCTCCTGTTGGTAGAGGACTTGTGACCCAGGGTAGGGGCTAACCATCATCTCATTCAACATACTCAGGAGGGTCCACATTAAGTGTTTAAAGACAGATATCCTCTCCTGCATCAAACTCACCGACCTGAAAAACACCAGAGCCCCAAATATCATGTGGTTTACCTTCTGCATTCTGCCTGGCATAGAATGAAAGGAATGCCTGGAAACTTAGTGGTTGCTTCATGGCATGATTCTTGAGGCTGCCCTGTTCAGAGCCAGAAGCTGGATCCTTGTGTGTCCCTCCCAACTCAAGACAGTCTAGGAAGTGTAAGGACACAAAAGCTTAACAAAATCTGCTACAAACCAGCACCTGAGTCGAGGGCAGGGCTGCAAGCACTGTGCCTTTCACAAGCTCCCTGCAGAGCAGGGGCTCTTTCTCTCACAGTAACTGTAACTGAACGGGTCCTACAGGGAAGCTGGAGAGGGACTCTTCATCACGAATTGTAGTGACAGAACAAGGGGTAATGGGTACAAATTGAAAGAGGGGAAAGTTAGATTGGATATTAGGAAGAAATTATTTACTGTGAGGGTGGTGAGACACTGGAACAGTATGCAGGGAAGTTGTGGTTGCCCCAAGCCTGACAGTGTTCAAGGCCTTGAGCAACCTGGCCTAATGTGAGGTGTCTCTGCCTATGGCAGGGGGCGTTTGGACTAGATTATCTTTAGGGTCCCTTCCAGCCCCTTAACATTCTATGATTCCCTAGGAACCAACCAGCATCCCCACTATGGTAAGAAACGACCCCTACACACCGAACTTGAAACAGAGACACTAAACCACAAGCATACATAACCCCGCTCTTCTGAAGCCTTCCCAAATAACGAGCTTCAGCATGGCGCAGCCCCAACGCGGCACGCTGGTTAAATACTAAACTCCCTTTCCACAGGCGGGCTTGCCGCTGCCGACCACCACAAAGGGGCTCGGGAGGAGAGACCCCTCCTCGGGCACTCCCAGCCGGCCCCGCAGCGTGAGCTCTGCTCGGGCAGAGACACGCGGGAACTCCCGAGAGGAGGGCCCACGGGAGGCCCCGCAGCGTGAGCTCTGCTCGGGCAGAGACACGCGGGAACCCCCGGGAGGAGGGCCCACGGGGAGGCCCCCCAGCGAGAGCTGTGCTGGGGCAGAGACACATGGGAAGTCCCGGGGTGCCCCAGGAGGGCCCATGGGGAGGCTCGC
>VWZD01011160.1:2290129-2310583 GCA_013396695.1 Sakesphorus luctuosus | reverse complement strand
AGTGACTCAGCTGGCAGCTTTGCCATCTTACCATTCATCCTCTTTTCCAAACACTTAGTACTGATTTTAAGCACCTGACTCTCACCCGACTCAGCAGAACACTACCTTCCACAGGGTGGCAAACTGACCCTCATTAAATAGAGCATTTGGTTTATTGTTTGAAAGTCCTTAAAGGAAAACCCATATGCTATCCCCTCACTGAATTTCCTATCCTTTCAGTACCACAGAAACATTATGAATTTAGATGACAGAATCATGTACATTCTCCAAGAAATTTTAAGCTTTTCCTATTTGTAAGTTTTCCCAAGGAGTAGGAAACCTTTTTAAAATACACATAAGTGAATTGCAGTGAAGTGCACAGAAAACGGTGTTTGTCACCCTCACCTTAGGTCTCCAGGCCATAATTACTGTCCCTAAGACAACATGATCAAATTGCAGAAGAGGAGCAGCCCTTCTTTGCACCTGGACTTTAATTCAAACCCTCATGCATTCTGGGTTAGAATAATGTCAGAACACAGATGGCACCTGACACTCCACAGTGGCTGCTAATCAAATACCCAGAGTCAGTGAATCCACAGCTCAAGGTTTGACACAAAGGCACCTCAGCATCACATCACAGAAGCGTGGCTGTTGCCTGCAGTTCGGACCAAACAGGGAAACAAGTTACCCTGTACACCCTATGCACTTCATGATGAATCTGGAAAAACCAAACCTGTAACACAGAGCAAATCTTGCCTAGGAGAGGCAAACAAATAGCATTCTTTAGGTTCAGGAATAGAGTTCTGCATCCAGTGTGTGCTGTAAGAAATCCTTACAGTCATTTTCACCTGTTTAGCCAGGGAAGTCAGAGCTCCTGTTGGTAGAGGACTTGTGACCCAGGGTAGGGGCTAACCATCATCTCATTCAACATACTCAGGAGGGTCCACATTAAGTGTTTAAAGACAGATATCCTCTCCTGCATCAAACTCACCGACCTGAAAAACACCAGAGCCCCAAATATCATGTGGTTTACCTTCTGCATTCTGCCTGGCATAGAATGAAAGGAATGCCTGGAAACTTAGTGGTTGCTTCATGGCATGATTCTTGAGGCTGCCCTGTTCAGAGCCAGAAGCTGGATCCTTGTGTGTCCCTCCCAACTCAAGACAGTCTAGGAAGTGTAAGGACACAAAAGCTTAACAAAATCTGCTACAAACCAGCACCTGAGTCGAGGGCAGGGCTGCAAGCACTGTGCCTTTCACAAGCTCCCTGCAGAGCAGGGGCTCTTTCTCTCACAGTAACTGTAACTGAACGGGTCCTACAGGGAAGCTGGAGAGGGACTCTTCATCACGAATTGTAGTGACAGAACAAGGGGTAATGGGTACAAATTGAAAGAGGGGAAAGTTAGATTGGATATTAGGAAGAAATTATTTACTGTGAGGGTGGTGAGACACTGGAACAGTATGCAGGGAAGTTGTGGTTGCCCCAAGCCTGACAGTGTTCAAGGCCTTGAGCAACCTGGCCTAATGTGAGGTGTCTCTGCCTATGGCAGGGGGCGTTTGGACTAGATTATCTTTAGGGTCCCTTCCAGCCCCTTAACATTCTATGATTCCCTAGGAACCAACCAGCATCCCCACTATGGTAAGAAACGACCCCTACACACCGAACTTGAAACAGAGACACTAAACCACAAGCATACATAACCCCGCTCTTCTGAAGCCTTCCCAAATAACGAGCTTCAGCATGGCGCAGCCCCAACGCGGCACGCTGGTTAAATACTAAACTCCCTTTCCACAGGCGGGCTTGCCGCTGCCGACCACCACAAAGGGGCTCGGGAGGAGAGACCCCTCCTCGGGCACTCCCAGCCGGCCCCGCAGCGTGAGCTCTGCTCGGGCAGAGACACGCGGGAACTCCCGAGAGGAGGGCCCACGGGAGGCCCCGCAGCGTGAGCTCTGCTCGGGCAGAGACACGCGGGAACCCCCGGGAGGAGGGCCCACGGGGAGGCCCCCCAGCGAGAGCTGTGCTGGGGCAGAGACACATGGGAAGTCCCGGGGTGCCCCAGGAGGGCCCATGGGGAGGCTCGCGAGCGCTCCCCGCCAGCCTCCCGCCGCAGCGGCCTGCGCGGGCCCCGCGGGTGGGGGCTGGCTGCGGAGGGGCTCGGGCCCCTGCGCGGGCAGTGAGAAGCCACAGCGGGCACAGGAGGAGGTGGAGGAGGTAGAGGAGGCGGCGGGACGGCAGCCCCGGCCCGCCCGCGCACCACCCGCACCGCAGCTCACCTGCGCTCTGCCCGCCGCGCCCGTCGGCCCCGCGCCGCGCGCCCCCATTGGCCGCCCCCTCGGCCCTCCCAGAGCTCCCATTGGTCAGACCGCAGAACTTCCCCAAGCCGCGCGCTCCTATTGGCCCCAGCCCGCGCCGTCCGCCGCGTGCCGGTTCCGCCCCCTCGCGAGAACGCCACTTCATTGAGGCTCTCCAGGGGGACGCGCACGGGGCGCTGGGGCGGGGGGGGGCGGTGTCTCCCAGGGTCGCGGGTTCGAGGCTGCCCCTGCCCGCCCCGCCCCGCCCCGCCCCGGGCGAGTCGAGCCGCACCGCTGGAAGTCACCAAAAAAAGAGACATACTGACAGAAAGTACCGATCTCTTCGCTCTCGTGACCACTGCCATGAGGCTGAGTCAGGGGAGGTTTCGATTGGATATCGGGAAAAAGTTCTTCACCCAGTGGGTGGTCGCGCACTGAACAGGCTCCCCAGGGAGGCGGTCACAGCACCAAGGCTGACAATTCAAGGAGCTTTTGGACAACGTTCTCAGGCACATGGTGGGATTCTTGAGGTGTCCTGTCTAGGGCCAGAAGTTGGACTTGATGATCCTGATGGGTCCTTCCGAACTGAGATTTCTGTGATTCTATGAAATAAAACACATGGGGTTATTCCTCTCTGACCTCTCTCTCCCTTCTTAGTCACACCTAACTCTTGCTGACAAATCCTGTCCGAGAGCTGATTCATTGGAAGGTAAAATGAGGATAACCTATGTATCCTGATTTTCCCTCCTCGGGCCAAATACACCAGCAAACAAACCCACAGTCAGCAGGAACTCTCCCCATCACCCGTGGAATGGTGTCCTGGAGGTGTGTAATGACACGCTGTGTTTGGTCACCTTGTGAGCATAAGAACATAACAGCTTAAAGCAGATATTGCCACTGACCCAGGATTTGTCAAACAAGGTCTGGGAACTGGGAATTTCATGGACTGGCAAGAGTACATACAACAAATGTGACCATGTGGGTTTTTGTCATTAAAGCTTATTTTAACACACAGCAACAAGAAGCAGCCCCTGCTCCCCAGTTTGAGGGGTGCACTTGTTGCCAAAAGGCTGGCCTGGTAGAACGGATGTACTGACAGGATGGGACTCCTAGTGGGATGGAGATGTCTTGATGGGACAGATGTCCTGGTGTGATGGGCATCGTGATGGGATGGGTGCCCTGGTAGGGTGGCAGTGCCACCACACCTCTCTCTGAGCCCATCCAGGCTCCCGGGGCACTATTCCAGTGGGAGGAGGAGAGTCCAAGTCTGCCCGGGGACCAGAGCTGGTGCCCCCGGGGATGGGATGGGGAACAGGCGCCCTGAGGGGCCGGGACCGGGAGGGAGCAGGGCAGGCAGGAACCCAGGATAGAGGGCACAGGCAGAGAGAGAGGGAGAGCGAGGACAGGATGGCATCGAGGGAAGCGGGGACAGGCAGGGACCGGCGAGGGAGCAGGGACAGTGAGGGAACGAGCGAAGCGGGGACAGGCAGGCACCGAGGGAAGCGGGGACAGGCAGGGACCGGGCGGGAGCAGGGACACAGGGACCGAGGGAAGCGGGGACAGGCAGGGAGCCGCGCTGGGCGGGCGGTGGTGCTGCGGGCAGGCAGGTGGCAGCACATCCCTGTGGAAGGACTCGGAGGCACCGAGAGCGGGAGGATCCGCTCCTGTGGCGGGGCACGAGGTGCTGTCCCCTCTGTAAGTGCCCGTCGCCTCTGCAGTGGGTGCACATCCCCTCTACAGTGGGAGCACGGGGTGCTGTCCCCTCTACAGCGGGTGCCTGTCCCCTCGGTTCGGGTTGCCCATCTCCTCTGTACCGGGTGCCCATCCCTGAGCATAGGGTGTTTGTCAGTGCTGTGCCAGAAGCAGTTTACATTGGATATTAGTAAAAATTTCTTCACTGAAAGTGTTGTCAAGCACTGGAACAGGCTGCCCTGGGAAGTGGTGGAGTCACCACCCCTGGAGGGATTTAGAAGACCTACGGATATATCACCTGGGGACATGGAGTAGTGGAGGGCTTGGCAGTGCCAGGGGAATGACTGTACTTGTACTTGACCTTAGTAGGGCTTTTCCAACCTTAACAAGTCTACAGCTCTATGATTCCCCTTCCCTCCTGAGCACACTTTCCCCCTGCACTGAGTACATGTCCCCTGGGCGTATTTTCCTTGTGCACACGTGCCTGTCACCTCTGCACAGGGTGTATTTGCTCTCTGCACTGGGTGCCTCTCCCTTCTGCACACAGTGCTTGTTCCCTTGGCGCAGGACGATGTCCCCTTGGCACAGAGTGCCTGTCACATGTGCACAGGGTGCTCTTCCTCTCTGCACACAGTGCATCCCTCTGCACAGGGCACACATCCTGTCTGCACAGAGAACATGTCATCCCTGCACATGGTGTATGTCAGCACCACCCAGGGTCAGGGGCTCCTCTGGGGCTCATGCAGAACCAGAAAAAGTGGAACTGAATGCAGCCCCATGGGCAGCTGCAGGGTTGCGTGGGTGATTTGCCCAGGACCCTTGGTTCCCCTTGGATGCCATGGGGAGATGCATGGCCACCTCAAACCACCTCTGCAAACGGAGCTGGGCTTTTTTCTTTGAGGGGCTTGATGAAGCACATCAGCCTCTGCTTGCATTGAGCAAAGGCTCCCATCACCCTCCTGCTAAACACAGCCACTTGCAGGCTGAGAGCAGTTCCTGCTTTATCAAAAAGTACTTCTTTATACAGAAAATACTCCTAAGGGAACCAGAAAGCTCTCAGTCACCTCACTGAGAGCAGCTACAGGGAAAGGCAGGTGCTGGGTACATTCTAGGCCAGTGCCTCACATAAATGCCAGCACCCATTCTGCTGAGCCTGTAGCTTTCCTCACCCCAGATCCCTCCTGGGGACACTGGAAATGGCACCATGGCTGGGGGTCCCCACCTCTGCCAGACGGATGTGCAGGCAGAGCTAGGAGCAGGCAGGGGAGGCTGGCAGCAGCAGCAGGTTGCAGAGGTGTGTGCCCACATCCCACCCTGGCACTTGCTGGGAACAGGGAGCGGTTGATGCCTGAGGCTCTTCCTGTGAGGGGAAACCCCAACCACACCCCAGCCTTGTTTCTGGTGCAGGATTTGGGCACCCAGCCCCAGGGGGGGCTCAGCTCGCAGCCCCTCTGCTGCAGTGCCCAGGGTCATAGCCCTGCTGCACAGGGATCCAGCAGTGGGGCCAAGCCAGTCTTATTTTCCAGCAAAGCATCTTCTCATGGGATTCATTGGGTTTTTTTAAATGCATGTAGGGCAGCCCCTTGAAACTCATCTCCAGCACTAAGCCTCTGTTGCGACAGGCAGCGCTGGGAGGCTACTTGGGCAAAGATACACTAATTAATAAGGCAACACATTTAAAAGGCAAATGGATGCTGAGCTGGGTGTTGCTTTCCTCATTGGCGAGGCTGGGTGCTGAGCAGGCTGGTCACTCCCTGCAGAGCCATGTGCTGAAGCTGAGCAAACCTCCATGGAAGGGGTGAGCAGCTCCCTGGGTGCTGACATCCTCCCCCCCTGCAGGCAACCCACTTTGCACCACCCAGCCTAGCAGAAAGGACTACTTGAGTACCCAAGGGTCTGATTTTGCTGGGTTTGAAATTGGGACTGTCCCTGGTGCCTTGTCATCAAGGGCTGGAGGAGACATCCCTGCCAGGCTGGGCTGTCCCACTGCCCCAGAAGGCACAAAAAGGGTAATGGCAGCAGGGCTGGGAACCTGAATCCATGGTGGGGCACACCCAGGAGACATGTATGGGCAAGCAGGTGCTTGAAAAATTACTCTCACTTGGCAGAGACTTTCAGAAGCAAAACACGTCCCATGCATCTTCCCATTGCCTTCCCTCCTCCACTTCCAGCAGCCAACCCTCATCCAGGCAGCTGAGTGCTGCGTCCAGGGCTATGGTTATCTGCCCTCCTGTCTCTGGAGGTCATTGCAGCTCCAAGCAATATGTTCCCCAAAAATGAACTGGAAAAAGTACTCCTGTGCAGGGCAGGAGAAATCAAGCTGTAGGTATTTGGCATGGGGAGGTTGCAGGGAAAGTGTCCCTTTGGGAATGGATCTGCTCTGCAAGATTGGGGTTTGCAAAGTGCAAGCTCTTATGCTTTGTCCTCACTAGGATTTGTTCAAGAGTTCTCCAGCAACAGCTCAGGGTGTGCTTGTTGCCAGCCCATACCAGCCTCCCACTCACCATGCTTGCTCCCACAAGCTCTTTCACTCAGAGGAAGTCCCAGGGTGGTCCAGAGGTACCTGCCATGAAGCCAAAGAAAGGCTGGAGCCCTCCCTGCCACTGCTTGCCCATACCCCCAGGCATGTCACCTGTCCTCACTGTAAGACCAGCACCTTAAAGATACCCAGAGCCACTCCACATGCAGGATGAGGTCTGTCCCATGCCCTGTGTCCCAACTCCTTTTCCCTCCCAGGGAGGCACAGAGGCCACTCAGAATTCTGGCCATAAGAGCATTTGTGAGCAACACACCTTCCAGCAACAATTCCCACACAGGTGTCAGGAGTGGCAACCACATTTAGCCTCCAGCCCAGCCAGACAGCAACACTCGTACCTCAAGACAAACTCCTTTATTTCCATCCAGTTTCATCACTGGTACAGAAAATACAAAACATGAAAAAAATAATTTTTTCCGTGCCCCCCACCCCCATCCCCGAAGCGTGCCGGCTATTTACAGGCGGAGGCGAGCGGCTCAGTGGCAGCAGCTGCACTTGCTGCTGGCCGGCTCCTTGCACACGCAGCCCTTGGCGCAGTTGCTGCAGCTCGCGGGGCAGCAGGAGCAACAGCCTGAGGGGGAACACAAGAGTTAGGAAGCAGATGGAAGAGATGGGGATCCCACGGGGCAGGGGCACCAAATGGGGACCAGGAACACCACCTCTTCATGAGCAGGGCTGTGATCCCAGGGGGTTGGAGGTCCCCAAAAAGGTCCTACAGGGCAGGGGCAACCTCCTCACACCGGAGAGGCTGAGGGTGTCTCTACGAGCCAGAAGAGGAGGGAAGGATCCCATGAGGGTTCTACAGGGCAGGAACCTCACCATGGAGGAATGGTGGGATTTCTATAGGGGGTCCTACAGGGCAAGAAGGGGTTGTCTATGGGACAAGTGTTGGGAGGTCCCCATGGCAATGTGACAAGACCCCTGTGGGGTAGGAAAGTGTCTATAGGCTCCTACAGGACAAGGAGGAATTCGCCTGTGGAAGGTCCCCAGGGAGTCCCACAGGGCAAAGAAGGGTTCCCCTATGGAGCAGGGAGGTGCCCACG
Organism: Sakesphorus luctuosus; assembly: GCA_013396695.1. Taxonomy (NCBI): domain Eukaryota; kingdom Metazoa; phylum Chordata; class Aves; order Passeriformes; family Thamnophilidae; genus Sakesphorus; species Sakesphorus luctuosus. Next base: position 2,303,042 of record VWZD01011160.1, on the reverse strand, counting down.
GGGGTCCCACAGGGCAGTGGCAGCCCCCCCACCCTGAGCCCCCCACTCACTCTTGCGGCAGCTCCGGCAGCGGCAGTTCTTGCACTTACAGGACCCTGCGCAGGAGCAGGAGTCACCTGGCGAGGGAGAGACAGCGGAGTGAGCGGGAGTGAGCAGGGAGGGATCGGGGAGCGATCCGGAGTGAGCTGGGACAGGACGGGGCACTTACCGGCAGCACATGTGCAGTCCTGGGGGTCCATGGCTCGGCTTGGTTCAGCTCAATTTGTCTCGGTTCGGCTTCTGCGGCTCTGGTGGGGTGGCAGCGGTACGGAGCAGCCCCGGCCGTCCCATATTTATGGGGCAGGGCGCGGGGTGGTGCTGACGCTGCGCACGGTGCGGTGGGGCCGCCGGCACCGGGGCCGTGCTCACCGGGGGCGGTGCCGTGCCGTGCTGTGCTCACCCCGGGCCGTGCTCACGGGGGGCGGGGCTGTGCCGTGCCGTGCTCAGCGGAGGCTGTGCCGTGCCGTGCTAACGCCGGCACCACGCTCACCCCGGGGGCGGTGCTGCGGAGCTGTGCCGTGCCGTGCTCACCCCGGGGCCGTGCTCACCCCGGGGCCGTGCTCACCCTTGGGCGGTGGCGTGGGGTCGTGCCATGCCGTGCTCACCCCGGGCCGTGCTCAGCCCAGGGCGGTGCTGTGGGATCGTGCTGTGCCGTGCCGTGCCGTGCCGTGCTCACGCCGGGGCCGTGCTCACCCTGGGGCGATGCCGTGGGGTCGTGCCATGCCGTTCCGTGCCGTGCTTACCCGGTCACGGACCTACTCACCCGCAGCCCGCTACTGGGAAGCTGGGCAGTCCCACCCGCATCCCCGGGGACCGAGAGGATGGAAAGTGCTGGATGTGTGGGTGACAGCACCAGCATGGCACTGCCACCGTGTCCTGCACGTTCAGAACAGCCTCGACACTGCCCTATGTGCCATGGCGTTTATGTGCCTTCTGGCTTCTACCACCCCTCACATGCTGGTGGACAGTTCAACATCCAGCATGGAAATCCGTGGCTGGGCCAAGGCCAGGCAACCCTCCTGCACCCGCTGGTCTTGGTGGTGATGTTGCACATGACATGCCTGGGCTTGGAGCCAGTGCTGCCGCCGGGGTCTGTCCCCGTGAAACCTGGACCAGTGGGCACTGGGACCAGAAGAGAGTCAGTGGCCCTGGGAGGTTGTGCTAGGGAACGGCTCGTGCTTGTTATTAAAAGCACAGAGTTGTTTTTTCCTGGCAGTGTTTGCAGGCAGCAGCGAGGCGAAGCCAGCAGGCGTTGCACACTCCACTGGCTGAGCGGGAAGGAGGAGAGGTGGAATCACTGAGCACATGTGGTCATACTGCACATAAACATGGGTTGCGAAATCACTTCCCTCCTGAACACCCCTCAGCGCGGTGCTGTAGGAAGGAGCTGCCTTCCCCACCCCTCCCTGAACTGTCCCTGACCACCCAAAATGGGATCGTGCATCCTTACACGGGGCCTTAGTGAAAGTGGGTGATGAGTGTGCAGGGGCAAAGCTTCGGGAAAAGGAGGGGAATTCCCAGATTTCTAGGAATCCTGCATGTCACACATGGAGGGGCTGTGCTGAATCCTAGGACACGTCGTCCCAGGCCCACGTCACTGTGAGCAGGAAGGGGCAGCACAGCATCCCCACACAACTGTGATGGGAAAAGAACCTGGAAAATGCCTGGTTTCCCAATCAGGGAATTTCCACTGAATAATGAGGTCATCCTGCAAACACCACACGGTAGGAGTATGTGTGCCCCAAGCTGTGGGCTTGCTGAAATGCTGGGGTACAGGGCACATGCTGGACATCAGCAGGGAGAGGAGAGCTTGGGGAGGGTCTCTTGCGTTACTTATTCCAGTTTCCCTTCCAGGGACAGAGAATAGTTAAACCCAAGGCTGTTCCTGTGTAAGAGGAGTGCCAGGTACAACTCTGGTTTCACAGCAGCCATAAAGTGAGCAATGGAGTTGCAGCTGCACAGCACAGGGCTCAGGGCTCAGAACTGGACTGCTGGGAACCCCTGTCTGTCCCTCACTCCCCCTACAAGAAGGACAGCATGTGGCAGCTGCTTTCCTTTACACTGCTCTGGGGCACAGGGGTGGGCACAGCACAGAGCCACGGCACAGGACCAATATAAACGCATGGGGACCAGCAAAGCTGGACTGAGGCTGTGTGCCCTGCTGGTTAAACCATATTTGGTGATAAATCCCATTAGCAACCTCTCCTTCACCCTTGTTGCAGGCTCACCAATGATGTTTTTGCATGGTTGGCACTTAAATCTCTCTGGGATAGAAAGAATAAAGATAACCCTGCTCTTTGCAGAATAGAGTTTAGTGTGAGGGTCCGTGCCTGCAGCGTGTCTGCCCTGCCCTACATTCAGCTGGCACAGGAATGTGCTCACACCCATCAGAAGTGTGGGGTGATGGTGACATCTCAGGGGGCACACTGTGGGAGGAGCCCTCCTGGAACAAAAGGGTATCCCCTAGGGATTTGCACAGTGAGCAGCCAGTGGGCAGGAGTGCTGTGCTGTTGGCTGTGCCAAAACCCAGTCTGAGTCCTGGCAGTGGTGACTGGATGGGTCAGAAAGGTTTTGCAGATAAAAGGAGGCCATGAAAGGCTGCATTTTGGGGAAAATAAGGACCCCTCTTGTGTCCTGGGAAGCAGCACGGTGGTGCTTGGTGCCTGGGGTACAGGGTTCTTGTGACAGCATGGCTGTGCTTGATCAGGGTGAGCATCGCACACTGGCATGGGCATCAGATCCCTTTGCAGGCATCACATCCTATCGTGGACATTCCATCCTGGTATGGGCATTGCAAACTGTAGTGGGCATCACACCCCAGTGTGGGCATCACACCTCATCGTGGGCACTGCACCCTATTTGAAGCAGTGATTTCATCGTGGGGATTGCACCCCACTGTGAATACTGCACCCCATGGTGGTCAGCCAGGTCACCTGATGCTCCCCAGAGGTGCCCAACCAGGCTGACAGTGGTGGCAGAGGGGATAAGCAGTGTGGTTCTTCCAGCCAGTTCAACTAAGCTGCCAGGAGGGAAACTAAACCTGTTTCCCTGCCACCCCACCTGCCGTGGAAAAGTTCCCTCTGGAAATGGGCAGGGCTGGGGTGGTTATTACAATGAAAGCTTGTAATAACGAGCTGCTCATTAGCCCTGAGGATTTCTGGTGGAGGAGAGAGCATGGGATTTGCCCTTGGGTAACAACAGGGTGGGGGGGAAAAATCCCTTGTTGTGTACGGCAAATGTTAAAACAAGAGTCAGGGCTGCTAGTAGGGAGAGCAGAGCCAAGACTGGAAGAAAGGAGCAAAAATAAGACGCAGGCTCTTTGCCATGGCCTCCCCCCCCCTCCCCCCCCGCCACTGCCCTGCCCTTCCTCATGGAAACCGCCTCATCCAACAGAAATGCCAAGTTCCTTATGGACCTTTATATACATATCATTTTATTTAAGTAGCTTATTACATGTCAAAGTGACAAACACTAAAGAAATCTGAACACATATATAAAAAAGACATCCAACATACGCAATAAGGTTATTTTTCTTCGCCCTCTCCCCCCCCCCCAGATGTGCATCACCCCCAGATGTGTAGCTGGGGTCCCCTATTTGCAGCAGCTGCATTTGGCAGAAGCTGGTCCCTTGCAGACACAGCCCTGTGCACACTTGGCACATCCTGCTGGGCAGCAGGAGCAGCAGCCTGTGGGAGAGAGAAAAATGTGTTAGGGACATTCCTGGGGGGTCTCAGGGTGGGTCTGGTGGGGGGTCTCACTGGTTTGGGAACATCCCATGTATCTGTGTCCTTCCCTTATAGCAGCACCTCCATCCCTGTCAGCATCTCCCAGGCTATTTGTGCAGCCAGGGCCAGCACTGGAGAAGCAGCAGAAAGGTGTGGAACCCTGAAGAGCTCTCCCAGATCCCCCGAGAGCCTCTCAGTGATGGCTTAGGTGATACTAGGTGGCCTGTATTGCCTGTCGAGGGGGTGGGATTCACACTGCACTTCTTTGGGGGAAAAAAATAGGTGTGGAATAAACTCAGCTCTGGCAATGCTGAGCCTGATTTGATTGAGTGCACCCAGAGCTATGTAGTGAACTCCCCCTGAGTGTTTCTGGCCACCTCCCCCGGGGGCTCAGGAATCTCTGTTACCTTTTTTGCATGATGTGCATTTGCAGTTTTTGCATTTGCAGTTGTCCCCGCAGGTGCAGGTGCCACCTAAAACATAAAGAAAAGGAGAAAAAGGGTTTGAGAAGAGGTGGTGGGAGGGAATCCCCATATCCCAGTGATCCGCGGGGTGGGCATTGTCGCTCCTCTGAGCACCTGCTGATGCTTCAGCCTTGCTCAGCACGGAGGTCACGGCATTCTCAGCCACTTCCCATGAGAAGCTCCCAGTGTGACATCGCAAAGCTGGGAGAGGACTTTAGAAGCCGGCGCAGCACCGGGAATACCGCAGGAGCCGGGCGGGAGCGTCGGTGTTACCGCAGGGATGCTCGGGCTCCTGCTGCCCCCCGGGATGGAGGGAAGCGCTGGCTTACCCGTGGCGCAAGGGCAATCCTGGGAGTCCATGTCTGGCTGGGCTGGGTGCCGGCTGTCGGACGCGTTGTGCAATGGGAAGAACCTTTGGCAGGACTGGCAGCCGCCTCCTATTTATCGTTGGCCAGGCGAGAGCGAGTGCAAAACCTCCGCCCCTGCAGCCTGCGCACGGCTCAGCCCGGCTCCTGCCCCGGGCGCTGCTGATTCACTCCCTGGGCGGCCCAGCGTGACCTGGGGCTCCCATAGCCCCTCACCCCCCTCTCCCTGGGGGGCTGTGGCAGCAGGGAGGGCTGGTGGAGTGACCACCCCTCTCTGCTGAGATCTAGGGAGGGGTGGAGAGAATGGCCAGATCTCATCACATGGATGGCACCTGCCCTGGGAGCGCTGCTCTGCTCCCAAGGGCTGCAGGGGTGCACCCAGGGAGCCCCCCACTGTGCAGCCCTTGATTGATTGATTGATTGATTGATTGATGCCAAAATCACTCTATCAAGCCACTGGGTGTCTCAGGGGGTAGATTGATCCCAGGAGTGCCACCATTGGTGAGAAATCTCAGTGCCCTCCTCTCAGAGCTGGCACAGTGGGGAGATGGGCAGCTGGCACAGTGAGGTGACAGGGATGCAGTCCCTGCCCGAGACCATGTCCTGTGGCTCTGACACCCTCCCCTCGAGCCGGAGCAGCAACGAGCTGGACTGGCCTGGCTGGAGCCTGCCATGCCCTCCCAGTGCCCCAGGACAGTGGCACCCACGTCCTCTTGGCGCCGTGCATGGCACCTCGGGGCCCTGTCTCCTTCCTGGCTGCGGTTCTCCATCCCACTCGTCTGAATTAATTTCCGTGTGCCATTAGCTGGGTGTGCAGGGGAGGAGGGTGGCAGGCGAGATGCCATCACCCTGGTCAACTCCTCCAGTGGGTTTTACCCACCCACCTGAAAGAGCAGAGAGGGTTTAGAGTGGAAGGCACAAAAAAAATAATTATGCTTGCTGAGATTTTGAGTGTAAGGACAGTTTAGCCCATGTGCAGGAGGCACTGCCAGCCATGGAGTGTCCGTGCTCCTCATGCACGGGGTTTCTGTGTGCTCCCTGGTATTGGTAGTATCCCATCCCAGCTGCCCCCTTCTTTGGGAGTCCTTTGCATTGGCGTTTTATCTAGGCTTGGCTTTTGGCTGTAGAGCCTGGCTAAGGTGGTTTGTTGATGCTAATCCAGCCGAAACAACGGCCTAGGGAGTATTTTTACCACTCAGCTGTCTGGGCTTGTCAGGAGCTTGTTGGGTGACCTGATGGGGAGTGTTGCCAGCACCCCAACTCAGAGTCTCCTCCAGCCTCACCAGGCCAGTGTGGGAAATCAGAATGGAAAAGCCTGAGGAAGGCAGAGCCGATAGGCCCCTTCCTCATCTCTGCTGCCCTGGAGCAGATTGTTGGTGCCCTGGCATGCCAGCCCTGTGAGGTCGTGTCAGTGTCACACTGCTGCTGATGCACTGGGGCGTGATTACAGGGGATGGCGCCAGGGACCATGCACGTGCCAAGGGTGTTAGTTGCTCCTGTGGGAGCAGGGAAACACAAATATACAAGGAACACATGTGCAAGTGGCCACCTGCCACCATGTTTACAGCCCCAAGTGCTGTGTTTGTGTCATGGTAGAGGGGACACATCTTGGCATCCTGCACTTGCTCTGCTCCTGAAATAATTCTGCAGTGCAGGAATATGCCCAGGGAAATGCCTCCTGCCACGTTTTGATGGATGTGTGGAGAACAGCAATGCCACAGTGGCATCTGCTGTGTCCTCCCCCACCACCTGGCATCCTTGACCACTCAGGCAGATTGTCCCTGTCTCCAGCTAGTGGTGGCCCAGGGACGCAGGTACAGGTGGCCCCTCCAATGTTGTCTCTCTCCTCCCATCTGTGGGAAGAAAAGTGAAACCCACACTTCAGAGGGAACAGAACAATCTCTGCCATGAAAGGATGGGGTGCAGAAAAAGTTCTCCAGTATCTATTCTCAGCTTAGACTTCAGCCCTTTTTATGTTCTTTCCTTCCTTCCTGCACAAAGGAATAAAATATCTTCCAGGTGATGCAGAACTGGGGGTCAGGGCTCTGGGATATCTTGCACTGCTCCATTCTGTAATTAATTTGGGATATGGCTGAAGCAGTGGATTATCAATCAGACATGCACCAGCCAGGCCACCTCCAGAAGCAACCTGTGATTGGGGTGATAAGCTGCAGAGCTGGGATCCCAGAAGCACTTTCCTGCTGCTTAAATACCCTCTGTGACAAGGTCTTGCCAGCCTCCCTTTGCCTTCTGGCCCCTGCCTGTGAGAGCCTGGGGGTTCCCCATCATTTACATGAGTCTGACTCTGCTCCCCAGAGCCGAGAAAAATGGGCAAGAATCCTGTGCAGCATTTATTCACCAGCTCTTGCCATGCCAGAGCTGTACCCCTTGGCGATCATGTCCCCTGCATGGGATTCCTGGCTCTGTCCCCAGGCATATTCGTGGCAATCACCCTGAGATTGCCAGGCAGATTAACTCAGGTGAGTCAGCGTCAGTTCCAGTGCTCCAGGCAGAGCCGGAGATGATGCTCACTGGTGGGGTAGTGATGGCTGAGCATCACTATGGACATGTGAGGAATGGGGCTCCCTGAAAAGGAGTGGAGGAAGCTGACAGCTTTCAGGACCATGTGTTGGAGGCACATGTTCCTGTTGACACCTGAGGTGCTCAGCATTGATTGCTGAAAGCCACGGGCTGGTGCCAGGGCTGGTGCCGGTGACTGGCAGTGACTCAAGGCTGGTGCCAGGCAGGCGAGGAGGACAGCAGCCAGCTCCCGTGGAGGTGACCTAGCACAGGTCTGCCCTGGCTCCCTGCTGAAGAACACGTGGCTCCAGTCACCCATGGGCATGTAGCAGCCTGTGATGGACCTGTATGAACCTCCACCTGCCTATGTGCAGCCATTCAGCACATCAACTTCAGGGGGCCCTGTAGATGATTGCAGGTCCCCCTCTCATCTCTCTAATGGCACATGTCTCCCCAAAATGCTCAGTCCAGGCTCATCATCTCCTCTGGAGCAGTGATGGGTTTGGTGGCCTGTCCTTTGCAGATACAAATTCCGAGGCAGGTGTGGGGCTCTGCTGGCAAAGCACCACAGCTCAATGGGTACAGACTGAGGACAGGGGTGCAGGGAGTTATGAAAACAGAGTGGGCACAGCATGGACACCTGGGGGACAGTCCCTGGGGGTACACTGCCCTTCATCATTGCCTATTGCTTTCCAGGCAGGGTGCTGATGCAGGGCACCCAGGTGTGCCCCTGACACTGCAGGAGCAGCGAGGACAGCTCAGCTTTGGCTGCTTCGGCTGCCTCTTTGTTTTGGACTATGGACAGGAGAGTCATGGCTGGCTAGTGCTGAGCTGCCAGGGGTGCACTGAGCCATGACCCACCTGGGACGAGCCTCTCAAACCCAAATAGAGAAAATAGGGGTCCTTATTTGAGCACCCAGCAAACACCCAGCACACTCTGTTGAAAGCCAGCAGGAAGCCATGGGAGTGATGGATGCTTAGAAAGCAGGCTGGTTCAGCTTTGATCCAAATCAGGCAATCTAGGGTTATTGTTTGCTGATGATAAACAAGTGTTTAAAACATGGGAAATAGGTGCTGACGTCGTTTTGTTTTGCCAGTGCTTGCCAGCCCTTTGGCAGAGGAGGAAGAGGGTGAATCACCTCTCGCCTACCTTGGGAAGCCATTCCCAACCGCTCCCCATGTGCATAGGTAAAGCCTTGGAAACCATTTGGGAGTGAAACCAGATCAGTGGAGTGACCTCAGGCAGTGCAGACTTCTTTCTTTTTCCCAGAATATGGGGAGCAAAGACTTGTTCCACTCTCAGTGGCAGACATTGGCTAAAACCATCGTCTGATTTCCCTCCTCACATCTTCCTGGGAAGCTGCGTGCTTCCCTGCCTGTACTTTGATTGCAGCTCTGGGAAAAATATATCCCAGTTAGTGCTTCTCCAGACACCAGCCATCAGCAAAGACGTGATGTATCCCCATTTTCCTGGGGAAATGCCCCCTTTGGTGGACTTTGCTGGCCCATGTCGCATTTGTAGACATAGGAAGGGACCTTCAGTGAGGGCCTGCTGGCAGTGGGAAGGGGACGAGCAGATTTCCATTAAGTAGGAATTGCATGGCATGCAATACTGCGACGCTTTCACAACCCGGCAGCACACTTTGATGTGGGCTCTTTGGGAGCCGCCCTGCGACCCAGCCGGCTGCACTAGGGCTGGGACTCCCAAGGCCAGGATTATGAGTCGGGCTCAGCTGCTGGCTCATCCTGTGGCTCCAGGCAAGGGCTTGGCATTTATTCTCTATTTCTTATCTGTAAGAGAGCTATCAATATTACCTCCCCCTTGAAAATGGTGCAGAGAGGGTGGGGATTTGCTAATTATTGATATTTAGGGGGAAGGGAAAGGAAGAAATGCTGAACTGATGCCATGAATTGCATCTAGGAGGGTAAAATGACCCTGCCAAGCCCCTGCTGGTTTTGGGGTGTGCATCCTGAGGGACCCCAGCACAAGGTGCAAGCTCCTACCCAGCAGTACGGGCTTTTGGGGATGGGTGATGTGTGTTTGGACATGTCTGGAAGATGAAAGGGCTGATTCCTCTTTTGATCATGAAATTCTCATAAATGTTAATGGGAATTACTTCGAGGTCTAACAAGGGTTGAATTGCAGCCCCCAAGGGAAGGAAGGGGGTGAGGACCAACCAAGCTTTGGCTGGGAAATAAAAGGGCTTAAATTTACCTCGTTTTCCAGCTGTGAGAGCAGAGAACTGGTGGGTCAGGGGCTGCCAAGCATCCCTGCACATCCTCATGGGAAAGGGGGTCCCCAGGTGTCCCTGGCCTTGCCCAGCACTGCTGGCACCTTCATGACAGGCTTTAAGCATCACTTTAATGCTAGGCATCACTTTAACACACCAATCTGATGCTTTTCCAGTGTACAGTTTGGATTTTCTTTTCTTTTCTTTTTTTTTTTTTTTTATTTTACCCTTACATCTTCCCTTCCCTTTTGTCTCATTCAGGTTCCCACAGACTTCAAACTCACCTGCTCCAACTACTTGCCGCCTCCCCTGGCTGAAACGTGACCCAAAGTTTCCAAGTATCGTTACCTTGGGCATATTTAATTATTTTATTCCCCTTTAGTTGCTAATTAGAAGCCAAGAGTAGAGGGGATGAGTAATCCCCTGGGATGGCAAGTAGACAACTTGCCTGAACTTGCAAAGAAAACACCAACCCCCTTGGTATAAAGGTGTGAAATAAAAGGATGTGATATATTCCTTGATGTCTTCACAGTCTGGCTCCTGAGATCCAGAGATCCTTGTTGCCTATCCTGGGAATGATTCATGCAGCTGCCGTGCTGTATCCTGCCTCCCTGAGAGCAGCATAGCTGTAGAGGCAGGATCTGGCACAACAGCTCTTTCCATCCCCATTCAAAAGCATCTCCCACCTCAGGGATAAGCATGGGATGAAGGGAGAAATACTGCTCCAGCTGGGGCAGCAAACCTGGGATGGAGAAAGAGTGAAGTCCCTGCAGACAGGCACATTCTTCATTTTAAGAATTATGTAAGTGCACAGATGCAATTGCTTGACCCTCCCCACTCTTTCCAGCCATATTATCCCCTCCTCAAAGGCTGGGGATGGTTATTTTTGACAACATTTTTCCAAACTCGGTATCTGAGTGCTCCTCAGTGTTCTCCTGCCAGGCAGATAAAGGCATCAAGAATTTTCAGTTAGATTTGAAGTCTTTGCCAAGAAACAGCTTCTGGATGGGTGATGATCCTTGTACCTGCTGTGGAGTCGTGGCCAGCTTCTCCACACAACCTGCCTAGAAGGCCAGTAACCCATGCCAAGCATGCTTGATTATATAATATATATTTATTATATAATGTTTTAAAATATTAAATCATATTGCTTTAAAATATTGTATCAAATAAAGATATTATGTTATTACATTGCATTTATTATAGTACATATATAAAGTTATTTTCCCCCAGGAGCTAGAAAAGAGCAAACATTGGCCACAGGACATCACCTTGCCAAGCCTGTGCAGAATATCCAAGAAGGAGGATGGTGATGATCTCTTGCTGGATTTTTAAGACCCCTACTCTAGTGACCAATCTGAATAATCCCTCAAATACAGCCACACTGGTCCTGGCCACACAGCAGCCCCCAGCTGTGCAGCAGTGAAACCCAGCAACTCAGCAAGGATTATATGAGATTTTCCCCATTATAAAAGTGGAGAGAAGGAAGGACCCCTGTCCCAAGTTCTGCTCAGAACTCAGGACTGGATGATGTACATTCAGATGTAAATACATTTCATTAGATTTTATTATTTTACTTATAAAATAAATAAATTTAATTTTGTTTTATAGATGATGAGCCTTTCAAATGAAGGGAAATGAGTGCTAAAAGCCATGATTTCAATATTAAGAGTTTCAGAGCCAGCCGATTCAAAGTGGCAGCTGTAATTTAACCATGTTGCAGACGTGCCAAACCCAATACCATAATTACTGATGCAAAGTAATATTTACAGCTGAAATCATACATATTTGTGAGAAGTTGAAATTTTCATCTATTTACAGATTTACCAGCTTAAAAAGGTCTCTGAGACAGTTTGCCCCCATTTTGCTCAGCTGGGTTTGCAGAGCCCAGCAGAAGCAATGCTTGGCACTGCTGGAAGAGGAGCTGGGGATTTTGTCCCTGCCTGTGGAAGGAACTAGATGATCTTTAAGGTCCTTTCCAACCCAAACCATTCTAGGATTCTGTGATTTTCCCTGTGAGGGCAGCAGTGTTTGCTGGCTTTCAGCAACATCCCACTGCGTGCCTAAGTTCACGCTGCCGCTTTGCCTTTGTGCTCCAGTACCAAAACCAGCACACAGGAGGGGGGACCTACTTCTGCTCACCCCAAACAGAGCCACAAAGAAGAAAAAAACACACTGTTTAATATGCTACTCGCAATTGCTGCCTTGTTATCCGCAAGTATAATGGCACATTGATACAGCTGCCAGAAAAACTTGGTAAAAACAAATTAAAAAAGAGGAAAAGGAGGTTGTCACATTCAGAAACACATGATCCCCACTCAAGCACTGCCTTTGAGAGCACTCCTTCTCATGCAGAGCAGGGATGCTGCTGCCGGCCACAGCTTGGCCAACACAAGTAAATGCCAACTGGGACATACCTGCCAGCTCTCCTAGGAATAAATGAATCATTGCCTCAATCCAGTGGCCTCTGCATGGAAGGAAGAGCTGTTGTTCCAGTGTATCCTTTTCCAAACCTGCCTCTTTCTGGGATGGGGATGACAGCATGACAGCAGGTGTTGGATTCGGGCACTATTGGAGAACATGGTGTATTTATGGCACTGTGATGTTAAAATATTTCTTAAAGCCAAAATAATTTGAGTTTTGAAAGTCATGACCTTAAGCCAGGTTTCCCTATCCAGCCCATGGCTAGGCAGGGAGTGGGCACTGCAGGGAGACCCATGAGGGTCTGGGTACTGAAATCCACACTGGGATGGGGACTGGCATCAGAGCTTACACTACGGCTCTGTGGGGTTTGCCCTCTGAACTTCCCATTTCCAATCTCCTCCCAGTGCCTCAGTGGCTGGTTTCTATCTGAACTGGTGCATAATCCCATGATGCAGCAGCACTGATGCTCTGAGGCTGTGCTTTCCCAGGTGCACAGAGAGTTGTACCTCTGGGTTGAGTTTTACTGGCTTGTGGCTCCTTGATTAGATACTCCTGGTTTACACTCAGGTGCTGGACTGCCAGAGAAGGTGTGAGTAAGGGCGTGTGGCAGCTTGTAGGCAGCAAGGGGTGAGGGGAGGGGGCTGGAGACAGATGAGACACCCCTTGGCCCTGGCTGGGTGCTGACCAGAGAGAAGAGCTGGGACTGAGATGGTGTATGGGTGTTGGGGGCCACTGTGGCTGCCCAGGGGGCAATTGCCTCTAGCCTCCTGCCCCCTGCTCCCCCAGATGCCCCCTGGGGACCTCCAGTTGCTCCCCCAGTTCTCTTGACCTCTGCAAATGCCTCACCTAGTTCCACACCTCCAATTGTCCTCCAGCTCCTCCAACTGCCCCTTGCATCCCAAACTGCTCTCCTGCCCCCTAATCCCACATCACAGCTCCCTCAGATGCCCCACAGTATCTCCAGTTGCCCCCTTCCCACCTCCCCTGGCCTTTGTGAATGCTCCCTTGCCTTCCCCAGTCCTGCAATCCAGTCCATCCTCAGCTCTCCTGACCTTTGCAATGCTGGCCCAGTCCCACCCACCCTGTTCTCCCAGCTGTTCCTCTGTCCCACATCCCACCTCCCCCAGATGCCCCCCAGTCCCACA
>VWZD01011160.1:2247300-2289953 GCA_013396695.1 Sakesphorus luctuosus | reverse complement strand
CCTACTCCCCCCTCCCGCCCGGCCTGGCCCCTCCCCGCTGACGCGGCTGCGCTGCTGACGCTGACACGGCGGTCCCGCTGCCGGTGCCGGTGGTTCCCGGTGTGGCGGTGGCCCCGCGGCCCGGCCCGGCCGCGTCTGTGCCGGTGTGCCCGCTCCGCTCCCGCTGCCGTCATGCTGGTGCCCGTGTTCACGCTGAAGCTGAACCACAAGATCCTGCCCCGCATGGTGGCGCTGGGCCGGTACGACGGGACGCACCCCTGCCTGGCGGCCGCCACGCAGGCGGGCAAGGTAACGGGCCGCGCCGGGCCCCGCCGGCTCCCAGGCCGAGCCGAGCCAAGCCGGGCCGGGCCGGGCCAGGGGCGGGCGGCCCGTGGCCCTCTGTCCCCGTCGCAGGCCCCGGCCGAGTCGCCGGAGCTGAGTGCGGGCTCGAAGCGCCTCTCTGTGCGGCCCCAGGGAGTTTGCAAACATAATAGTTGTGGCCCGGCTGAGCACTGGCACAGGCTGCCCAGGGAGGCTGTGCAGGTTCCTGCCCAGAGATACTCAAAAGCTGCCTGGTCTGGACACAATCCAGAGTAACACGTTCTGGGGACCCTGTTGGAGAAGCGACTCCAGGGGTGCTTTCCAGCATGACCGATTAGTGAACCCAAGTTGTCAAGGAAACCTTCATGTTTTCTAGCAGACTTTTTTGTTTTGTTTTGTTTTTTTTCAAGCCATGTGTTTTGTCATATAGCTCTCAGTCACAGCAGTGAGCCTTGGCACTGGTACAGACCAAGCTCTGATAACGGCGGTGGTGCTGAGGTTTCTGTGGATGATGCACAAACAGCTTGGCAGGAACAGAGAGCATCCTGTGTGCCCTGTTTTGAGTTTGAAACATAAACATAGAGGGTTAAGTACAACCTGAATAATAAAACATAGGTTGAAGCATAAAGCCACAGAGGCACTTGGGTTATTGTAAATACAAACAGGGTTCATCTGTGATGCTTCCCAGCATTGTTATTTTGGAGCCTTTAGGAACCACACAGAATGCAGCCTTATCCAAGGAACAGACTGCACAGCCATAAAGCAAAAGCTATTGAGCATAATATCCTGAAATACTCTGACTTGGCTCCAAACAATTACAGTGACTGAATACTGGTCAGTGAGAATAAAATCTTATTTATCACAGGCATCTTTTTAAATTAACCACACTCACTTACAGATGGAGGTTATAGATAGGTACCAGGTAAATTGTCCTAAATGTTTTGGGCTTTTGCAAACACTGTTACCAGCTGGATGTAATTTGTTTAGTTTTGTTGTTGTTCTTTTTGGTTTGCTTCTTTTGCCTTACCTTGAAGACCTGTCAGTTGTCATTTTCAGAAACAAACAAAACAATGGTGTTGCAACCCCACTGGCCAGAGCAGTTTTTCCTGCCATTTCCCTTTTTCTGGTATAGGTTAAAGAAATACTGTTGTCAGCAAACCCCCCAGTCTTTTATCCTCACCTGCATTAAATAAATGCCCTTCTTCCCCATCACATTTATTATCCAAATAATAGTCTTCACTGTTTGTATACACAGATACATGCTTTGTGTTAATATTTATGTCCTTGTTTCCACAGGTTTTTATACACAATCCTCATGCCCGAGGGCAGAGAACAAACACAAACCGAATGGTGCAAAGTAACCAAGATTCGGACATTTCTCTTCTCAACATCAATCAAGGGATCACTTCTCTGGCTTCAGGAGTGCTGAACCCTCAGCTGGGTTATGATTGTCTTCTGGTTGGAACACAGACGAATTTATTGGCTTATGATGTGTATAACAACTCGGATTTGTTTTACAGAGAGGCAAGTTAATTTAGCTGTCCCCTTTTTTTAGTGTCTCCATTGTTTTCTGTTTCCTTCCATTCTAGAGATTCCAAAGTTTCTACATTATGTTGTCAATTAACTGTGCTTCTCTTCTGTGGATTAATTCTACTGCTGTATTCAGAACATTTTGTCCATAGAATATCTGCAGTATTACAAAATAGAGGTATGAGTGTGATGTATGTCTGTATGTGAGAGAGCAAATTTTCACAGTATGTCACACATCACGTAGCAAGACAAAATTAAAGAAAATTAATAGGCATTTAGAGCTCAGCTTAACTGGTAGTGATAATGTTCGAAGCCTTATACTCTGATTTGTGTACTCTGACGTCTTACTGTCTGCTGTGTCTTTTTCCTTTGATGTTTCTCTGTAGGTTTCAGATGGAGCCAATGCAATAGTTCTTGGAAAGCTTGGAGATATTTCACCTCCACTTGCTATTATTGGTGGAAACTGTGCCCTGCAGGGCTTTGATTATGAAGGAAATGACCGTTTTTGGACGGTAAGGCAATGCATAATGGTTTTATTATGTTATTAGAAGATTCCCTCAGTGGCAGTAATTCATCTTGATTTTTTTTTATATATAGAATTATACAATGGTTGGGTGTGGAAGAGGGGCCTTAAAATTGAGTTCCAACACCCCTGCCATGGGCAGGGACACTTTCCACTAGATCAGGTTGCCCAATGCCCCATTCAACCTGGCCTTGCACACTGCCAGGGATGGGGCAGCCACAGCTTCTCAGAGCAATAGTAAATATTAATTTAGTTGTTGATCTTCCTTTATTTATCTCAGACCTTAAACTGTATTTTGATTGTGTATTCAGTGCACTCAGATGTTGCTTAAACACTGACTATGTCAATTGTTCTGTTGCAGTTGAGATAATAAACCCAGTTCAGCTTCTGACAGGTATCAGCAGCACTGAGGACTGTCCTTCTCTTTTTAGGTTACTGGAGACAACGTTCGTTCCTTAGCCTTGTGTGACTTTGATGGTGATGGCAAAACTGAGGTTTGTAACCATGTGCACATGAACTCAGCTGTTCTTGTGGTCTTGTAGTGAAATGATAGGAAAAAAACTTTGCTTATCAAGTATGACTGACTTGTATCACAAGTTGAAGTGATCCTTGTGTGGGAGATGTGTCTTTTTGAGACTCTGGTCTGGCAATGACATGCAAAATGCTGAGTGGATGTATAAGGAGCAGCATTGCTCTGGTGCTCCTTGGAGTGGCTAAAACTAGTCACATCTGGGCTCTTTACAGCATTGCTGCCAGGCTCTGGTACATAGATTGCTGGCTGCAGTGGAGAACTTCTCTCATGTTTCTTCCCTACACCAGGAAAGACACAATGAAATCTCTGTGATCATCAGTTACAAGGCATCTCTTTCAGTGGTATTTCTTGAATATGGTTATAAATTCTTCTTTGAACTTCAGAGAAACAACATGCAGGCATCTTACATGTAAAAGTGAGCTCTTAAAAAGGTGTCCTGTGGAAAGTTTCACTTATACTTAGTAAAACCAAGAAATCTGTCTTCACATCCAGCCCTCCTGTTTCTTTAAAGTGACATGGGGAAATGAAATAGTGTTTGCTTTGCTGATTTAAAATGATAACTTGTAACACACATCTTGCTAATATGATGTTAGACAAACAATAGGAAACAGCTGCCATTCTGATCATGCAGGCTGAAATGGTGAATTTGCATGGCATTCTCTGCTGGAAATGTTCTTCCATCCCAAATGAAGGATGATGCTTCTAAATACGAATCTTTAAGAGTAATGGCTTAATAATGTGCATCAGATGCAGGTGAATACAAAGTTAAATCATTATGCTAAAAATACTTTTCATATCTATCTTTCAACTTTAATCATAATTACTTAAGCTTTTCTGTGTAGCTCTGGAAAAGTCCTGGTTTGGAATATCCAGTAGGACTATGTAATAGTGAGATACAAAGGGCTTCAATACCTTTCACATGTTTTTTTCCTAACGCTGAGTTGATACAGACATTTTACTTGATTGGGATCTTCAGGGGGTGAAGCAAATTCAAGTTTTCAAATCAATTTCTGCACAGCTTCTCACAGTGTATTTTTTTAATGTGCTAAGAGGTGGTTGTGGAAAGTGGAGACAGTGTATAAAAATTCAGAAACAGGAAAGTGATCTGTGGCACTAATTGTAAATGGTTTGTGCTGTTTTGCTTATTTTCCTGCATGATAAAGGTTCATTCTCAGCAGTTGGTGTAATTTGGTGCTACTTTGAGCTGAGCAGAGTTGGACATGTTATACAGCTAACTTGCTGGACCAGTTAGCCCAGCATACATTTGCTGAGACTCTTTTAGGATTCTTTTTCATCTTAATTATGTAGGTGATTTTTTAAAGTATTTATTTATCTTTATTTGTGGCTTTTGTGAGACTGCCTCTGGTTTAAAATTGAAGTTCTGAGAAAATGCACAGAAACACCTTCCTAACTTATCACTGCTTGTCTTATCTGGTAAATGACTGTGCAAGCTTCATTTCCGTTCTTTCTGAGCCATTAAAAAGATGTTTACATTTAAAACTGAGTGATTTTCAAACTGCATGAATATACTACTGTCAATCAGTAGCTAACTGAACTATTTTGTTGTCACTGCCTTCCTCAGGATTTTTAGATTGCTGCAGGTTACTTTCTCCAATCTTGACAAAGACTTGAGGGGGCAAAACTTTTGACTTGCTTTTCAAATTCCAGTCCAGTGAAATGAGAATCCCTGAGGTGGATGAAGTGAATCAAAGTAATGAAAAAAAATATTTGAGGCACCTTTAGGAAATGCAGCATCACCAGTGATTATTTCAGGATTCTGTGCTTTTAGCTGGTTGCCTTTTGCTGCTGGTTGCAAGTTGGTCAAGAAATCTGTGTTTCTTAAATACGTTAATTGTTGTAAATTTTTTCAGTAGCTGCAGTAGGCTTAGATTGGTGTGATTTAGGTTGTCATATAAAAAAGGCCTTTAATATTTTTAAAAATCCAATTTTGCTATGGGTTCCAGTGGAGAAAAGTACTGCCAGGTGTTAAACTTTGATTTATAATTGTGTTTGTCACTGATTGATGGATGACTTCATGGGCAAGGCACTGAGCAGATCCATTCCTTAGTTTCTCAATTTGCAGTATGGAAGCCGAGAGTTGTCATCTTCATCATGTGCTTTTTCATGGGGCTCCTTTTCAGTTTGCACTTTCTACCTGCTCAACAAAGAAACAGGAAAAGAACTAAAATTTAAGAAACTGTAAGGAATGAGGATGCAGAAGACCCATTTCAATGCCTATTTGTATAATGATTTACATCAAGGCAAAGTCCATTTTACTCATGTTTTGCAGTAGTGGCAGCCACCATTTATTTTGGAGGACAAGGGCAGTTTGATACTTGGTTTCATTGGTTTGGGAGGGTTTTGTTGTTTTTTTAATGAGGGATGTTTAGTGCTAAGCAATTCTTTTTTCCCCCAGATTTTTGCTGACAGGCAAGTAACCAGGAGGTGCTGTTTCTCTGAGCCCATGTAGTAAAGTCAGAACTGAGCTGCAGGTCTCCTTGCTCCAGCACAGGCAGTGCAGTGTTTTTGATGTGTATCATTGCAGTTGTGAGTTATAACACTGAATCTTCTACAGTAAGAAAAGAGCAGAGTCCTGATGTTTCATTATGTACTCCAGGTATTTCACTATGCTTTTGTAGAGACTGGCTTGACAAAAAAATGAATAACTAATACTTGATCAACAAGAGACTTCTGAAATCTTGTCTTGACAGAGGGTACCTTTAGTTTCACTGGCAACTTTTCAAACAGCTGTTAAAACCTCTTTATTACTGGATCTGGAGTATTTCTTTTTCCTCTGCATCCTTGTGTATATACTTTTTATTTCTTTAGCTTGAATAACTATTTTTAAGATACCCTTCTTTTTTCCAGCTTCTTGTTGGCTCTGAAGATTTTGATATCCGGGTGTTTAAAGAAGATGAGATTGTGGCAGAGATGTCAGAGACAGAGGTAAATTACTTCTAGCTAATGTTTATTATAGTTGCTGATGGAGCTGAAAGTGTTTTGTACTCTAAAGCTTTTCTGGTTCAGATTTCTATTGTGCAGTTAATTAGTTACTTAATTATTTGGCACAGTATCTATTCTCCTAAAACTGCAAAAGTTAGAGTTTGATAATGTCTTTCTTTATGCAGGATTTTTTTTTTGCTTTGTTTATTTACAAACCCTTGACCCAGCTGAGAAAAGTGACTGTTGCTTGGCTGAAAGCCAGGGACATGTCCAAGGGTGATTAAGGTTACTGGATTGTGACTGGAGCTATTATTGCCCTCTGAGCAGAAGAATGTCTTCTACAGATCTCCTCAAAGGCATCAACGCAATCATAATGATGTAACTTGTCCCTGTGTGTGTCCAGACAGTGGATGGCAATGTAGGAGAGGGATGTGCAGGCAAAACTGAAAGTCTGTGGGCAACTGGAGTTATGCACTGGCTGTATAAGAAGGGCATTGGTGACTAAAGTAAGGTATGGGCTAGATGGGTTTACAGGGGGATAAATAAAAGGTGTAGGAGATGCTCTTTAGCTTAAGAACTGATAGAAGATCCTCAACATTTTTGTTTCTTGGAAGGGAGTAAAACAGCCTAATCACAGCATTTAGGAGTGTTCTCAGTCTTCTCATGGCCCTTCTGGACCCAGCATAGAGTAAGGACATGTTACAGGCCTTTGTGCTTAAAGATCTGAGGTCTCCCCACTGCCCAGGTTGGGACTCAAAGGCTTAGCTATTAAACCACTTACGAAGAGCTATAAAAGACAAATCCTCTGTTCTAGGAAAGGAGGCTCATGTTGTTGCTAGAATTAGTACAGGGCCTGTAACACATCCTGCTGTGTGTGCATTGGCCAGTCTAGTCACGTAGTGATTTCTAGTTAAAGGGAAGCTAAAGGCTCATCAGTCTCGTGTGTGATTTATTTCCAGATCCATAGTAGAATTGTTTTAAATTCACACCTGCAGAGTCTTAGGAGGCTTGTTACAATCCTATTGTTCCAATTTAAATAGACACAGCTATGCCTAAACCTCTAATTTTTAGGAGAGTAAATTCAGGGAACAATGGCTTTATACATTGTGCTTGGTTTGGAAGTTTTGAATAGTTTGCATTTTCTTTGTTTAATCACTTACTCTGGTGAAACTGAAGCTATAGACTGTTGTGACTCATACAAATGGACAATCAGGTATAGGTTTAGGGAGTATTACCTTTGAGTTTCTCACTTTTGCTGGGATCTTTTGTCCTTACTGGGTGCTTGTAATTTAGAGGGTTTTGATACTTGGGAAGGACTTTGGAGAAGATCGTGTGAGGAAAGGATAAAGGGTTTGGAGACCATGTTTTATGTAAAAAATCCCAAGGAGCACAGTCAGCTGAGTTTAAATAAGAAGTTGGTGAAGAATTTAATTGAAGGAAGTCTCCTGTGCTACTCTGTACAGAAGACCAGACAGATGATTGCAATTGTTCCTCCTGACATTAAAATCTCTAGTCATAGTGTGTGGAAAAACCTGCATTTCCAAGCACTGAGAACCTTAGCTCAATGAAGAATGGGTCTTAATAGGAGTGAGAAACAGGTTGAGTTATGACTCTCAGGTCTTTCCCCAGAGCTGTTACTTATTTAGGTAATACCTAGCCTGGTGTTCCAGTTGTGTTCCAGAGAAGTCCAACTGTGGGAGCTGTTAATTTTTATCTTACTAATCTTGGGTGACGATTTTCTACCAATAATTTCTGTAGGGCTTTCCTAACACAGGCAAAATTGAACCTTTGACATCCTCAGCACCTGAAGCTTAAGTGTTGTTGTGTGTTTGGACTAGTTTTTCAATGACAGTGTGTTAGCATGATGACCACAGGAATCCTATGAGCAGTTGTGTTGCTGCTTGTGGTCGGAAATACTTGGGCAAAGTCCACAGTTCGAGGGCAATTCTGCAATCCTTGCTAAAGTGTGTCCTGACACTGGCAATGCAGCTTGTATGAGGAAATCCTGCAGGGCCTTTGGTGATTTCAAACTGATTTTAAAAAGTAATTTTTTCAGTACTCAATGCTTCTTACAACAGACTTATGTACTATTTAAGTACTGTAGAGTTCATATGGTAGATCATATAGCCTATTCCCTGCTACTTGAAGTTGCAGAAGTTTTCACTCCTGTATCCTCTCTCTCCCTCCATTCCCCACAAGACCATCACTGCACTCAGCCCCATGTATGGCAGTCGGTTTGGTTATGCTCTTGCTAATGGCACCGTCGGAGTGTATGACAAGACATCCCGTTACTGGAGGATTAAGGTTAGTCCAGCACTGGAATATCATCACTGAAAGCTTGAAGACTGCTTGGAGATTTGGTACCTAATCTCAGGTCATTCTGATGTTATCCTGACTCTTTAGATGAGCAGAGAATCCAATGTAATTTTGTTCTTACAAAATCTACCTATTTTTATAGGTACATGCAAAGTGAATACTGTGTCAGTTCCTTTTGGGCTGTTGGTGATGGTTTAAACAACATGGATACAACCACACACCTAGGGATGCTTCAGCTTCACAGAGTTGTTTAAGTAACAGAGAAAGTTGAGTTCATGTTAGAGAATGCTTCTGTCTGTATTGTTGAATCAATAAACTGTTTTTCAGAGACTGTAATCTTACATTGTCTATGTTCAAAGTTAATTTTTCTCATCAATAGCAATTTGCTGCTCCAGCAAATCAATTTGGCAAGATCCTTTCCTGATGTTCATTTTAATATTCTTAATATGACACAGATTAGAACAATACATTTAATGGTATAGGAAGATTCCTTATGAGGTGCAGGAGGAGGCTCATGGCTGTCCTCAGTGGTCTCATTTTATGACACTGTTGAATACCTGATTTTTTTTCCTTGAGGATTTGCCTTTTTATGCTTTGTTTTTTGAGTTTAATCATGTGCTTGGATGGAAATATATTTAAAGGAACAATCAGGTCCTTTGAAAGCAGTGAACTGGATTTGTAATGCAGGGGCTAGGCTAAGATTTCACACCTCTGTGTGTGACCTTAGAGATAGTGATGCTCAAACTTCCTGTTGAGAGACAATAGTGTATTTTTTCTGAAATCTCTGTAGCCTCATATTCCAGTGTCTTGCATGTGTCAAGCATGTGCAATTCAGATAACATAGCCAAGCTTAATTTGTTCTTTCTTTTCTGTCCTCAGTCAAAAAACCAGGCAATGAGCATACACGCGTTCGACCTGAACTCTGATGGAGTGCCAGAGTTGATCACTGGCTGGTCCAATGGGAAGGTGAGTTTATACAGGGGGGAAACGAGAAGCAGTAGATATGGAAACTGTGTTTGATCAGTGCTCTTAAATTACCTGAGGAACAGCAATCCAAAAAATGAAAAAGACTTGAAAACTGAGTGGTGAAAATCTATTACAATAAACCTAGTTTGGCTGGTGAGCCCTGTGCCAAGTGCAAGATCAGAGAAAAGCTGCTTCCTCTGCTTACCTCAGAGTCAATTGCAAAGGTGTGGCAAGTTGTTTCTATGGCAGCAGAGATCGTATTCCACATCCTAAAGCTCCTGAGTCTCTCTTTTCAGGTGTGTCTTGAGGACATGCTAATAATCCTTTGCAGTGTTTCCTGAATGTTCCCAAACTACAGGGAGACAAAGCAGTTATGTAACAGCAGAGCAGCGTCAGTCTCGACTGTGGCAGGATTAATCAAGCATTATTTAATTTCATGTAAAGGCATTCTATACAGACTTAGTCTTTTAAACCTGTTCCTTGGTATTCCCCTTTGCCAGAAATGACTTGTAACCGCCACATCTCTCCTGTTTGCAGTTTGCCAGGTTTTTTTGTAAAGCTATGCTTTTTTTCTTCACACCTCTCATTACTCTCATTAGCTTGGGGGAATTTAATAACTTCATATCAAGCTGGCAGTCTGGAGCCCAGATATGTTGTAACTTATGTTGAATTAGGTGTATAACTTCAAGGGAGAACCTTTCCTTATTTTACTCCTGTTTTTTTCCACTGGCAGCTTGTTGGTCTGAAACAGTTCATAGATCCTAGAAAGAGTAATGCCGAAACCTGTGCTTTGGAAAACACCCAGTGCTCAGAACTGAGCCCCCCTCACCCTTTTTCTGCAGTGAATGGTAATTGAAGGTTGTGGTATTTGTGTATAAGAATAATTCACCACACAAGGGCTGCAGCTGAGAGGAGAGGTGGTAAATACTGCATTATTCCTGGTTTAGTCCCATCGTTGCTGCATTCGTATGTACATAACCTTCCCAGTGCAGACTTGCAGTCCCTTTATTTCCTTCCTTGTGTGCAACATGGGGAAGCATCTCTGAAGAGCAGTTCCTTCTAGCTGAGTCTGCCTAGAGGTTGTTTCTTGATGGTATTTTTTTCATGTGTGATGTTCAGATCAGCAGAGCTGCAGCTTCACCTGCAGTTCTGTGAGTGGGGCTGGCTTTCAGTGAACAGCTCAGAGTATGGCATGACACCTGTTTTGGAGTTGGCTTTTCTTTTCATGCTGAGGTTTGGAACTCTTTGTTGTTCCAGGTTGATGCTCGCAGTGACCGGACTGGGGAGGTCATCTTTAAGGACAACTTTGCTTCCTCAATTGCAGGAGTGGTGGAGGGGGATTACAGAATGGATGGGAGCACCCAGTTAATCTGCTGTTCAGTTGATGGTGAAGGTAAGAACAGTATTGAGGATATTAATTTAATACACAATAATATCAGGCACATCCATCATCTCTGATTAACTAAACATTGTTTTGCTTCCAACACTCTGTGTGCCAAATTCCCTTGGTTTATGTGAAATTAAGGGAATTTTGAGTGACTCCATCTGCAAACAGGGTTTTGAATATTGCCTTCCCTGTGAGAATCATTATGATCCAAGAAGCCATCAAAATTCATTTGTCTAATGGAAAAAGCCCCATCCTAATGCAAAGATAATCATATTCCGCACAGATTCTGGTTCTTTAGGCTACATTATAATAGATGAATATATAGGAAATCTTTTTTTTCTATTAGCTGCTTTACAGTGGGTAAAGGTGTTTAGAGAGCTAGAGTGTGTGTGTTTTGGTTTTCTTCTGCAGATACTTTTTATATTAGAAATTTTAGATGTTAACAATGCTTTACTTCCTGGAAAATGCTCTCCAGTCTCTCCTGAGGAGGGAATTTATCCCACCATGCATTCTAAAAGTCAGACCTGGTTACTGTGAGTGGAAACAAATATGATCACAGATTATTTAAATAAGGTCAGCATGAATTTACAGGAATGGCTTCAGGAAAGACACTGGTGTGATTATCCCACTGCTTGGCGTCGGTGGCCTGAGACAAGCAGGTCTGGCACAACCCATTTGAAATAAAAGCCTGTCCTTGTTAAATAGCACAGTGTTTTGCTGTTTGTCTTAATCACAGGCTGTAGGAATTTGCTGTACTTGGGCTTCAGCATATAAACCTTTTTCCCAAGCTTACAGAAAGGGTGCATTGTACACAGTTCTGAAGAACCTTGTCCTTGCAGAGCTGTGTGGATTTATGTCACTGACCATGACCATCCTTTTCTGATGGGTCCATCATAAACAAGCCTTGGCATGGTGGGGATCCCTTTAGGCCTTACTAGTTAGTGTGGCTGGGGTTATACAGACAATGTCATTAGACTTCTGTTTGGGACCAGCATCCTTTCACATGAGGTGGTATTCTGTTACTGCAGTGTGTTTTCTCTCTTGCACTCATTTTAAATGAAATAATAAAGTGGGTCCTTTCATCAGTGTGCAAGCCAAATGCTTTCGAAGTTCCATGCAACCTTCTATGGGGCAGAGTCATACACAGGCAGCAGCATATTCTTCACAGGTATAAGAGTTTTGTTGCTGACTTTAATTGTCAGCTGCAATCAGAGCACACAGCCCTGGAGCAAAATGTAAGTTTAGAGCAAGTGTCTTTGTCTCCTCATCTGTTCAAGTCCTCTGTCTCCATAGACAGAGATTTCCATAACTCAGTGATCCACTGGACTACTGGGAAACGGGTCATACCCCTTCAAGTGAAGTATCCCTTGATTTGGGGGGAAAATACTGTGGGTAAATCTTGTTTACTGGCTGATGGACAGTGACTTACAGTCACTTCCAGACAGCAAAAACTCCTCTGACCAGCTCTAGAAATCCAGGTACACATTTTACTAATTTTACATAATTGCAAACTTGCCTAAGCACCTGAAAGAATGATTGTAGTGGGAATCCTCTTGCAAAAGGGCTGGGTGCTGCATTTATCTGGCCAGGCGAGTACAGCAGCTTAAAGGCAGGTTGGAAATTCACTTTTTTTTTTAATGTATATTTCTCTTGTCCTGATCATCAAGAAAATCAGAGCCTCTGAGAGTCTAAATCAATGCTTAGGTTTTCAGCTGAATAGTAACAACTGAAAAACAGAATTAGAGTCTCTTGCAGAGGTGATAGAAGGTAGTGGTGTTACAGAAAGTTTTGGGGAGGCTGTGAAAGGCTTCGCTGACATTGGCTGTGTTTTGTTTCTGTACAGTCCGGGGCTATCTGCCAGGAGGGGAGGAGATGAAAGGAAACCTAATGGATACAAGTGCTGAGCAGGATCTGATCCGAGAACTTAGTCAAAAGAAACAAAATCTGCTGCTGGAATTAAGAAATTATGAGGAAAATGCAAAGGTACTATTTAAATAATGTGTAGGGCCAAAACACACCTTCCCACTGGTATAAATCCAGAGTACTCTGAGAAGTGGTTGTGGGGCAGTCCAGACAAGTCAGAGTTGTAACCTGTCAGGGTGCAGCAAGATTGTTTGCTGGGGGTTCCTGCTTCTGCATTTGGCTTGTTCCTTGTGCAAGTTCAGAACTTGCTTTTTCTGTTTTAATAAATAACACTTTCCTTGCTCATTCCTCTTGCCAGAGCAGTAGTGTTTGGAGCTGGATCCCCCTCAGCCCTGTGCTTTGGCTTATGACTGCAAATTGTAATTTTCAATGTGTAAGCCAACTTAGGAGTCAGAGAGGATTGTGCGAGAGGATCAAGTCACTGGGTAAGGGGTGGGAGCACTCCCAGGGTATTGGAAGTGCACTTGTGTCTTGAATGTGCAGAAATGGAGAGTTTCAAAAATAGTCTGAGGAAAGAGCAAACTCCTGTTTGAACAGCAAACAACCACCACAGAAAAAGCTTGGAATTCTATAAGCTTGTGCTTAAAGTTGATACTTGTTAAGTGCTTTTCTGAGGAAAGGTCTGAATACAGAGCTGAGCTCCATCAATCGTAAAGCACCCAAAGAAATTGTATCCATAGCTCTGTGCCTAATCCAACTGCCATTCATAGTTGTGTGAAGTGACTGGGAATTGCTGTAATGCAACCATCTTCTGCAAGGAAAGAGAATTTAACATGTATGTGTTACAGGTTTCTTGACTAGAAATCTTGAAATTCTGATATTGAAGGGTGTGTTTTTTGCAACAGGCTGAATTGAACACTCAGTTGAAGGAAGCTGATGGGCAGAGAGGTGTGATTCCAGCAAACACCCAGCTTCAGACAGCCCTCTCAGTTAATCTGGGCTCTGACAGCCAGTCTGCTCATGTGGAGCTGTGTATTTCCACCACAAATGGTGAGTGGTAACCTACAACCTTTGACATTCATTTAATGTAAATTCATGCAAATGTTTAGTTATATTTAGCTCATGATTTGCATGTCTCCCCTTTGTTGTCTATAATGTCCCCTTTGTGGTTTATTTCCTTTCACAGAGTTTTGAATCAAGCTGTGTTCCTTTGCTTGGTCTCAGGAAAGAGGAGTTTGATGGAATTTGTTTCTTGTTATGTGTTATTTTCTGAGGCAATTAACATTTAGCTCACATAAAACCAGTGCTGGCGATCCCTGCAGCACTCCTTGTGTTGACTGTAAACATTAACCTACAGCTGCCTTCTGAGGGTGTTGTGTGAATGCAGCTGGACCTCAGCTGGCTTTTATATGCAAAACTGGAAGTACCCCAGGATGGCAAATCACCACCAAGCATGCCGAGGATGCTGTCAGGTGCAGATGTGGTAGTCCTGGTCAGCTGGGATATTTAACAAGTCAGAGGAGGGGGTGTAAAGAGTTGACCATGCCTAATTCTGAAAGCAGTGGTGGTTTATTGCCAGAGGACAACTTTTAATTTAGGAACTGCTTTTCTTCCTGTTGCTAAGACACAATCATCCGTGCTGTGCTGATCTTTGCTGAGGGCATATTTGAAGGAGAAAGCCATGTGGTACACCCCAGCCTCCAGAACCTCTCAGGCTGCGTTCGTGTTCCCCTTACTCCACCCAAAGATGTCCCTGTGGATTTGCACATCAAAGCCTTTGTGGGTTACCGGAACAGGTGAGGTGTGATCTCTGCTGGTCTCCAGGGCTAACTGTGTGACCAGGAAACAGCAATGATGTGGCTTCTTGCTTGTCCCATGTGAAGTGCACCGTTAGTTCCTGGGTGCCCCACTCATCTGTCTTACTGGAGAGAGAGCCAGAATGCTTTCTTAAATAAACTGGTGCACCTGTGATGCTGAGACTTCACCACATAAAGTCTAAACACCTTGGAATCACTGGGTTCTGTTAAGTTCTGGTTCTGCCTGTAGGGAGAGTGCACATTTCTGGTCTGGGACATGCTGCACTGTGGGTCTGTGGAGATGGAATCCAGAGAGACAGAGGCTGTATCCTGTCTGCTCTGTATCCTGTCTCCCTAAGGGGCTGCCTCTCCGGGCCCTGAATGGTGGCTGCTCTGGAGAGAGTACTTGAGCAAGCCTGGAGATACAGCTGTGTCTTTCAAGCTATAAAGTAACCCTGAACCCATTTGGCTTCTGGGCAAATAGGAAGTAACACATGCTTGATTTCAAGACAACATTTTTGCAGTCTCCCATAGAAATATCTCTCCATAGAAAACAAAATGTCTCTTCATACACCCTTGAAAGCAGCATTCTCCTTGCTCACATCTGCCAGAACTGCTGGTGCCCCAGGAGGCAGCATCCTTTCCCTGCACAGGGAGGCATATTCTGAGAGGGAACCACCTACTGCAGAAAGAATGTGGGGACTGAATTCGCTTTTTGTTTCCTCTGTCTTTATTTTGCTGTTAATAAGACTTCACTGAACTTGTAAAGAAAATATCCAATCATGTAGTAAAATTGTAAATGTGTTAGCCTAGAGAGTGTGTTTCAGTGGAAGGGTTATCAAAAATGTCAGCGGTGGAGGGGAGTCACAGAACTTCATGATATGATAAGGCTGGAATTTTCAAGTTCTGGTGTTTCTTCCTGGGAAGCAGTAAGCAGCTGATTATGTAGCTGCAAGCTGCTGATATCAGTATCCACCTAAAAAAAGAACCAGGAAACCATTGTAATAGGTGAATGAATCCCTGCTATGTTAGTAATGGTTTCTGTTTTCCCTTTGGATTGCTTCCAGCACACAGTTCCATGTATTTGAGTTGACAAGACAGCTCCCCCGCTTTTCCATGTACGCACTGAGCAGCCCAGACTCTGCCACAGAGCCCCTGAGCTTTGTTAACTGTACCACGAATGAGAGGCCACAAAGGGTGAGTTTCTGCTCTGCTTCCTGTTTTGCAGTCCTTCATAGGTGGAGGGTTTGCAACCAGCCTGAGATTTCTAATAGCAAAGCAAAAGTTATTTGGTGAACTGCACTGCTGGCCCTTGGAGTCTGTGTACTGCAACTTGGTGCAGCTTTTTTTTCTGTCTTTAAAAGATGCCTCAGTTAAGGCATTCCCAGCATCAGGAATTCTTGCAGGAACTAAAGGCCTGAAATCATGAGGTGTTTCAGATGTTATCTTGTTTGCTGTGTGCTGGCTGATGGAATGCCAAGGGCAGGAGCTCAGTAGTGAGTGTTGGTTATGTAAATAAGCAGGGAATAGGAAAAAGGCAGCACAGTGCCCAGGTAATGGCTCTGTTTCAGCACAGATGAGCAGCTTTGGTTCCTAAAGATCTGATTTGTGGGATGGCAGTAATTAAAACGGATCATTTCCCTCACTGTAGGGCTTTGCCATATTTCCATGACCTTTACTTCATTAAATGACCAGGACAAAAACCAAGATGAAGCAAAATTTTTAACTCCCTGCAGTTAGAACTAAGCCTTGCTTCCCAGCTTTCTCTGGTCTCCAGGCTTGGTTTTATGTTTTGATCTTGGGCTGTGGTCTCTGTGGATTTGACTCCTCTAGAAATAATATTCAGCTTTGATGCAAGGATTCAACTGTCTTCATTCTAACAAGTTCATGGTTCGGCGGTGAAATTTAGTAAATGAATTTTCCAGAGTGTCCTGGTGCACATCACGTGCAGAGACATTATGTGGTTCCCCAGGCTTTACACACAGTGGGTGGCTGATGCTCTTAATTTTATTTTTGCAAGATCGTTATGTGGCTGAATCAGAGCTTCTTGCTGCCAGAGGATGCAGAGTTTCAGAGTGCTCCCTTTCAGGTTTGCTTCACTTCCCTTCGTAATGCAGGTCAGCTTTGCATCAAAATCAAGCCTGGTGGAGAGGTGAGTACCTTCATGGACAAGGGGAAACACCCTTTTAATTACACTCCAGTGAAACTGAAGGGTGGTGCCAGTATGAGGCAGTCAAAACGAAGGACAAGTGGATGGGCAGAGAAAGTACTCATGTTACAGGGATGTTTTTGGAAACTTTAATGTCTGTTTACTGTTAGTGGGTAAAATTGGAGGGCCTGTTAGTGAAGTAAACTTCTTAGCCTGCAGATCTGTAGGAAGGAGGGTGTTTGTTTTCTCACAGAGTAGTTTCAGGTACCCATAATGTGAGGCACAAAGGTTGTCTGTAACTCCTGCACTGGTCCTGTGTGCACAGATGCCTCTCTATCCCAAGCCTGAATAAATTCCCCTTTGAAATCAATGTCTCCTTGTCTGCTGAAAGCTGCAGAGCTTGGCCATGCAACAGTTTTGCCTCTTGGTTAAAGGATCTGCTTTGAGCTGCTGGGAGGTGTTCTGGAATGGAACAGTGCTGAAGTGCTCTCTCTCCTTTCTGACAGATTTCCATCAACACAGATGACATTGATCTAGCTGGTGACATTGTCCAATCCCTGGCTTCCTTCCTGGCCATAGAAGATTTGCAGGTGGAAGCAGATTTTCCTGCGTACTTTGAGGAGCTGCGGAAGGTGTTGGTGAAGGTGAGGAAGCATCAGGCATTTCTAAGTTGGCACATAAACACAGTCAATGGGGGCATTTTATAAGAGGATCTCTAAATTGCTTTATCATCTTTGTGGAAACCAGCTTACAGTGGCTTGCTGTGTATTCTGTGAGACACCCTCAACTCTGACTATTCTTTGTTCTGTAGAACAGGCCCTTGGACCCCAAATGTTTGTTGTTTTAGATAATGTAAATGTGTTTTTGGAGGGACTGAGCTGTGGGTTTGAGTCAGAGCATAAGGTGTGTATTTGAGCCTGCTCACCCCCTCCTAGAGGCCAAGGTACTGCTCTGGCAGCTGGGGGTGAGGGGAAAGGACAGTGGTCTCAGGGATGCTGGTAGGTCAAGTTGTGGTGTTATTTCGTATTTCACTGGGCCAAGGTTTAGCCTGAGCAATTACCTGTGTGCCCAGGGTGCCAAGGACCCTTCTCATGACTTGTTTGCCTTGGACAGGTGGATGAACACCACTCAGTGAACCAGAGGCTCACTGCTGACATGGCTGAACACTCCAACCTCATCCGCAGCATGCTGGTTCAGGCGGAAGATGCACGGCTCCTGGGAGACATGTGAGCAACTGCTGCTTAGCCTGTGTGTGGGTTTGGAATGGACAGTCTTTGCTTTCCAGACAGAAACGAGTATAAAAAACCACTGGTGTGATACAGGAGTTGCCTAGTTACAACTTGTGATGTAGAATTGTACCTTTGCTGCTCTCACTATGATCTTTGAACCTTGTATTTTTCTTTGGGTGCAGAACCAGTCAGGGGAAGGCAAGAGAGCAAGGGTAGGGGCTTAGTGTAGAGCAGGTGAGGTGAATCTGCTTTGAGATGGTGAGATACGTTAGAAAAGATACATTAAGGGAAGAAGGCAGAAAAAGCTGTCTGTGGTGTATGAACTTTACAGAACACCAAGAGAGAAATGTTAGGTGTCAGTCTTTTCACTCCAGTTTGCTGTGGTCTGTTAATGTCTGAGCTTTATTGGGAAAGGGTCTGAGCTACTGCAGGGCAGTGGTACTTTCACTGGGGAAAGTGGCATCTCTGCTTGGGCTTGCTGGATAAAATAACTGTAACAATAGACCATTTTTTAAAAAAAGTAAAATAATGAGTTTAACCGACATGTTTAGGCAAGTCTGTTGTCTTGTAGCTGGCAGACTGTGGTAACCATCCCAACCACGTACCACTCCACCTTTATTCTGACAAACCAGGAACGACTTTCTTGTCCCCAGAGAGGCAAATAACTGGACTGATTGTTCCCCCAGGAAAAACATGAAGACACGATACATGGAGCTGTATGATCTGAACAGAGACTTAATAAATCAATACAAAATTCGTTGCAACAATCACACAGAGCTGTTGAATAACCTGAAGGCTGTGAATCAGGCGATCCAAAGGGCTGGGCGGTTACGTGGTAAGTCTGTGTTTTTGGAGAGAATCAGGAGTCTCGGACGCTGGTGAGGCAGATAAGATGTGTCCTGGAGGCCACCTGGGTTAGTTAAGTCACTTCAGGCATTTTGGCCTGAAACTCAATTGGTAGAAGTAATCTTTAGTTTTCCAGTCATTGCCAGTTGCCTGTGACAGTCAACTGTGAGTGTCCAGTATAATCTGGGACCACAATTTTAGAAAAAACAGTTTAAAGAAGTTTCCAGCTTTCTGAATGATACAGAAATTGCTAGTTTTGTTGAACATAATTCTAAACATGTAAGTAGTATTTCAGTTCTTAGTTTATAATTATGCTTTAACAACTACCAACTTAAGCAGGGCTATTTTATGTATTATTAATCCTCTGTGTCTTTGGGGAAGTACTTTTTTGTCTGTAGCATTCTTCTTCCAATCAGTCCTTTAAACTCACCTAGAAGAGAGCTACAGATGATTCTTGTTCAAAGAAATTATTTTATTTATGTATTAGAAAAGGGCATGTTTCACTATGTGTTAAAAAAATACCTGAAGGAAACTCCTAAGTTTTGAGACTGGATCAGTAAGCATTTTTACCAGTTTCTTACTCAGTAACTGAAATGCTTTTTCCTTTCTTTCCTATTTTTGTCTTTGCAGTTGGCAAACCTAAAACACAAGTGATAAGTGCTTGTCGGGATGCAATAAGAAGCAACAACTTCAACACGCTGTTCAGGATAATGCGTGTGGGAACAGCCTCTTCTTAAGGAGTGGAGCAGCAGCTGCACAGAGGATGTGTTTCCAGACAGCAGGCAGATAACGGGTGACAGGCAGTTAATTCAGTCTCCTACTCCACTGTAGGGTCAAGTAATTGCAAAGGTAGCATTGTGGTTAAGCTATCAGCTGAGAAAAATGCAGGCCAAAGCTTCATAGAGAGACCATCAGAGATTTAAGTGCAGATGTGGTATTTATGCAAGACAGAAGTATAATGTTTGAACAGTTATTTTTCTTACAGTAACTTATTTATATATTTAAATATATTTTGTAGTTAAGGTACTGACCTTTTCCATTAAAACATAGACTGACTCAACTGTTTTTGTTCTGATTGGGTTGAGGAGATGCATAGTGTTTATTTGCTGACAAGTCCAACTTCTCTGGTTTTTTGCTGCATAGTCTCTGTGTACTTGAACTCCCTATGCTGGAGACTCCCAGGTTTCATTGCAGGGATGTGTGGCTCTTTAGGTAAACTGCAGCACCAAAGGAATAATGTCTCCTTGCTGGCTTTTAAGCCAGATCTTTGACAACCATCCAGTTC
Organism: Sakesphorus luctuosus; assembly: GCA_013396695.1. NCBI lineage: Eukaryota > Metazoa > Chordata > Aves > Passeriformes > Thamnophilidae > Sakesphorus > Sakesphorus luctuosus. The sequence continues at coordinate 2,270,288 of VWZD01011160.1, read as the reverse complement.
CATGGTCTGCACAGGTAGGAAGTGGTCTGTTTCATATCCCTCTGACACTTGCTCACACCTGGAATGCAGGAAGTTTTGCTTCCAGCTACTGGTTCTATGCTATGGCTGGAAAAACTGCAGGTACTGAGGTGGGTAAGGGTGCATTTCAGGAACAACAAAAACAAACTACACCCCCAAACTTGGTGCATACTCACAAAGATCTGGCAGTGCCTAATGGGATCAAAAGAAGGTACTGAAAAATCATTTGGCTCGTTGCTCAAACCCATTTAATTGTGGAATCTCTTTGAATTGGATTAAAATATTACAGTAAGACTGTCTCAGATCTAAAGATATTTTTGAATCTTTGCCAATGCAAATTTCTTTTAGAAGCTAAAAATAGCCAGGACAAGATGGAGGTAGAGCCCTGGTGCTCCTTGTTCCTGTGCCACGCATCACACCTGCTGCTATGTGGATCAGGGCTAATGACATGGGCGGGGAGGAGTTGGCCCATCTTGGTGAAACAAAGTTCTTGGGTTGCTTCTCCTTCTTTCAGAAGGATTTATGTCTTTGTAGCTGGTCTGTCTATTATGAGCCACTACTGAATTAAAACCAGCACCCCACCATTTTTTAGAAGCAACTGGTATGTGACCAGTTGAATGGGAAATGTAATGTTTTCTAATCCCCAGAGCTGCCCTTTACCACTGATGCAGCCCCTTCCATATAGAGAACTGTGCTGCTGAAAGTACAGACCTCTGGCACTTTGAATCTGCAGGAGGAGCTCATTTGAATCCTTTTAAGAACCTAGTTGTTAGTCAAATCCAGCTCTTTGGTAAAAGGGTGGAGAGCCACCCATGCTGTTCTAAGCAAGTGAGCTCAGAGACTTGATTATGGAAGAGTCTCCTGGCATAAGTGCTGGGCTTTCTGCCACCTGCTGTACCTGTTCCCACTGTTTCAACCTCTTGTTCTTCATGTTCAAAATCCTAATGCTTGCTTGCTTGCTTATATTTATGTACTCCATTTAATGATAAGAGAGCGGCTCTGATCAGAAAGCAGCTTTCCCATCAGCCTGATTTTCAGGACTATGCACCAGGCACTGCCAGTCCTACCTCTGTTTTATTCTGGCAAGGTCAGTCCTTTGCTCACTGTCCAGACCTTTGATAAGACTGATTTCTGCAATCTAAGTTTCTGACAACAAATTTGTACTTTATTTTCCTGTAAAGCCAACTTTTATCTGCCAAGTGAAAAGCACACATCCTGTAAGCTGAAGGGATACCAGTTGCCTGTTGAAATAAAGCAGTTATGCAGTAGCAAGCTGGCATAAGCTGAGCCTGCACCAGGAGACCAGTGGCAAACAGTCCCCAGTCATACATTTCAGCCTAGGACTAACACCCAGTGACCCCATTTTTTGGGTATGGGAGGGGAACTGCACTCAGCAGGTCAAGCTGCTGGTCAAGTATAGAATAAGCTCTGAAACGATGCAAGCAGAGCTGTGTGTTGCTAAGAATTCATGGGCAAGACTGCTTAGATGGCAACATACCTTCATATGTGTGCTGGAGATTGGGTCTAGACCAGTGTCATGACCTGCTGGGACATGGCAGTTTGGTATGGACCCTTCCTCATGTGGCCCCTTCACTGCTTGGGAAGTGCACTGCAGCAGTACCGTGCTGGATCAGCACCTGCTGAAGAGGGATCGATGTAGCAGTGATTCCATGTCCTAATTCAAGTTCCAGTTTGGAGCTGGATAAACAATTGGAACTGACAGGTTAACTGATTTCAGCCCGTTTCTTCAAGCCATGTGTATTGCTGCTCATCTTAATACTAATTCACTGAATACTCACTAGCAGAACTTCTTTGCTGCCTGTTTATGAATGCTGGAACCATTCCTGCAGTCTGGTCTGCAGCTGAACTGTTTTATCTCACTCCATATTGAATTGTTCCTGTTTTCAGCTACTTGGCAATCCGATAGCCACAAATCCCCAAATATTTGTTGTGAAGTAGGTGAACAGCTCAACATTTAAATAACTGAAAGCCACTGGTGCCCTGCCTCAAATGCCAGGCTTGGAGGTGCAGTCAGCTGGTGGGGAACATGTCCTCATACAGCCAAGCTGATCCATGGGCTGCGCAAGGCCACCTGCAGGTATGAGGTTTCTGTTCTGTTGCTTCCCCTCCATAACTGTTCACTTGCCCATTTTCTTTAGCCCATTTTCCTCTATTGTCCTGCTTACTCATTTTGTGGGTATGTCTATGTTTCATATTCATATTCCTTTCCATAGTGATCCAAGTACTTTGCAATCAGCTACACCTAATTGTAAATAGAGATTTGTACCCCACAAGAGCATCTGTAGAGATGGCTCCCTGTATAAATTCCCCCTCTTCCCCCCAGTAGCTCATGTAATTTGAAATGTCAGTGAGTGGTCTTTGCCCTGTACCTGCAGTGCCAGCCTCTGGCTTTCAAGATCTAGGACAGGAAGGGTGGGAGAGCAGATGTGTTCATTTTTAAATCTTTGAAAGCTAACTGCAAATTTGGCTTCTTAAATGACTTCATCCGAGTCACCGGAGGCAGAAGGGTGGTTCCTTGTGTGATCGGGTAGATTGGATTTTGCTCAAGCTGGGGCTGGTATGCCCTCTAGTGTAGTATTACTAAAAAGCAGCAAGCTCTAGAGAGCCCAGATTCTTTCCAGTCTCCTGGGACGCTGTTCCAAGATCTACCAAGCACAGTCTTAGGCTCACAATGCAGTCGAAGAAGTAACTTTGTTTTGTTAATTAATTTACTCCCAACTTTGCCAAGCAGACTATGCTGTGAATAGCTGCAGTGTCTGCCACTTTTGTACAAAGCTACTCAAATAATTTTGATTTTTTTCTTCGAAACCTCCATTACTCACCTTTTTCTGCTTCTACTGGAGCAGTTTAGAATAAAAACTATTTTCTCCCCAAGAGGAGCTGCTGCCCAGATGGGCAGCACAGTGCCTCACAAACCAGTGATTCACAGAGTCCTGTACTTTTTTGACCCTTGTGTTTTGGGATTGAAGCTGGAGGTTGTTGCTCATGTATCTTCATGAAGATACGCCCACAGGACATGCTACATGCTCAGCCAAGGGTGCAGAGTACTCATGGCACTTGCTCTGAGCTCACTGCTCCTCTGCTGCGAGCTGTGGTCTTACACCACTGTGGTGGTCTTCAGCAACAGGCCTGGAACTGGAGAAGGAGCAGACTTTAATCCAAAGCTACTCTCTCCCACCCCAGGAGAGGCAAGGAGGAATGAGACATGCACACTGTCCACAGCTCACTGCAAGCCTGCACTGTCTGGCTTGGATGAAAAAACACGTGTGTCTCAGTGCCAAAGTTTCCAGCAAGCAGGTGCAGGCTGAGCCTCCAGCAGGGAATTATCAGCACAGCTCTGCTGCACCTCTTGGTGGGCTGGACACTTTGGAGGCGAGTCTGGCTCAGTCCTGCTTGCAGTCAGCACAGGGCAGGTGCACAGTACTGAAAGCACATGCAGGGAGGTGCACCAAGAGCACTGCCTGTCTTGTACTGTTTACCACAGGACCTGAGCTGATATCCAGTGACAAAACTTGTTAGAACCCAGCAGGGCCCAGGACACAACTAAGAGGACATGAGGCTGTGCTGTGGATCACAAGCCAGAAAGAGGCAAGTTACCACATTCCTGCTGCCAGCACACCACCTCTGCTGAGGCTGGAACCACAGCCCTTTCACAGCTGAAGCCAGGAGCTGTCTGCACCCCCCACCCATGCAGAGTGCACGGGAGCAAGTTGTTCTCTCAGCTGTTTAATTCTGTGAAAAAAGGGCTGCATCTGGGTCTGTCTGCACAGCATTTAGCATAATAAAGTCCTGCTCCTTGTTACAGTGCCAGGGCCTTCCCCATACCAGCAGCTTTATAGCCTCACTGTCTTCCTTCCCAACTCCACAGAGCTGTGCAGCTGGAAAAACCTCAGGTTTCCCATGGCAACTCCTTTATTTTTGCCTCTACAAACAGGGAACACAGTTAAGTCCCAGAAAGTGTCTTCGGCATTTTGTAACAAAACTTGCTCAACCAGTGTGTTTGAAGCATTTAACTGACCCATTTCCTTTTTCTTTTTTTTAATAAAAACAGGCTTTAGCTCAGGGCAATGTACAGTTGTAATTCTCACCCTGACAGGTCAGAGATGCCACTGTGCTGCTCCCTGAGAGAACAGCTGGAAAGCTGACAGTTGTGGGACAACCCTCTCCCTGTGGCATTAAAAGCAGTTTAGAGTGTGTTACAAAGGACTTGGGAGAAGACTGAATTTCATTTGTACAGTTAAAAAAGCTACCTGGACCCCACTGTATGCAGTGTGATGAAGGTGCACCAGCAAAGTTTGTCTGCACTTAGACAGGTCCCAGCTGAATGCCTGGACAGGAACCTGCCCACTAACATCTTCTGTGACAGTGGTCACACTCTGCACCATCACTCGTAATAGACAAAGGAAAAATCCCAAAATCCTGTTCTGTTGGGATGCTTCTTTGGGTGTGCCAAGCTACGATGGTTGATGTATTTCACAAACTTCATAGTTTCTCTGTCTCTATAAACTAAGGCCAAGCAGTTGTCCTCTGGATTCACTGTCAACAGCTAGAAGACAAAAAAGTAAGAGAGGAAATCAGTTTCATAAAAATTGCTTTGACAGAATTCTGAAAGAAACAAACAGAACAGTTTCAAGTTAGTCAGAACAAAGGTCTGGTGTTAGAAAATGAACTGTGACACTATTTTAATTTTAATACCCCTCAACCTGAAGCACTATTATACAGCTGGGGGGTTCTGGACTTCTTACTAGTGTAACTGCTCAGCGCTGTCACTGGTACTGATGCTGAATGTGACCCCACTGACCAGTACTTCCCTGGAAAAGTGTCATCTCTGCTACAGCCTTGTGTCCCTCCAAGGCTGGAGGGTGCAGGAGCTATGAGGCACTGTCAGGGCCTGAGTCTCATGCTGTAGGTGAACACCAGCCTCTTGAAGCACGAGCAGTGACTGGGGCAGGAAGGCTCCAGGGCAGTACTGAGCACCCCCGGGATCATGTATGTGTTACCACAAAGGATAATGTTATCACTCCACCCTGAACAATTTTATCTGATTTGCAGCCAGTAACTGAGGTCCTTACCTCTTCATCTTCACCTTTAGCAATGTAGGAGGTAAAGCCACCATATTCAGGGTCCCAATCTTCAAACAGAAAAAAAAGATTCTTAGTGAGTTCAATGCTGCCCAGGCTCCATACAGCCCTCCTGGAGATGCCATTTTTTCACCCTGCTGCCCAAAGTTACTGGATACAGAAAGATCCCAAGTTTACCTCCTCCAGTCTACTTTTTTCTTCTGTTCAGAAACAACTTGAAGCAATTGTACTGGATTTGCCTCTTACAGAAGACAGGCTATTTAAAATTCTTTGGTGCTCTGCTCCTCACATGTAGAACAGTTCTGCCTTTGTAGATACTCAGATGGATTTCAGTATAATTACCAGCATGTGCCACATGGTTTCAGCTGTCTGTTCTGGGCTCAAGCTGGTCTAAAATGCTTGTGTTTAGGTTTTTGTTTTCATCACTATTTAACTAGCAATCAACCTAAAATGCCTAGACATGCCTAAAGTAACTTTTGAAAACCCTGGGCTTTGTGAATTAGAGATGCGGTGATAATTCTGATGAGAAAAGGGGCAAAATGAAACACCTTTACTAGGTGTTCTGGCGACCTGACCCTCCTTCAACTGTGCCCAGAGCCATTGCTTAGGAGAGGAAAGGTCTGGGAGACTCAGCCTTTCCCTCTGCCCAAGCGCCACCTCCTGGCTCCACCAGGAAAGGCCATAATCCCAAATCTTTGTATATAAAGACTACTGAAACAAGGGTTTATGCCAAATGAGGACTTGGACAAAATCTAAAGAGACCTTCTGTATAGAAGAAAGTGGGGAAATTTTGGTTGTCTTAGCACTGCTGAGAATTCAGAAGTCATTCCCTTATGCAAACCTTGTAAGGAGGGTGACATCTCTCTCCTGTTCACTTACCCTCACAGCCACAGAAGAAGAGCAGGTCGAGAGCAAATTCTGTTGCTTGAGTGTCATGGACCAGAGTGTAGTGCCCGTGGGTCCAGTGCCGCAGCTCCCCCGCACACACAGGGGTCCCCGAGCCTGGGAGAGGGCACAGACATGCCAGGGAAAGGCAGGAAGCCACACAACAGCACATGGGGAGCAAGGCCTGGCACTGTCACACCACTGTGAAAACTCTGCCGGCCCCAGTGAGAAAAAGGTGAAACCATAGATCCCATGTCAGTGTCTTTTCCTCAGTGAAGAAGGATATTGCTCTGAGCTCACTCTTTGTGTCCCTTCCAAGGAATTCTGTCAGAACCTGGGCAAGTCTTTCTTTTCTCATGGGTCTAGTTCAGTTTTCAATCCACGTAGACCCAAACTATGGCCTCCTCATATATGAATTTAAAATCACAGTGGGGACAGGGCAGATAGAAGAGCCAAATGACTATCTGTGGAAATCAGAAAAACAAAGCCTTTGTTCCTGCTAAGTGTTCTGATGGGATTTTTCAGTAGGACTTTTTTTTTTACTAACTTTTATTCCAGTGTCCACTAATTTGCCTGCCTTAGTGCAGGATGAGCATTTTCAAAATTCTGCCCTTAAACTTCAGAGCCACTGTTTCAAATACACATCACCAATCCACACATCCCAAATTAATCTCATCTTTGATAGCAATGGTATCTCACTGCTGACAATAAATGGTTATTAAATCTGACACTGTTTTCTGAAAGGTTAAATCCTACTTTTTAGGTATCAGTTTTCTAATTCTGAAATTACCTTACTGGTGACCTGTTCACCTTTTTCCTTTGAATTTGTTATCTCATATGAGAATCTGATTTAAATAAAGCAGAGATATTTGGATGCAGAAACCACACAATGTTTAACAAAGATTATTGGGCAATTAGCAGCTCCCAAAAGAAGTCCCACCCTTTAGACTTAGGTCTGTTCAAAACAGTAACTTTAAGTTAGTTTTTAATTTACTCTAAATTCTTTTGCAATGGTCACTGATTTTGGATACCCAATCTGATTGTGCTTCAGGTCCTGCATTTGTGCTGGTGCCTTGTGCTGGCTGCAGTACAAGATGAAATGCTACATTCCATGAAAATGATTGGGAATTCTGCTGCCAGCACTCTCAGCATCAGGATTGTGCTTGAGTCCTTTCATGCTGCTGCTGGTCTACTTACTGTTCTGCATCTTGCCATCCTGTGCCTCAGGAGTGTTGTCAGGCTGGTCTGGCTGACAGGCACTGCCATCAGCGTGTGGTTCAGTCTCTTCCTGCTCAGGTTTCGGACTGCTGTGCCCAGCAGTGTCCGCTGCTTGTCCTTCCCCAGCATCTTCATCCTCATCAGAGGGAGCCAGGAAGTGCAGCTTTAAGCCAGTGAAGTTGGAAAGCAGCAAAAACAAGGCCTCAGAGCGTAACAGCTGCAGGAATTTCTTCAGGGTGTCAGGGAGGGTGTCTTCCTCTGCTGCCTGGTAGAGTCTGAAAGACAGCAGGTGTATCAGCAGGTGTTATCTCCTTGCTGGAGAGCCAACAAGGACCACTGCATCCTTGGGGGTAGCATGAACCAGTGCAGCCTCATGGCAGCTCCTGCTGGGCCTGATCAAGAGGTGCAGCATTCTGAACTTCCCCACCTTTTATTGGCAGGCCCTCGACTGCTCCACCGGATCTCTTTGTTCTCCAGTGCTTCACAGAGTAGTTGGTATTTCTCTTTCTAGGCAAAAAAGAAATGTTAATGCTTAGCTCCCAGGTGTGCCAGAAGCAGTGCCTCCAGATAAGGCACTCAATTTCTCTAACTTGTCCAAGAATCCCAAAACTGCTGAATTTAGAGGCACTGCCTGAGCCAGCATCGTCTTTTCAGTGTCAGTGACCAGGAGGTATCAAATGCTACTTGGTTGTTTGCTGGGTGAAATGCAATTTCCCTGAGATACAGGTACCCAGTAAAACAGGTCCGTCAGCCTTGAGAAGCAAAGCCCTTCAAGTAAGACAAACCTGTCATGGGTCATTTGTTTCACATACAGGTGAAGTTCCCCAAATGCTAAACTGCAAGAGTTGGGTGAAAGGCTGGGAAGCAGGAAGGGGGACATGGGTTTCCAGCCTTCTGCTTTGCTTCTTGCAGGAGGTAAGTCTGAAGACAAGTGTTTGATTTTTGCTGAGTCCCTGTGCAGAGGTGTACAGGCAGTCAGAGGGGATCCATCCACAGAACCACAGCGTGGTGGATGTTGGAAAGGACCTCTGGAAGTCACCTGGTCCATTCCCCCTCTAGGGCATGAACCTAGAAGGTGTTTTAGTTAACAAATGTGCAAGCAAGCCCTTTCCCAGTCTGCATGCCATGTGGTAGCTGTGAGCCCTGCAACCTGTTCTGGCAGATCAGATCAAATGGAACCACCAGGCTCACCTTAAGGAAGTCTTTCAGGAGAATTTCTGATCGCTCCTCAAATTCCTCCTGGATTTGAGCTTGGGAGTCCACGTCCAAATAAACTAGATTGATCCACTCATACAATATTTCATGCTGGAAGGGAAATGGACTGGAATGCTGAATTTGCAAAAGTTAAGAAGATTCTTCAATCCCCCCTACTGAGCTGGCCACAGGGCTGGATTCCTACACAAACACACTCCATTGCTTGCTTTATTTCATTGCACCATGAGTATTTGCCACATTTTCTGAACTATTCTAGGTATGCAAAACATACAGAGTCAAGAAAGATGCACAGGAAAGAAACTCGATACAAATTTATGGGCAGGAAACAAAAAGCATCCCCAGAACATCGGTGCATCCCATAACAGGTATTACAGGAACATGAAAGAGAGAAACACAGACAAGCAGATGTGGGTTTGTTACTCACATCATAGGGGATGTGGGGGCTCCTGGGCAAGGGAGCCTCAATGTGGCGTGCAGGTCTGGCCACCGACGGGCCATGAAACCAGCCACTCACTGACAGGCGGCACTTCTGCGACACAACTTCTGACACCTGCAACAATGTTGAGCAGCACGTTACTGTTTAGACAACAAAACATGTAAGGACCAAGCGTAACAGGCATCATGTAAACTCGTGGCAGGAGATGGACCCAACTCCAGAGTGCCCACTGCAAATGCAGAAAAGTCAGACAGGGCTAGGCCAGGTCAGATTATCAGAGAGGTCTAAAGAAAACTTTGATGCTCAAGTCCATTTTATATTTCCAGAATTCCAGTCTAAGCTTCTACTCCAAGCTGACAGCAGAGCCTCTTCTCTCTCTCTGAGAGCTTTGTCATTCTGTTACTAGAAGTCACGGTATTATATTTTTCTACCATTTGGAAGCAGCTTTGGGCCTCAGCAGACTATACTGCTCTGCCTTTTTGTCCCTCACTTTTTAAAAAAGGCTGTACCACAAGCCATCATGAAGGGCATTTGCCTGTAGCTTTGGTTCTTTGTCTGCCTATCTGTGAGACTAAGAGCAGCCACTCTATCCTGGCATTTATCCTGGTTTGTGGAAACCCTTAATTTTCCCACAGTGATGGTCACTGTTAAATCTTGATTTCATGAAAATTGTGCAGATGGGCTAAATGGAAAGATTTCACACTCTTGGGTGCTGTTAACAGCAGTGTGAAGAGAAAGCCATTCCTTTGAGACAGGTTTCAAGCCACAAAATCTTGCAAATTTTTGAAGAGCACATAAAGACTTTCCACTGTTGGGTTTTGGGTTGGTTTTTAGAATATTCTGATGGAACAGGAAGAAGAAACAGTCCATTTTGAAAAGGTTTTGGTTCTTATTGTTACTGCAGTGGCCCTTTCCTTGTGTGACTCAAGAGGTGTTCTATGTTATTTGGAATGGCTATGGAATCCTAAATCACTTGGGAAATGGAAAGCAGGAAAATGCCTGGTACTAAAAGCTCGTGGATCTGCTCTGCTCAGCAAACACCTGCAGCTTTATTTGTTATCTCTGAAGAAATGTACACTACCAAGGCCAAAACCTGAAGATTGAAGAGGAAATACTGACTAAATGTCCCAATGGCCCACAGGAATTTAAGGCTGAGCGGCTTCATATCAGTCCTCTAATGGGAATTCACAGGCTCTGCTCTGTTTATTGATGAAAGGGTCAAAGAAATGACTCCATGGTTCAGCAAATACTCTGGGTACAACCAGTGAGGTCTAGATCTGGGAAGTTTTGATTCCCAGCACTCCCAGTTAGGCTTATTTAAGCTGGGTTTATTCCCTGTGTTAACAGTGCATGGGACTCTGAATAATGCTAATGTAGCAGATTAAGTCTAGGTCTGGAGGAGGCAGTCACAAAGTTAAGTGGAACATGGATATTAAATTATAGGATTAAATCACTACCTGAAAACAGAGCAATGACCAAGTAGCTGCTTCTGTTAATTAAGACATAGATGACAAAAAAATAAACCCTTAAATGGTTTAGGGGAGGGTATGTCCAACCTACATCACTGATCATCTTCCTCTCAGCCTTCTGCTCTTTGGCCCTGTTTGATACAGTCCCTCATACTCTCAGGTTCACAGGAGTTTCAGCTTTCAGTCAGGTGTTTGTATCCTGCAGTTCCACAAATTATGCCCCTGTTGGCAACGTGATGGGCTCTAAGGAGCTCTTCTGAACCAAGGTCACAGCACCAGCATGAAAACTGTGAGCTAGTTGAAAACAAGCCAACAAACAAAACCAAGCCCCAGCCAAATTCACAGCAATGGCTTGCCAGGACAGCAACACAAAAGAGAAATTTTTCTTTCCCAGAATGATGAAGCTAGACTAGTAGTTTAAAGTTGGCTTTGTCAGTTCTTGTCCTGTATTTAAAGTCCTTGAAGCCCTGCCTTTAGCACACAGCATTTAGCATGAGTATCCACTCTGGCCACAGCTCTTCTCCCTCCCCATCAGGACTGTAATAAGACACAGAGTAAACAACCACAACAATGAGAATCAAAAAATGAACAAAAGACAGCTCCTTGCCTGGTGGAAAGAGACTGGAGACACTTCAAAGAAAACCAGTGTGTTCCATGAAGGTACTAATGACTTGGTGATTTGCTGTGGCTGAAAGTGTTCTGAGGAGGAAGAAAACATACTCTGGTTAAGATATTGAACTGGAACTTGCTAGAAACTGCCATTTCTCTCTGATTTCATGACACTGACTGGGGGGACACCTGGGTATAAGAGATGGAGCTCAGAGCAAGGGCTTGGTGAGGAATCAGTGCACCTCTGCTATGGACAGGCAGAGAAAGTTGGAGCTGTTCAGTCTGGCAAAAAAAACCTCCAGGGAGACCTTAAAGCCCCTTACAGTGCCTAAAGGGGCTGCAAGAGATCTGGAGAGGGACTTTGGATAAGGGCATGGAGTGACAGGACAAGAAGTAATGGCTTCAAACTGACAGAGGGCAGGTCTAGATTAAATGTTAGTGAGAAATTGGGTACTGTGAGAGCATGAGGCACCAGCACAGGTTACCCAGAGAAGCTGTGGATACCCCATCCCTGGAAGTGTTCACAGGCAGGTTGTACAGGGCTTGGAGCAACCTGGTCTAGTGGAAGGTGCACCTGCCCATGGCAGGGGGGTTAGAACTAAATAATCTTTAAAATCCCTTCCAACCCAAACCACTCTGAAGTTCTCTTGCTGATAAGAGACATTATCCTCATCAATCTGGAGTTACTGGCATCACTTCCAGCTTGCCCCCACTCTTGGCCCTTCCAAAAGAAGGAAATAAAAAGCTGTTTCTTTATCTGATGTTGCCCATTGCCTGCAAAGCCCACTACAGCCCAACTCCAAGGGACAAATTTTACCTATACATCAGCTTCTGTGAACAAAGGCAAAACTCTTTATATCCCTTCTACTGTTTCAGGAAAGAGTTGCTGCAAGGGGCACACAAGCTTCATGTTTTTGATCCACCTAAGGCCAAGCTCGCAGCTCTCACCGTCTGTGCTGAACAGGTCCAGTGTTCCCCCATCACTGCTCTCCCAGGGCGGGACGAGGTACAGGATGAAAGCGATTCTCCGACCTTCCAGCTCATCATCGTGGCACAGCAAGACATCTGCAATTACACACGTTTTGCTGCTGTAGCATCTTTCCAATACATGTGACTCATTCCAACAACTGCTTCCCAGATTTGTTCCCAGAAGGACACAACAAGAAAAAACATGTTCTTCCCAAGAACTGCATTTTCACTCAGCAGCATCACCAGCCCAAGATCTGCAAGATTAACTTCCATGGGACTGCACTGCCATTGCTAGATGAGCCCACTCTGAAAGTACAAGCAGTCACACCTTATCACCCACCCCTTCCTGGCTGCCACCAGGCACAGGGGCCAGAGATTCCCAATGGAATGGAGGTTTGTGGCTGGAATAGACGGGAGGGGGAATCCTGGGAACACAAAAGCTGGACCAGCAATTGGCTGTGTGAAAGACTTAAAAATTAGAGCTGATTACAGTAAAAAATTTCCCCTTCCTACAGTAGCTTTCCATGACTAAAAGCATAGGCACAGCTGGAACCTGGAGTCACCAAGGGATGTTTAAACATTAGACTTCACAAACTCAACTGCAGCATTTGGAAGATGAGCAAGTCACCCTTTTGCATGGAAATAGGCACATAAACACAGGCTGAATATCTCTGAAAAGGTGGGGACTTGCAACAGCACCAGGCCCAGTTAAAGCCACCAGCAACAGAACTACAGCAACAGTTTTTTCATCATTTGTACTTTGTTTTCTGAGACTTTGATTTGCTGCTGACAACCTATAGGACCCTCTGGAAGTAGAAAGGGGATGGGATGAGTTTTAAAATTAGATATTCCACAGACATTTTGTTCCCTACACATACACAGAAGCTTTAGAGAAAGGATCACTTATGTACTGACCAGTATACTCATATTTAGCACAGGAGATGTCAATAGTTGGCTCCAGCTCTATCTGGGTCACGGCAGAAAGCCACGGTCGGAACTCTTCACACAGAGCATGCCTGAGAAGACAAGCACAAGGTAAGTGTCCTCCTGCATTATAAAACACTCATATCACCACAGCCTAAACTAATTTATTGCCTCTTTCCAACTATTTAAACAGTTACGGGTGCTGTTGCTGGGGGTGACAGTGTATTTCCTGTAGAACCACACAAGAGTGGGTAGGAAAACAGCCCAGTGTCAACAGCACTGCTGGCAACAGCCAGCCGGAAAGGTACAGGGAGGCGTTTCAGAGGTCACAGATGCAGGAGGGCTGAGGAACGAGGAAAACTGAACAGACTAAAGTGCCACGACGGGAACAGTGCAGATCGAGCTCCTCAGGGCCGGTCTGTGGCCCGAGCACGGGGGCAGAGGGGCGGCCACGCCGAGAGAACCCCCCGCAGCCCTGCCCCGTCCCCGGGCAGGCAAAGCCCCGGGCCGGCGCTTTTACCTCAGCGCAGCGATGTGGGGCTCCGGGATGGCCCCCAGCTCCTCGGACTGCGGCGGCCCATGGAAGAGAAGAAGGAACTGGGGTTAGGGCGGCTCATCTCGGCTCGGCTCATCCCAGCCCGGCCCGGCCCGGGGCGCACCTGCCGCAGTGAGAGGAGGTCGTTGCGCCGTCCGCAGAACTCCAGGCGCAGCAGCTCGTCCCGCAGCGCCTCCGCGANCGCACGCCCAGGCCGCCCCCGCGCGCTCCCGCAGCGCCGCGTCCCCGAGCGCCTCGCACAGCTCCGCGCGCGCCTCCCGCTTCCCGCGCTTCGCCCCCGGCGGCGCCGCCACTCCACGGCGCTTGGCGGCCATGGCGCCCCTCGGCTGGACTGCAACTCCCGGCGGCCCCCGCGGCGCCCTCCGACGGCCAATCTAGTGGCGCTGAAGGCGGGACAAGGTGCCGCTGACCAATGGGCGGGTCGGACGGGGGCGGGTCCCGGCAGGCGGCGCGCGGCGCTCGGGGCCGGCGCGCGTTAATGGCGGACGCCGCTGCCGCCGCCCAGCGCTGACCGCCCGCTCCGCTCCCGCCGCCTCCCGCCGCCTCCCGCCATGTCCGTGGTGCCGCCCAACCGCTCGCAGACCGGCTGGCCCCGCGGGGTGAACCAGTTCGGGAACAAGTACATCCAGCAGACGAAGCCGCTCACGCTGGAGAGAACCATCAACCTGTGAGCGCCGCCTCGGGCCTGCCCGTCCCTGCCCCGGCCCTTCCCGCTGCCAAGTCCGTCCCCGCTCCCACGGCAGCCTCGGTCGGGGTTTCCCTCAGTGTCTGCCTTGCGAGGGCCGCAGAGTGCCGGCTCCCGGGGGCCGGGGGCGCTCCCCCTCGCAGGGGCTGCGGAGCCGCACGGGGGGTCCCGAGGCCTCGCCGGCCTTCGAGGGGTGTGGAGCCCTTTGTGCGAACGCCAAAGTGCTTTAGAAACAGCGTCTGGTTCGGGAGGTGTGAGCCCCAGCATCACAGGGAGGGGTTCGGCGTGCTGAGCATCACAGACACTGTCCCTGTCCGCGCCCTCAGGGGCATCCATAAAGGCGAAAAAGAGGGAAACACTTGGGCTCGCCGGGTCTGGGCTGACCCTGTGCGGGCAGCAGGATGGAGATGGATGTGCCTCCTGTTTGCGGATTGTCTGGTGCAGGTGTTGGCGTTGAAATTCAGGGTGGTTTCTACCAGAGAAAACTTTACTTCTGTCAGAGATACAAAGTACTTGCTAATAAGTATTTATCTGTTTATTAATGAGAAACGATATATTTTATCTTCTTCCGGTAAACTCTGGTGGATGTAGAATGTGTTCTTTGCTAAGCACATCTGTCAAGTTGCACAAACCAGCAAATGTTAACTGCAGCAATCAATATTCAATTTCAGCTATTCATCACTAAATGATGAATATTTACATATTTTTTGGCATAGCTGAGTTTATTCAGAGACTCTTTTGAAAGTTTAAATATGAGCTTTAGAGATTGTAGTATTTCTGTAGGGTTTCTGAAGAAATGACTCATCAGGAAACTGTTATCAAAATAATTTTTTTGGAGTCTAGGCTAAGGGTTTTGACGTACAGTCTAATGCATTCACATTAGTATAGTGTGGGTTTGCATAATGGGTCATTAATAAAGCGATTTGTCTATCTAAAAATGGAAGTGAATGGAAAAAGAAATGTAGATTAAACTATCAGTGCAAGTGGGGGAGCTTGCTGGTAAATGGATCTCTGGTTTGGAAACTTGTTTTGCCTCACTTGTCTACATGAGAAAAGGCTCAAACAACAGCAGCTGTCTTGTCATTTCACTACTGTAAAACATGAGAAAAACTGGGGAGTTGCAGTTTGAGAGGAAAGAGTGTGCTATTTAAATCTGACGTGATTGAATATTGAGGAAAGAATCAATGACAAAATGCATCTCAAGGAAAACATTCCTCATGGAATCAGACATTTATTCTGTTAATTCAGTTGCTGTGTGCCACATGTCAGTAAAACCATGGTGATAACTCATCATGGCTCTCCCTAAAACTGTTTTCCTCACCTTTTTGACTTGGATGGGTAATCCTGTCTTTCCTCTGGGCCTGCTGCCATCAGTGCTCTGTGTTACATGGGTTTAGGTGTACAGTACCATTCCCCTGTTGCCCTCTCTGCTCTCGGGGACTGACCCATTTCTTGCCTAACCTTTCTTTTCTTCCCTGGCTGTTTTCAGTCCCTCTTACCTGGAGAAGTTGCTGAGTTTCCCCTGCACTGCCCCAGGAGGGCAGAGGCCCAGTGCCAGCCCAACAGAGGGATCTGCTCACACTCTTTATCTTACCCCAGGCTCTGACCCTGCACTCAGACACTCAGCATTTCTCCTCTTCTTTGATCCAGATGCCTGACTTCCCACTTCAAAACAAAAACCACTTCTAACAGTTTAGTTCTCAGGCCCTTCATTACATCACAGAGTAAAACTGCAGTCCTGTGCAGCTTCCTTCTTTCCTTGCTTCCCAACAGAGCTTTTCTGTCCTGTCTCTTTTCCAGCTTCTCTTGGAGCTTAAGTTGCCTTTTCTCTGTGGCATGGAGATCAAAGAGGGTGGCTGTTGAGTAGCAGTTGGTTCTTCTGGGTTTCTTTCCTTTTTTTGAGCCAGCACCAGGCTGGTGTGGCTCAGCAGGACTGTCTGTGCCCGTGTGGGACAAGGGCTCTGTGAGCCACCAACAAGGGTTTTAGCCCTGTCCTGTGAGTTACCCCTTAAACACAGAAGGGTCTGCCTCAGACTACATGCTGTGTCAGGCTGATTTAAAGTGAGATTTCTTGTTGTGCAGTAACATTTTTGCCCTCCTTCACAGGTACCCTCTGACAAACTACACGTTTGGCACGAAGGAGCCGCTGTACGAGAAGGACAGCTCTGTGGCCGCTCGGTTCCAGCGCATGAGAGAGGAGTTTGACAAGATTGGCATGAGGAGGACAGTAGAAGGGGTTCTGATTGTGCATGAGCACAGGCTCCCCCACGTGCTGTTACTGCAGCTGGGTACAACTTTTTTCAAGCTGTAAGTGCCTCTTAAACTTCAGTTTATTGTCACAGATCACCAAATATGTGGGCTAGAGGTTAAATCCTGGCCAACTGATTGATGTTTTGAATGGGATTCATTTCTTGCCAAGACTTAGTCTGGAAAATCTTTTTTCAGTGGTGGGGTTTTCATCTGAAGTGTGTTAGTCTGACTGCTCATGAGGGAGTTGACTTAGTTTGGAACTAACTGGGACTCTCAGTTATGGTGCCTCACTACATTAAAGTCTTGTTTAAAACTCACTATCAGCAGTGAGTCTGCTGTACTTACATTGTGAAAGCTGGTAGGCTTCAGTAGTTATGCTATGCCTGGAAAAACGGGCAAGTGGAGTTCAAGAACTGACCTCCTCTAAATGCAGAATGATATCTGTTTACAAACTGCTGGGTGAGCTGGGATAGCAAGAAAAGTGGGCATCTAAATCTGAGGAAGTCACTTCAGTTCATCTCAGTTATCAGGGTCAGAGTGAAATTTTAGTGTTTGAATACAGTCTTAGTGATGGTGGTGGTGCTTGTTTTCTTTTTTAAACTAGATGGCCTTGTCTTGTCTCAGGTTATCCTGGTTGTGTTCTTGCTCTTGTTTTTAACATTTATATTGTTTATTCTCAATTTTGTGCATGTGTGAGGTCTGATTTTACAGCTAGGTTAGTTTTTCACATCTTGATTTGAAGGGTATTTGTGGATAAAGTAGGGCTTGACTGTGAAACACTTACAAAATGCTGTATTGATGAAAATGTGATTTTAGATTTTTCATTAATTCTGCATCAAATGCAGGATGGGTCCCCATGTGGGTTTTATTTTCTATGTCCTGTTTTCTTCAGTATGTGCTGGTTTTGAGATAAGAACACATACAGGCAGCATTTACAAACCTTTTCTTTAACTTCTGGTTATTGTTATTAAAACTTTACCCATTTAATGTCCGAGTCATTATCATCTGTATTTTTATGCTTTGTTCTGCTGAGCTGAAAGTATTTTATATAATAGTTATTTTTACAAGGGACATAAGTAGCCATTTTAGTCATGGTTTTGGTGAAAACTATCCTGTTGTCTTCAATTTCAAAGTTAGATTTGGAATTTCTGACCTAAGGACCATAAAAGAATTTGTAACTCCCTGCCTGGAAGCACTTCTGAACTTACCTATGAAAGTTAGTAAATGCAATAAAATGTAACTTCAGCTTTCATCATTGATTATTTTAACAGACCTGGTGGTGAACTCAATCCAGGAGAAGATGAGGTAGAAGGGCTCAAACGCTTAATGACAGAGGTCTGTTTTCTTTTGTTGTGTTGCTATAGCAGAATGTTATTTTCGAATTAGCAGAATAAACCAAAACATTAGAGTAGTTCTCTTATCACTGCTGTTATTTTGTTGCTTTTGTGATGTTCTGAGGTAGTTACAAATAAAGCTGTGGTTTTCGTTTATCTGCATCATGAGTGTGGCTGACTCCTGCTGCTCAAGGCCTGTGTTGATTTGCAACTTTGCTTTCTGGCTTCAGGCAAGTGAGTGTGCAGATGAGCAATAAAATATGTTGTGGAGCACAACTGATGGGGACTTCCCTTTGAGAGAGCCCTCCCACTGCACCCCTAACTCTCAGTGGTCTCCCATTAGCCTGAATTAATTCTGCCAGGTAGTGTCACAGTGTATTTCGTTCTTCCCATTGGTCTGATGGAACTCAGATGAACTGAGTAGAGCATGGGAGTTGAAATGCTCTCTAAAGTGGGCTTGTCCTGCCAGGTGAGGCTTTTACTAAAAAATTCCACTTCATACAAAAATACTCATGATTTTGTTGAGAGCTGTCTCAGAGCAGTTCTGAACTACCTCAGACACTACAGCAAGTCTTTGTTCTTCCAGTATGTGTTTTCTAAAAAAAATGGACTTGGGTTAGTTAGTGTTTTGTTACTGGATTTTTGGCAGATACTGGGTCGTCAGGATGGTGTCCAGCAAGACTGGGTGATTGATGACTGCATTGGCAACTGGTGGAGACCAAACTTTGAGCCTCCACAGGTGAGTGCTCCTCTGGGCTGCCATCTTCTTAAGTCAAGTACTGATTGTATTTCCAAAAGCCTTCAACCTATTGGTTGGGCATTTTGAGTACCTGCTGCATGAGCAATTAGTTTTTCTGGTTTTTACCTATTTCATCTCCTTTTTGTGACTGAGGAGAAGCTACAACCTTTTTTTTCTGGAAACTCCTGCCTTCTCCTCACACCTGTCACGATGGATGAGAAACCAACCCCCTGGATGTAATAGCTTTCAGTTTTGTGCTGAGACATGATGCCTAAGAATTTAATGTAATTTTAGAAGGTTTTAGAATCATAGAGTCTCTGCTGGGGTTACTCTGATTATAAGTGTGCATATTAAGTGCCTTTCTCACGAGTTTGGAAGCTGCTTACAGGCCTTGTCAAGGCTGAGCTGGTTTTGAACAGACACCTGCAAGATAACAGAAGACAAACAACAGGAGAAGGCCCAACTGCCCCCCATGATGAAGGGGGTAGATTGACAGAACTTTTGGGTGGGCATTAAAGAGAAATGATAGTCCTGACTGGATGTTAATAAGGGGTATAAAACCCCTGTAACTTCCTGACCTAGGGGTCAAACCCCCCTGGGTTTGATCGTGGAAGCTTCCAAATAATAAAACCCTATATCTTTCTCCATTAACTTGTCTTCAGTGTGTCTCTGTTCACAAGGATACACGAGATAAGGCATCAGACAGATGCACTATTTGCTTTTGTTGCTTTTATGGCCACAATGGAAACTCTTGCACTGCTGCTTATGGAACAGATGCCTTGTGAATAAATTAGACTCACTACCCCATTTCTAAAGGCTTGTGTACTGAAAATCCTTGCTCAGTTTGCTGTTATGTATTTCTGTCTTTCTGGGTTGTTTTAGCTGCTTGTTAGTGTTGGTGCCTCTTTAGATCCTGTTAATAGCTCTGACAGCAATAGCATTTCTTTCTTAAGAACTTTCTTATAAAGTGTTTTTTTCTGTTAGAGGCCATGAAAGAAGAAAATATGACACATTGAAAGCTTGCATGGTGCTTGATTATTTTATAAAGTAACACTTAAGATTGCACAATATTTTCAAAGCTCTATTCAACTAATTTTTACCATTTTTCTTCCAGTATCCCTATATCCCAGCTCATATTACAAAGCCAAAAGAGCACAAAAAGCTTTTTTTGGTCCAGCTTCAAGAAAAGGGTAGGTGTTTGTTTGCAGCAAAGGGTTGTATTTGTAACAATGTCTAAAAGCTTGCATTTCACATAAGGAAATGTTGTAGCAAGTTTGTGTTCATACGCTTGTAGTTGTTTATAGTTGATTACTAACAAAGTTATGCTGGTGTTGGGTTTGAAGGTAGGTGATTCTTTGAATGAGTTCCTAGTAATTTCTCATTCCTGCTCCTGCATCAGCCTGTGTTCAGTGTGTGAACACCCCACATTTAACTAGAAAAGGAATAAACCTGCTTAAGTGCTCTGTGTAATGATCTTGTTTTGAGGGCTGTGTGGGACAATGATACTCTGGCTGAATGTTTGCTGGTTTTTCTTATTAATCAGCTTGTATTTGTTTTTAGCTTTGTTTGCAGTCCCCAAAAATTACAAGCTGGTTGCTGCACCCTTGTTTGAGCTCTATGACAATGCCCCAGGATATGGACCCATTATTTCCAGCCTTCCTCAACTTTTGAGCAGGTATATTGTGTTTGTATGATGGTTCTTGGGAACACATTTGCTGTGGGACACCAGAGCAAGGCAGGGCACTGTAGAAACCAACTTGAAAAGGTTGTTGCTATCCCAAGGGATCTGCCTCAGACAAGGTGTGATGGACAGCTTAGAGGCACTGATCACAACTCAGCAGTTATAGCTCAGAAACCTGAAAGACAGTGAGGATGAGGCTGTGCACAGACTAAGGAACAGCTTCTTGTGGATACTGGGAACAGCATGAGAGTAAAAGCCAAGATGTGAGGTTGAAGCACTGAGTTAGGTGTGCATGTTATCACAGCTTCCTGCTGATTAATGTGGTGGATTTTTTAGACTCTGCCACAGTTTGTAACATGTAGCACTTTTATGACACAAATATCTGTAGGAACAGCTGTATTTTTTCCTTCTTCCTCCCAATATACACACTCTTTGGCTTTCTTACCTGGAAGTGGCATGTGCCTCAGGTCTCCGGAGCTCGCTGGTTTCTTATTTCAGTGAATGTTCGTTCAGACATGCCAGGTGTCCTACAGCCTGCCAGCTCTTCCTCAGGGAAGTAGTTCTGTCATCTTCCTACTTTGATGAAAAAAGTCTGCTAGCAGAATGTCAGTACTGGTGTTGCCCTTAATAGTCTTGTTTCCTGCTGGATTTTTTTTTCTTTATCCAGCCCCAGTTTTGGCTTCCCCCTCTAAGAACACCAGGTACTTCTGAGTACCAGCAAAACACTGGCTGTTATGCAGACAGATGCTGGTTGGGTAGTGGTGCAATAGAGGCATCCAAAGGCTGGGCATCTGGAAGCTGAGGGGGAGGCTTGTTTCCACTGTTATTTGTGAAATGTAGTTTCACAGAAGAATTCTGTCTTCTGTTATGTCTGTATGTTACCCATGGAATATGTAAGGTTGGCCTGACAGCAGAAACACTGCAGAGGAGTTGCTGATGGAGGAACATAACTGTCACTGGGATTTTCGTGTCTATGAAACTGTCTTAGGAGATGAAGCATTAATAATTATTTCTTCTGCAACTGTAAGAGACAGTTGTGCAATGTTAGCGTGGGATTGGCTGTTAAACATGATTTTAAAACTGTCTTACTAAAAAATGTACTTTTGTCCTGTCAGGTGGAGGCTTATCCAGAGCAGAAACAAAGCATTTGCATAATAATTAAAAAATTCCCTTAAATAGAAAAAATGGAAATTCCTCACTTGATATAATCCTTTTAATTTTAGGTTCAACTTTATTTACAACTGAATTCCTGTTTACCTGGACTCCCAATAGAAGAAGCCGTCTCTGTGAGCACAGCTTTAAAATGTAGAGTAAAAAGTACGTGTGACACAAGGATTTTTTTAAGTCTTTATGTTCCTGGAGGCCATTAAAGTTTCTATGGTATGAACAGAGAAGTGAATCTCAATTGTTTAGGTAGAGAGATGGCAATGTGATACCCGTGCTTTAATCCCTTTTCACTGTAATACTCACCAATTTTTTGTTTTGTACAACATTAAACAAAATGGTTAAAATTCTGTTTGTCTTGTGTCTTGGGTTTGGTTATTTTTGTTTGTCTCCTATTTTTAGGGACATATTTTAAACTTTTATTACTTTTCTTCAGGAGTACAGAAGATCTTGGAAACCAGAGGAGGAGCTAAGCCATTCAGGGCCCATTCAGATGCTCTGGTCTGCATCCCTGAGCAGGGAATTAGGATCAGGGAGAAATTTAAACAGTATAAGTAGGTGCAATATAGTTTTGAGTCTTAACTTGGAGAACAGAACTGCTATTTTGAGGGAGTACAACAACTGAGAGGCAACTGTAGCCTTTACCTTTTATCAGAATTGGTCTGTTTATACAGGGCTTGGGCAAGATACACCATGCTCCTTCTGTGCCCCCTTAAGATAGTAACAACCCAAAAAACTCTGTTGGACTGGTCTGAGATAGTTGAAATAGGGAAAGTGAAGGTAATTTTGTATATTTTTCCTTAGCTACAGGACAGAATTGGGGTCATGTGGAAATGCTTTGCCAATGCCATTGCAAGTGGTCCCATGTTACGCCGAGCTGTGCTATGTCGTCCTGCAAGGGATATCTGTGCTTATACTTTATCTCCTCAATATTTCAGTCTCTTGCAGGTAGTAAAAATCAACCTTACTAATTTTGGGGGTTTTACATGCTTGGCTAAACATAACTTCTAGTTGGCTGTGAGATGTCCCAGTGCCTTTAGCCTTCCATAATTTTGCTTAATGAGTCTTCAAAAGATTTGTTTCCAAGTTCTGTCTCTGCTCAGAAGATGGATTGTTGCTTGTGCACTGTCCTCTTTTATGAAGGCAGGGTTGGAAAATGCCTGCTGCCAAGGGAGCTGAGTCTTGCCCAAGTGCTTGGCTCTGCTGCCATCTGCACTGGTAAGCAATGTACAGAACAATCCTGACAGCTTTGTGCCTTGGTCAGATGGAAGCTGTGCAGTATGGCAAGTGTACTGACAAATGCTGGAAAAAGTAGAGGTAGGTCTGTTCTCTTTGGTTCTATGGATGAAAGTCCGAGGCAGTTGCTGAGCAGAACGGATGGTTTCTTAGCTGCCAGATAGGGGGGGAAATAAAGCTAGGAGGGGAGTGTAGAACAGAACCATTTTTGCCTGTGGAAGTGAGGAAGGGCAGGTGTAGGTTTGTAATTCGGCTCCTCCAAGAACAAAGTGGAGTGCCGCTTTTGAGCCCTGGCATTTAACAGCACCCTCACCTTCCGTTGGTAGTTGGGGAGATACTCTTGCTGCGGCTGCCCGTGGCAGGGCGCTGCCCGCGCCGCCTGCCGCGTTCTCCCCGACCCCGTGGCTGCGGTTCTGGAGGCTCCCTGGAGGCTCCCGAGGGTGCCCCGGCCCCGCCGCGGGGCTGTCCGGGCGCGGGTGCGGGTGCGGGTGCGGGGCA
>VWZD01011160.1:2073032-2247234 GCA_013396695.1 Sakesphorus luctuosus | reverse complement strand
GGGCGGGCGTTGTGCCGCGGGAGCGCGGCGGGCCGCGAGCGGGCCCGGGCGGCGGCGACGGCTCCGCGATGCCGCTGCTGTTCCTGGAGCGCTTCCCCTGGCCCAGCCTCCGCACCTACACGGCGCTCAGCGCCCTGGCGCTGCTGGGTGCCGGCCTCAGCGCCTACCGCGCCCTCAGCCAGGCGCCCGCCGCGCCGCCGGGCTCCGAGTCGGCCGAGTCGCCGCGCTGCGGCGGCCCAAGGGCCCTGGACGTCGCCTACTACCTGCTGTCCGACAGCCTCTGCGTCTGGGTGAGTGAGCCCCGGGCGCGGCGGGGCCTGCGGGCCGCGGCNCCTGCGGGCCGCGGCCTGCGGCGGGCCGGGAGCGAGAGCGGCCTCCGCCGGCACCTCCCGCGGCGGGCGGAGGAGGGCTCGGGGTGTTTGATTATTGTTTGCAGACTGCTCGGGAAATGAGAGGGGGCTCAGCCCCCGCGACCGCTTCACTCCGTGCCGGGCGGGACGGAGCGGCAGAGCCCTGAGGGCTCGGCCCGCAGCTTGTGCCGGTCCCGAGCGGGCCCCGCTCGCCCGGCCCGGGGCTCTCCGCTGGCAGCCCCTGCTGCGGTCCCGGCCCGGGGCTCTTCGCTGGCAGCCCCTGCCGCGGTCCCGGCCCGGGGCTGCGCTGGGGCTGCCAAAGCACCGCCCCGCCTGCCCTGCCAAAAGTCTGAGTAAGGGACTGCCAGGTGCTCGACCCTAAGCCTTACCTACCTTTTTCCTTTTTTACCTTGTTTTTAATAACATTTAAAGTAATGTAAGTAAGAGGAAACATTCACACCATTTAAGAAATTTAAAAAAGAAATCTGTATCTCTTTAAACCCAAATCTGGCAGTAGTATAAGATTCTTGGCTCACTGATCTCAAGGGATATCAGAAACCTTGCTGAGCTCTTGCTGTTGAACTTTTCATGTGTCTGTCAGTCAAAAGTGGCAGTAGTTGGACATCTGCTTCACAACATGCTTGCTTGACTAAGGTGCTGATTTTTTAATAGACCAAACACATTAATCTTTGTTGAAACCTGGTCTCAGGACCTTAAATTAATCGTCCTGGAGAAGTTTATTGTATGTCCTTTAGAAACAGCAGGCTGAGGCTGCTTCATGATCCCCCTTCTTGCTTTTTTAGTGTCCTGCATAGGTCAAAAGTCAATTACACGTGTCTTTGTCACATGTGAGAAGCAGTTTTCCCAGGCCCATGTTTTCTCCTTGCTGATTTGCTTTAAAGCAGTTTCCCAAGAAGGGTTTAGTCAGCGTTGTTACTGAAGGGGTGTGTGCTATTCAGCATGTTTTGTTTGAGGCACCCCTTGAGTCTTGTTACTGTAACAACAGATCCAAAGTGGAGTTTTCTCATCTGCCATATGTTAAACAAAATGAGCATCTCAGTGATCTCTAAGTTTCATCTCCATGTTCCTTTGTGCTGAAGTTTGCCAGTCTGTGTAAAATGATTTATTGTGAAGAGGTAGGTCAGTTTGTTGGCTGTACTGCTGCATCAAACTGACAGTGTTAGTATTTCTAGAAAAAAAAGTTAAGTGACTTATCAGTTGCTACATGGGTCTTGGAAGAGGCCGGGCTTAAATTTCACCAAGAAAAAAAAAAGGCAACTAATACTGTTTTGTGAACAATGGCAGGTTTTGTTGGACTTATTCGTCCCCCTTCTCTTTCTCCCTTCTTCTAAATAGGGCAGAAGTATTTGTCACTGACTGCTTTATTTCTTTCCAGGTGCTGGTGAACACTGCCTGCTGTTTTCTGATGCTGGTTGCCAAGGTAATCCAGTGTATGGTGTTTGGTCCTCTTCGTGTCAGCGAGAGGCAGGTGAGACAGCAACACAGTGCCTTGGATATTGTACCCTAGGAAATTGTGAAATGTAACAACAGATGTGTTTCTCTATATGGAATTGCTGAAAGTGCACAAGAAAAGTAAATTTTAGAACAACATGAATCTTACCATTTGGTTAGCCGGTATATCCACAGCCACAAGTTTCCAGTTTATTTCTGAGGGAATTTTTCCTATTCTATTTTATAAGCCCATGGTCAGCTTGAAAATCCTGTTTCCTCAATGAACTCTGTCAGATTTCTTACCTCACTTTAAAATACTTGTAAAATGTTCTTCTCTGTCCAGTCTGCACCTGGAGTATTTCTCCATTGCATTTTGTAGTTGTCAGCACTGGCAGTCGGAGTTCCCTCTCCTTTGTGCCTTGACTGCTGGAGAAGTGCTGTCCATCCTCATGTGCTGAGTGGGTGGTTTATCAGCCCTCAGGTTTAGGAGGGAGTAGGGAGAAAACTGGGAAGTGAAACTTTCCAGAGAAAGGAGGTGAGCAGATCTGAAAACCAAGGCTGTTTAGTCTTGCTCTTGGGCTAAGTGAGCATGTTTTTAAAAATTCAGCAAGGGAATCATGATAGCCCAGGGTTTTTAAAGACAAGTCCTGCAGAAGCTAAAAGCAGCACCAGGAGTTTGAATAGTATCTGTATATTTAAAAAGAAAGGCAAGTGCATAAGTTGCTCTGTGTAGATGCAGGAGCAGTGGTTTGAAGTGTGGTCACATATTTAAAAAAAAGAAGTCTGTAAATACAGTTCTTTAGGAGGAATCAGGCCATGATGATTTTTGACATGCAGAACTGAGGCACATCAAGCCTCATTAATAACTGTGGACCTCTCAAAGCCTATTCTATTTGTAATTCACACCCTGCAGAGTCTCTGAGTGGTGTGTTAGAACCAAGGCACTATCAAACTGCAGTGTCAGATTTTCTTTCTAGCCCTTATTAACTATAAGGATGTGGAATTTTAACCAGTGATGGTTTCCAGGACGTTCTCTACCCTGTTGAAAGGTGAAGTGAAAAGCACTGTCTGTGTGGATCCATTTGTGTTTGGACAGTGGGAATATGCTTCAGTTCTCATGTAAAGGAAAGATGTTACTAATATGGGAGAGCCCTAAACAGCAGCATCATGAAGGAATTCTGGGCTTGTCTTAACCAAACTCCTGGTGATTTCATTGTGTTCTTTAACAAAACATGTTGTTTCATAAATTTTTTTTTATCCCTACTAAGCTGACTTGCTGTCTGCTGCTTGAGAGCATCATATTGTTCCTTTCATACTGCATATGCGTGGGAATAATTTTTTTTCATTGCTCATGCATCTCATTCTCCACTGTAGGCATTGTGATCCTTAAGAACAGACTTTGTCATCTTTTCTTGATCATTACACTTTTTGGCAGGTTTTTGGAAGCAAGGTGCAAGGTGATTTAGGCATTTTGAATAACTAACTGTGGCACCTCTTCTAGCAAAGAGGGCTTCGTGTTTGTAGCCTGGTAGCTGTGCTGTTTGGGTGTAGAGAATCAAACTGAGATCAGACTTGGTTTGTGCTGAGCACTGTTTTAGAAGTATGGCAGGAAACTGTGCTCTGTGCTGTGTAGCACAGTTATGGTGCTGTGGTACAAAAGACTATCTAAATACTAAGGTCTGCTAATATTTTTAATGATTTTTAATTTAGTAAAGGTAACAGATACTATTCAAGGTGTGTATGCCAAAGTATTATTGCATTTCTACTTCCGCCTTTTTTTTCTTTCCCTTTCTCTTTTCCCCTCCTTCTTCCCACTGCGTGTGGATTGTCAGTGCTTTCACTACAGTAACCAAGTATCTTCCATTCCAGCATCTCAAGGATAAATTCTGGAATTTCATTTTCTACAAGTTCATCTTCATCTTTGGTGTGCTGAATGTTCAGACAGTGGAAGAAGTGGTGATGTGGTGCCTCTGGTTCTCTGGACTTGTGTTTCTCCATCTGATGGTTCAGCTCTGCAAGGATCGCTTTGAATATGTAAGTTTTGATTAAGAGCTGTCTCTTTGGACATGCAGATTCTGTTTCTGGTTCAGGCACTGGCTCATGATAGGTCACAAACCTTTTCTCCATCCTGTGGCACTGAACACGTGCACATCCCAGCAGCTTCAAATACTTGCTTTAAATTGTAATGTCTATCTTACTCCTTCAGTTTTCCCGGGAGACAAATGGAGCTGAAGATACTTATTTTCTTTGAGAAATTGCTCCTTATATGTGCCCTGTAATTACTATTACATAACTGCATGAGGTGTCTTCATACCTCTCCTTAGTGAAGACATCTTGACAGCAGAACATCCCTTAGGTTGGTGCCCTCTAGGATTGGTCTGTGGACCTGTTTCTACAGATTCTCTGCTCAGGTTTCACCCCACTTAAACCTGCTGGATTTTGACAGCCAGTGTCTTTACAAGATACAGTACAACTTTCTGCCTAAGCTACATTTACTTTCTGTTGATACCAAGAATAAGTCTAGTAGAGATGCAGACGTTGAAGGCTAGGCAAGGCAGAAGGAACTGAAATGTGGAGAGTAAATCTTGGCCTTTAAGCATCTGTATATGGGCATGCATTTTCCTAGGCTCCTCTCTCCTGGAAAAGAAGTTTGTCCTAAATTGGATTGGTGAATTTTTTTAGTAGCTCTGTGCTTTGCAGGTTTTTAACATCAATGTCCAGCAACGCCTGTTAATTCACAGGTAGCTAAGCACTAAACTTGGAACTAAATTAGCTGGGGTTAGGAAAATGGAGACAACAGTTAACAAGGCAATCATCTGGTATTTCTGGTGTTGTTCAGAAAGGTGTGAAAGAACAAAGGTCACGTGGGAAGAAATCCTTGTTGTATTCCTCTTCTATTCAAAGCATATATCATAATTTTTTGCTTGAACAAATGATAGTTGTGTGATGTGCCTTGCAAAGACAGGGGCATGTGGAGCTGAACTGGATACAAAGAAGTAAGAACCCATTTAAAACATAAGGGAGTTAACTCTGTGTATCTGACTAGGGTAAAGCTTTGGGCAACTGCTTCTTGCCTTGTCCTATTCTTTCCTATCCTTTTCTGAAAGTAAGGGCATGGACCAACTAAACACTTTACCCCTTGGGTCACCTTGATTTAGACAGCCTAGGTGTAACCTGCTGTTAGGGTTGTTTAGAGCTTTGCATGCTTTGAATGAAACAACGTTTTCAGTATAGTCTGCCCAGCAGTCTGTAGCTGCAATTTAAATTTTTTGGGGGGAGAGATGTCTTTTTCTTCCAGGGAAGAATGACATTGGACGAACTAGAGGATGGAATATTAAGCTGGACAAATTCAGATCAGCTGTTAGTTGAAAAGCTGGCAGAACATTGCTCAAAGGCTATATATTACACTAGGTGACTTTCTAAAATGCATATTCATCCTAAGAAGATGCTGTGGATTTGATGCAGAAACTACTGTCTGTGGTTTCCTTGCACAGGTGATTCAAACATTAAGTCAAATAATAATTATAAATAAAAAATTGTAAATGATTGTTTAAAAGCCTGGTGAATATAAATGACAGGGACATGAAAGAGACTTTGGGATGGTGTGTGGGTTTGGCTTTATTCTGCACAATTTATTACGGAATTGCATGGTTGAGGTTGTGAAATTGGTTTTATTCTAGAAAGCAAAAGTTTTTCCTGAATGAGGACTTGTTTGGTGAGGTGTGTATAGAAGGCAGGGTGGATGAAGTACTCCTTTAAACCTGTCATATATTTATATATATTTATTTGTGTTGCAGCTTTCCTTTTCTCCTACCACACCCATGAGCAGCCACATCCGAGTCCTGGCCCTGCTCATAGCCATGCTCCTGTCCTGCTGTGGATTAGCAGTTGTCTGTGGAGTTGTTGGCTACACCCATGGCATGCACACGTTGGCTTTCATGGCAGCAGAGGTGAGACTTCTTCATACGTGTTGTGGTTTCTGCTTTGCCTTTCGCCCCTCACTCGGGGTTATCCTCGTACACAGTGGATTTTCTTTTAGTTTTCATGAGGAATCAACTTGGAAGACACAAACAAGCCATCCCCTGCATTTCAGTAGTTGCCAGATTCCTGTGCTTTCTCCCTTTAGCCTTTAAGCATGAAAAAAATCTTTGTCTGAAAAAAGAATGAGAGGATAAACCCGTAAGATGATGCTGAAATCAAATGACAGCTTATGAAAAAATAATGGTTGTGCTTCATGAGCATTGCAAGAACTGTTCGTTGAAACAGCACTAGAGAGAGGCAGAGAGTGTGTATGAAAGTGTAATGTGCACTTCAGCCTCCTTCTTTGAGGCTGTATTTTCTATTTGATTTCTCCTCAAAAAACCCGAGAATCCTTAAGGGACACCCATGGGATTTGCTTATGTTTGTGTAACGAGTTGTGTCTCAGCTGAGATGAACAAGCATGTTTGAGCACTCCTCAACCCTTTGCACTGAGGAGTAAACATCAGTGTGTTTGTGGATTGAATATCAGTATGTTTTTGTTATTGCACCCTGCCTGAGGAAGTGATAATCTTAAATAAAGGAGATGAATCCAGTTTAATTGCAAGTATGTTGTGTTAGCACATCCTTAGTTCAGATAACAAGTAGCATGTACGATTTATTTCTCTTTTCCTATCTTGAATTCATACTGGTGAGTGAAGGAGGAGGAAAGGAAACAGTTTACTGATAGTAGGAGAATATGCTGATCACACCACAGTTCAGTTATTTAGTATGTCTCTTTGATTTTCCCTAAATATGAGAATATGCAACACCAGATTTGTAACTATGCAGTGGAAGGGTATTTAAGATTTGCCAGCGTCTGCCATAGGTGGGGTCTTGTTGGTGTCGTGTCTCTTATCTTGGCTTGGCAGAAGGATGTATCAGCCTTGCACCAGCACAGGGCAGGTTAATCAGGGAGTGTTCTGGTGCCTGAGTGTTGCCTCCTTAGCGCTGCCCTGCGTGGCAGTGAAGTGTTTTGGGTTGCAGGATGGGGCCCAGCTCTTCATTTCAGTGAGAGCTGTTCTGTCTGCTGATTAATGAAGGAGTGGCTCAGTCAGAGTCAGTGCAGTGTCCCCAGCCAAGCCATGGATCCCAATAGCCTGCTGTGCTGCTGGTGGACAGCGAGGAATGTGGTGGGAAATGCAGAGGAAAGGGTCTCCTAGCCCTGCTTGCAGCCACTGGTGTTTGAGGACATTCCTGAGCTGAGGGCTGCATAAGCTTGTTGGGTTTGGTAGTCCCAGAGATACTCTATAAAGTTGTCTGATCACTTGTTTAACTCATTTATACTTCACCCTCTGTAATATCCAAAGGCAACAAGTTCCACATTTACTTGGCTTTGTGTACAAAAAAGAGCTCTTAGTTCTGAATCCTCTGTCTGATAATCACAGAATGTTTTGGGTTGGAAGGGGCCTTAAAGACCATCTAGTTCCAAACCTCCTGCCATGGGCAGGGAATAATGTCCCCTAGCTATCTTCTAATAATGGTAAAAATCTGCAAAGAATTTTTCCCTGTTTACTCTTCCTTATACTATTGGTAATTTTATTGTCCTTTCTCCTATTCTCGTCCTGACTTTCTAAGCAAAAGAATTCTAGTCTGTTTAATCTTCCGTTGTAAGAACTTGCCTTTTTTGAATATTTTAAATGATACCAGCACTCACGTGAGTGGAATAAAACATTTTAGATTTCTTTCTGTACAGGTATTGGCAGTGACACCTCATGGCAGCCCTCAAGCTCTCAGCAAAAGCATTAAATCTTGCAGACTGCAATGTTTTCCTGCTGGTGGCTTCTGTGATGCTGCTCAAGAGGGACCCTGCCAAGTGTATTCCATTAGTGTGAATGAATTATATTAAGTTACATTAAGCTATTAATCTCTTTTCTGACTCTGCAAACATCAATTTAGCTTGATGCCTCAGGGGTTTCAATAAAACAACATAGATGTTTTTCTTGTGTTTTAGGTAACTTCCCCTTGTTCTCTGTTGTTTGTCAGCATTTTCTTTACTGAAAAGGGTGGATGTGGAACCTGCAAATGCCCAGAGAAAGTTGAATAAGGACTGTCTGTATTTTTGAGTAAATATTTATCTTTTTTTACCTTAATATACGATGTTTGAGAATTATAGGACAGCAAGCAATGTCCAGTCAGTCTAGTCTATCTAGTCTATCTTTGCACCTTATTTATTGTAAGAAAGAATTACTCCATTCCTATAGCAGCCATCTTCTGCTCCTGTTTGATCTCAGTTAAGGCCATGATAATGATAGTGATATTCAAGTCTTAGAGTTGTACCTTATGGATAATAGTATATTTTCCTGTATAGCTTCTCACTCCACATCCATTCTCTTCGGGTTTGAGTGCCTTCCAGCCTGATGTACATGATGAGCATCTGCCAGAGTCAGAGTCCCTGCAGGGTAAGCTGTTCACTTTGGGCAGCACCAAGAGCTCCTAAGGTGTTAGAGCCGAAAATGGCCTGCTACACACTTAGAGCCTCAGATTACAGAGCTGTGTAACTTGTGATGCAGTGTTGTACTTTCTGTAAAGTACTTCTTGTGAAGGAATGCTGAAATGCATTTCTGGAAACAGTGGAGGAACCAGAGGCCAGTGCCTTCACCAAATCTGCACTAGCTTGTCCTTTCAATTCTGATGCTCCTGTTGCCTCAGCGCTGACCAGTACAAATCGTTTCTTGGCAACATTAACTTAGTAGAAATTACAAAGACTAGACCCTTCAGATTTGTACCTGAGAGATGCCTTCCTTACTGGGGGCTTTATGCCACATGTGCAGGTTTGACACAAATTTGTGCTCAATGGCATATCTGTCCAGCAGCTCAGGTAATCCCCGTGTTTCACCCATTATGTGGTTACTGGGACGTGTTTCCTTTTCCTCTGTGGTCTTCCCAAAGTTCTTCTGTAGTCACAAAACATCACATCAACATATAGTCTCTTTGTGGTACCCACGTGCAGGAGACAGAAGAGAGTCTTGTAACGTGCCTTGCAGGAGCAGCCAGTGTGCTAATTTAACTTTGTTGTGAGAGGTGCTTGTGACGAGAACAGCCCACTGTGCTTAGTGACTTGCAGTTACTTTCTTGACTTTTTGTATTATTTGAATGATTTGTGTGTCTTATCCTGAAGTGTTTATTTGAGTAAAAGATTGCACTGGTGTTTGAGTAGTCACAGGAACACTTATTTTAAAGCCAGATAGTAAACAGTTGGCAGATATGTTGGACTTTATAAAGGGTTAAATATGCATAGAATCATTTAAAGAATGCTTTTTACAGATGGAAGAAATTATTCAAACCAACTGGTTTATTGCTACGCTGGGAAGTCAGTGGTTTTGGTAGTTCCTCTGTACTGTTTATAGTACTTGTGCTGAAGGCATGTCATCAGACCAGTTCTTCAGAAGTGGTTTCAGTTGCTCATTGTCAATCCCCTGCACTCAGTGCCAGCTGATGCTGCCAACCCCAGGGCAGTGTGGGCAGTCTTAGACCAGGGGCTTATCCTGTCCCATTTTTTTTCACTGAGGATAGAACGAAGGGACAGAGCACTGTGGGCTTGGTGGGCTAGAGAGAAGTGATGGGGCCACATTTCTTAGATGATAACAGCCACAGAGATGTGGTTAGGTATTCTGGAAACAGTTCTTCCTGATGACTTGTCTTTACACTTCTGATCTTACACTTCTGTGATATACTCTGTTTTTTTCTCTGTACTTAGCCTAGAGAGGTAAGTATGATTAAAGAGAGAGGTTACCTTAGCAGCATTTACATCTCAGCAAAGAGGGAAAATTATTTGAAAATTCTTCCATGGTTTTCCTCAAATTCCTGCTACTATTTAGTTCTTCAGGATTTTTTTTAGAAGTGGCATGAGGAGAGGTGGTTGGTGGGATTGTGGTCTCCACATGTGCTGCATAATAATAGTTGAAAAAGGTAGTATGTCCTGTGTAGTGGGGGAAAAGTGACACTAAACAGCAGTAACACTAGTGGCTGCTCTAATAACATGTATTTGGGAACAATTTCTTCCATATTTATTTATAAGCTTCATGTTTGTCACAGGTCTGTTGTGCAGTCACCTACAGTGACTGTCACAGGAACTTTTTAAGCTGCAATAAATGCGTTTTGTGTTTTAGCTCTTGAGCTCCTGCATCTGAAACACTGTCCCAGCCATAATGTTGTTAATATATATGGGTTTTTTCTTCCTCTTTTGCAGTCCCTGCTTGTGACAGTCAGAACTGCTCATGTGATTTTACGGTGAGTAGCTTATGTTTGACAGGTGCTTGTTCAGGAAGGCAGTGTGTATAGCATGTTGATGTAAGGGGTGTTTGTAATTACAGTGTTGAATTGCAAACCCTGAGAGGGAAGACTTGGGGGTACTGGTGCATGAGAAGCCTGATGTGATGCAGCAATGTGTGTTTGCTTGGAAAGCTCAGCTGTATCCGGGGGAGCATCCCCAGCACTGTGGGCAGCTGGTCAAGGGAAGGGATCTTGCCCTTCTGCTCTGCTCTGGTCAGACCCCACCTGCAGTACTGCCTCCAGCTCTGCGGGCAACATGAGAAGGATGTGGAATTGCTGGAGTGAGTCCAGAGGAGGCTGTAAAGATTCTCGGAGAGCTGGAACACCTCTGTGATGGAGACAGCCTGAAGAGAGTTGGGGTGGTTCAGTCTGGAGAAGAGAAGGCTCTGGACAGATTTAAGAGCCCCTTCCAGTACTAAGGGGGCTTCAAGGGAGCTGGAGAGAGACTTTGGACAAGGGCATGGAATCATAGGGCAGAGGAGAATGGCTTCAAGCTGACAGAGGGTAGAATTAGATTAAAAATTAGGAAAAAATTTTTCCTTCTGAGATTGATGAGTCACTGGCACAGGCTGCCCAGAGAGGCTGTGACTGTCCTGTCCCTGGAGGTGCTCAAGTCCAGGCTAACTGGGGCTTTGAGCAACCTGGTCTAGTGGAAGGTAAGGTATCCCTGCCCATGGCAAGAAGATTGGAACAAGATGAGCTTCCAGCCCAAACTATTGCAGAATTCTGTGAGATGGACAAAGGTGGTTAACTTTGCCTGTGCTGTTGTTAAGCATGAGTTCTGCAGTGGTAGCTGTAGTGTGTGCTGATAGCTTGAGACAGATTAAAGTGGATCGATGCTGCTGTGTGAGGGTTGACATATGCTACTTAATGTCATCCTTTGAATTTCTTTGAAGATCTTAGTGTCTGGAAGTTTTGCTTTGAAAAAGTCAGGTGCACGTGTGTGTGTAATGCACCTGTGTGTGCATATGTAGGACATGGCATGTAGCACAGGAGCCTCTTTGTTCAGGTCACTGTTGGCATTTCAGGTCTGACACCAAGCTGCAATGACTCACCTAAGAAATACCTCACGTGCTGAAAAACGTGGCTCTGTAGTTATTGTAATCCCAAGACTGACTTTTGATATGTGCAGACGTTTTTAGGAAATGTTGCATCTTCTCTGTTAGCTGGCAGTGTCTGTAGTGCCAGTGTGGGCTAAGCCTTGATTGCTTTCTGCCTTTTTAAAGTGTTGCTGTTTGAAACCAGTAACATTAACAAAAACCTCCCCTGGGAAAGCACAGAGTATGGGTACAGGGCTTAGGATGGGCAAAGAAACTATATCCAGAACTTGTTTGAAAAATGGGTGAAATAATTTGAGTTAAAGAGATGCTATTTAACAAAAAATATACAATAATTTTAATTTCTCCACTCTTGCAGATATGTGGTTCATCTCTGGGATCTCAACCATGAAGGAACATGGGAGGGCAAAGGCACTTATGTTTACTACACAGATTTTATCATGGAGCTAACATTGCTTTCCCTGGACTTGATGCATCATATTCATATGCTGGTATGAAATACAGGACATAATGTTGAACAAATAGACTGGCCTTAAAATAAAGGGTATTTGGTATACTTATTTAAATTTTTTTTTTGCTTAGCTTATTTTAGAAACCAGATATTACAGAAAAGTTATTTAAATAAAAATGAAAATATAGTTGGGGGATTCTGGCATTCTTTCCTCCCGTGTAATTGGAATCATCACAAACAACTTTGTTACGGAGCATTAACTACTGTGTTAATAGTATCTGTTTAATAGGTGCTTAATTAGCTTTTTTATTGAGTTATGTCAGACTGAATTATTTTCATTGGCAGCAGGGGATGCTAAGCTGGACAGGACTGAATACAGTTTATCCTCATTATAAATGGTGTGCTGCCAAAGTTGTATCTGAGGAGGTAATGAGTTGTAATACCTGTGAACATATGGGTTGGTCTAAATGGAGTCAACAAAAGACAAATCCGTCAGTGCTGGTTTCTCGATTTCTTTTTGCCTTAAGACTTCATGCAGCTTGTTGTTACCCGTGGTTTTTGTTCCTGATGGCTGCTCTGTTTTTCCCTAAGCTGTTTGGCAATATCTGGTTGTCCATGGCGAGCCTGGTGATTTTCATGCAGCTGCGCTACCTGTTCCACGAGGTTCAGCGGAGAATTCGGCGGCACAAGAACTACCTGCGTGTGGTTGGGAACATGGAAGCGAGGTGAGCCTCTTACTTCCTCTGCAGTCTTGATGTAGATCTAGGAGAGAGGATCCTGACGAAGAAGTTGGGATTCTTTTACATTCCTTTCCTACACAATGGGATGATGTAAGCTGGAGAGATGCAATCTTGCAAACCTGACTCTTTAGTCCTTACACTTAGAGTTTGTTTTTATCATTTTATTTGTTACAGGGGACACTCTTTCTGGTTTTAGCAGATATGTAGGGTTGACTTTTATAATAGCAGTATTACTGGTAATGTATTAACTGGCAACAAGTGAACTCCCCTGTCCAGTATTTCTTCTCCTGTATTCTCTTGTATACTGCCCTGGTGGAGTGACAGAAGCTGTGCAGAGCTCTGCCTGTTTCAGTTGTCAAATATTGGCTTTGGCTGTGCTAGAAATAAATGCTCTTAATTTCATTAGGCCATACTATTCAGTTACTGCCTGAAATGAAATAAAAATATCAATTAAAACTTGCCTAGCTTTACCTATGTATTTATTAAACCTGAAGCCAGCTCTAAACAGAGTCTGTACCTGTAGTAGAGCTGAGAGCACCTTGGCATTACTTTTTAGTCTGGCACCCTGTAGTGAGGCAATACAGAGAGACTGGGAGGCCTGCTAAAACCTGGTATTGTGCCAGATACTACTGCATCTCTGATTCAGTGTTTTCATAATTTGGCTATGCCCTTAAAGAATTTAAGAGCAACAGGGAGTTTTACTCTTTCTGTACATCACTGTACTGGTCTAATTTTGGTCCTCTGTGGATTTGATTAACTGATGCCTGTTGCTGTAGTCCAGATGGAGAAGGCTGGCTTGCCTAGAAATTCCTGTGGTTTTCTTTGTGAACAGTCGGTAAATGGCTGTGATATCAGGTTAAGAGCTGCATAATAAAGTTCATCCTCAATGCATTGCTTCTTTCCAGTAAGATGCAGCCACTAAACCCCTTTTAGCTGCTCACAAAGCTGTTTAAGTTGCACGTGTCACAGACTTCTTGTCTGAGTGCCTTGATGTGTTTTGGTCATTCTGACTGTGCTGGAAGAGCCACATTCCAGCTTCCTTCTGAAGCTGCCAGTGTCAGCGAGCTTCCTGCCTTTGTGTGGTTGTTCTTCAGGTACATTCCACACCAGCAATACTATGAAATATTGTTATGCCACTCATCTCTATATTGTCTGTGTTTGGCTACTGTGTAGAAACTGCTTACAAGGCACTGCAGCTTCAAAAAAAGGAAAACAAATCAAGACAAATGGGGGTGGCAAAATCTGAAGCCACATTAGTCAGACCGTAAATGCTTATGATCCCAGGGAGACATCTTAATGGGTACAGCTTGAAACTCATTTAGAAAAATTACATAAGCCAAATCTTTAAAGATTATAACTAGAAGATCTCAACCTAATGATCATATAATTATCTCATGGAAGGTACTGAGTCAAAGTTTTTTGCGCTTAGGATGTATGAGGAGATGTGCAAAAAAGTGTGCTTGCAAAAGGCATGGGAAGGATGTGTGTTTGTGCTTGTTCCTTTGCAGAGTGCAGCTGAGTTATCAAAACCAGAGCAAACTGCTGGCACAGCTCTCCTAAGGCAGAGTTAACGTGGAAGGATAAGGCTTTCTCAGGGCTGGATTCTCTGGAAAGGAGGCCATGCTGAGCTGGTGTAGTCATTACTTCTGTCTTTTTCTTCTGTGTAGGTTTGCAGTTGCAACACCAGAGGAGCTGGCAGTCAACAATGACGACTGTGCCATTTGCTGGGATTCCATGCAATCCGCTCGCAAACTCCCTTGTGGCCATCTCTTCCACAAGTACGTTTCTGGGGCTGGAGAGGCTGTACCTGACTCAGGAGGGATGGGCATGGCTGAAATTTACAGAGGGTTGAGAAGTAATGACCTACCAGCAGAGTTGTGGATGTTTGCTGCCTGGGTCCCCTTGGTGTGCTTCTAATAACAAAATATGGGTCCTGTTCATGCCAGTGGTTTCCATGTTTGAGTTGTTTCACATACTGCATTTTTTCCACCAAAACTAAGAGTATACACCTAATGGGAATGGGTAGGTAGTACTGAGTTTCTGCATAGCAAGTTGATAGGTTTGTTGTCCATGTGGTTGTGTTGTTTTTCAGGTGAAGAAGAAAAATTTGAGTTACATCTTTAACGACCTTTCAAATTATATCAGCTTTAAAGAGAAAATGGGGAATTTTTTTATATAGTGCATCCTTGCAGGGTGCTGAGTCCCCCAGGACAGTTGTGGAGGCCAGGTCTGATTCTGTGGTTTCATGGGGGAATGAGTCCATCAGGGCTGTAAAACAGGTTAACCAAATTAGCTGAAGTGGTCCCTAAGCAACTGGTAGTTAGAACTGGGAAGCTCTTGGCCAAAGGGTCTCTCATTGTGCTGCTTGTTATACTCATCCAGTAGTGAATAGTAGCAGATGCTCGTGGAGACAGTGTGCTGAGGCAGATGTGACTTTTCTGGGATCTTTTGTAGCAGTACTCACACTTTCATGCATGTGCTTAAAATGAAAGGAGATGCAGGGATTGACTCTTGTGTTTCTGGAGTGCCGTGCGATGAACGTGCATGGTCAGTTAAATTGTCCCTGTGGTGTTACTTTCTGAAAATAGCTTTTTACTTTTCTGGTAACTGTCAAACCAGAGGTTGTAATCTTTGTGCTAATTTGTTGTCATTTATGACAAACCTTGCCATAAATATTTATCTGTGTTCCAAGAAGTCTCTAATGAGATAATGTGCTGCTGTAGCAGAAACTCCTCTTCCAGTGCTACTGAATCATGTGAATATTTAATCACCTGCTGAGCACTTGAGAAGCCCAGGGTATTCTCTTCAGAAAGTAATTTTCTCTGTATTTAAAAGGATCCCTTTGTATTTTTTTCTGAAGCAGTTATGGTTCTGAAGCAGTTTTTCTGAGGCAAGTTACACTCCTTGGTGGTTTTAGGGAGGGAACACATTATAGTGGATGACTTATGCTTGCATATAAAACCAGATGTAACTAATAACCCTATTTACAACCTGAGAGTGGTTTCTCTCCTCATAAAAGCTTGGTGATTTTACCAGCAGGCTGAACATTGTGTCCATTCTCAGTCACGTGGGATTTCTTTTTCATTGTCATTTATTTGGAATGGAAGAGAAAGTGTCAGGGAAGACTCACATCACTGAGATCAACCCTGTGCCTAAATATTAAGGAAATTTAATGGGAGTAGGTGTCTGAACCTCTGTTCAAGTTCTCTTCTTTATCTTTTAGGACGCAGTCCATTTCAAAAGAGTTGTTGCTGAAAGGTTGCCAGCCTTGACCTGGTGTTGGGCCTCCTACTGAGGGGCTGTGGGTGACCAAGCCCCTCCTGCCTCTGTGGTACAAAATGGGTACGGCTGGTTTTTAGGAGGGGGTGCTGTTGCAGGCTGACACTGGTCATGCCCACTCCAGCACCCCTATGGCTGAGCCACTGAGGAGCAGCAGGAGTGTGGTGGCAGCTTGTGTCACTCTGGGTGTATCCCAAGTGACCTTTTGAGTACGGCTCCAGCAGAGGTTTGAGCTCGCTGTGGGCAGGGTGGTTTTGCTGTGGTGAGGGAGGTGGTGTGTGACATCACCACCAGTGCCAACATACTGGCCTTGCTGGTGACCAGGGTGGTGGAAATTGGTAGATTTTTACTGCTCAGTTGTTTCTGGGAAGCCCATCACTGCATATCCCTCCACTGCAATATAAAGTAAGTGTGTTTGTATCCTTGACTTTGCTGTAGTTCTGCAACTAGGACTTACCCTTTGCTCTGTCAATGCAAAACTATGATCTGTGCCTTTATTTTGTTTGCAAGTACACAATTTGGGGAACAGGTTTATTTGACTATTTTTGCATGTACTTACCTTTCTAAAGTGATTTAAGAGCTCCTGCTGGAAAACCCACCCTGCAAGCGTGCAGTATGTGCTATGAGAAGTGTTCAGAGCTGTGAAATTCAGTTCTTCCACACTGAAAATTATGTTTAACTTGAACAAATACTGCAATTGGGTCATATCAGTCTGAATCAAAAAGCATGCACAGCTTTGAGTGTTTCTACCTTCATTTCACACGCTTGTCACTTTCTGCAGTACTACAAGTGTTCAGAATTAAGGATTGAAATGGCACAGAATTGTTAGTATGAATAAATCTGTTTAGAGAGCTCCTGGAGTGGGACTGACTTTGGTGGTTTGGGTATTGATATTTTAAAAAGCTGTTTGAAAACACTGGAGATGCCACTGCCACATCACAGGCAGAACTGCTGTGAAAATGTGTCAATATTATATTAATTATGTGTCCAGTTGGTTTTTGTCTTTTTCAGCTGGGGATGGTGAGAGAAGACAAATGCTTTGTTTTCCCTTCCAGGCAAAACTTGCTTGTTCTGAGCTGGAGGGACAGCAAACTTGGAGAGTATTTTAAGTTTGTGATAAATCTGCACTTGAGTATTTTCAGCTGAAAGAAATAAGAAACCTATGGCAGAGTTATCAAGGCTCCCTCTGAGAAGTCCATGTGTTGATGTAGTGTACAGAATATGCTACAGCTGCTTGATGTACTCGTGATAGTGGTGTCTTGGGAAAATGCTGCAAGCTCACCATATAATATTCCTGTTTTCCTGTCAGCTCGTGCCTGCGGTCCTGGCTGGAACAAGATACATCTTGCCCCACCTGCAGAATGTCTCTTAATATCACTGACAGCCATCATGTGAGGGAGAATCACCAAAGGGAAAATCTGGATGAGAACCTGGTCCCCGTGGCAGCAGCAGAAGGCAGACCACGCCTGAACCAGCACAATCACTTCTTCCACTTTGACGGTGAGCTGAGCACGTTTGACATCCACTCCTTTTGCCCAAGTAAACAAAGGGAGCAGCCTTCTGTGGAAGGGAATACTGTCTGTGCTTCAGCTGAAATACAAACCACGCTCTCCTTGTGTTTGTCAAACACCTCTATGTTTCTCATGGTTCTTTTGCAAGAGCTCAGATATGTGTGTCTGAGTTTGTCCAGAGCTACAGAGATTTCTTGAAGGATTTTGTACAAGTGCTTCCTTTTTCTGGATTTGTTGTGGTTAACATCTTCAATACTGGCATTTATTCATTGTGTGCCGTGTTGACAAGCAGAATGGGAAATTCATAGAATCATAGAATCAATTGGGTTGGAAAAGACCTCTGAGATCATCAAGTCCAACCCTTGGTCCAACTCCAGTCCCTTTACCAGATCATGGCACTCAGTGCCACGGCCAATCTCAGTTTAAAAACCTCCAGGGATGGGGAATCCACCACCTCTCTGGGCAGCCCATTCCAATGTGTCTTTATTTGTTACCATGTGGTGCTTAATCAGCGCAGTCAAATAGGGGAAAAACACCCTCTGTGGTGCAGTCTAAAGGCTGACTTTTCCCCTATCCCCTTGCTAATATGTGGGTGTCAGAAGTCCCTTTGCCTCTCAATTTACAACATACTTGCAATGCTTGGTTAGGTGCAGATTAGTCTTAGAAGCAGTGGTGTAACTACAAGTTTTTACATTTGTTTTTTTCAGTGATGTGTTATAAGGACTCACAAAGCAGATGTGATTTCAGACCATGATAAATTCTGTGTATGCAGACAGCTTGTTTTGAAAAAGACAATTTATGTTGCTTGTCTTCCATATTTTTCTATAGTTTGGGTATCAGCATGTGCTTGTTGTTCCTCAGTTTCCCAGGTTTTGATGGCAGTCTTGTTGTTTCTCAGTAGGTTTCAGTACTGCAAATACTCAAATTTGGGCTCTGCACTTGTGGAGCTCCCACAACACAGCTGAGATGCTGAAAACTCACATAGTGACCTGTTCTTAGTCTGTGCTCATTTTGCAACCTTTGGAGATGGTGGGAGGAGAATAATGGGCAGAGGAGAGTCAGACATTTCTAGGCACACTGAGACTGGCTGATGGTTTCTGCATGGCTTCCGCTTTTTGGGGGATGCTTTAGGTCTCCAAAGGACACTTATTTAGAATAACACTGTGTTTTTGATGGCTGTCCTCCCCAGTGCTCTCCTGTGGCTTGGAGACCTGCAGAATTACCATTGAGATAGGAGAAGTGACATAGAGAAAACCATGTGTTTATTTAAATGGCAGCACAGGAGGAGGAAGGAGCCAGCCATGTGTCCTGCTCTGTTGAGCTGAAGCACACGATTGCAGCAGTCACTTTGTGCAGTTACTCTGTGCCCCTTTGAAATAATATTTTCTCAGTGACTACCCATTTTGGGACTGGATTCAAATTGTTTAGAAGGTGTCCTGTTTTTGTTAAGATTACTGGAGTTATTCGTGTATTCCAGGACTGAATTTGACTTTGGATTATTTTAATTTTCACTGTAGTGGGAACATTAAAAGAGGAAAACAAGAATATGTTTTGATCCTCTTCCAGCCCTCAGATTTTTAAACCACTGTGACAGTCTGTTTGAGGAAAGTAAATCAGATTTACTCCAGCCATCTCCCACATTTGGGAGACCTTAGGGATGGATGGCACTGCAGAACTCCCTGTGTATACCTTATGGAATATGAAGAGTTACATTAAATTTCATGCAGAAATCCTTCGCCTGCTGAGAGCCCCATATTCATTTTTGACTTTTTTGTGATTTCTTACCCTCAGGCTCCCGAATTGCCAGCTGGCTGCCCAGTTTTTCCGTAGAGGTGATGCACACCACAAACATCCTTGGAATTGCACAGGCCAGCAACTCCCAGCTCAATGTTATGGTAAGAGAGCTTTAATAGCCTGCACCTCAGCCTTCCTGTTTGTGTTGTGTGGGGGAAAGGGTTACGTGGAGATGGAGAACAGAGAGGGGAAGGAAGTCAAAACAGTGGTTAGACACTACATGGAAGCTGTTTTTCGGAGTGAGAGAAGATTTGTTTTAGAGAAGTTAGGGCTATATTGGTATTCTAATATGCCAACATAAAAGCAGGTCTGGAGGTAGTTGAATGAGGGGAAAGATTACATGTACTTCCTGTAGACACAGGCAGACTTTTTCTCAGCTTGCTTAGTCCAACTTCTTTAGCTCTTTTTCAGTACTTCTTTTCACTCACAACTTGCAGTTCCAAAGAGTGTGAGTCTAACACTCTTGCAGTACCAAAGAATGTGAGGCTTTAGCTGTTGGTCAAGTAGTAACTGATCAAACTCATTCTATAGCTTTTGATTTTTAATTTAATACCACTAAGCTCCAAGATAGCTGTTTCTCTGAGTGCCTTGTCAGTGTGAGGTGGGGCTCTCTGGCACCCTCAGCTCTTGATGATTCATAATGATGGTAGAAATGTAGAGTATGAAATCCCAGATTTGTTAAACTCTAATGTAGTACAAAAAGAGAAGGATGTGGCCTCATGAAACACAGTTACTTCATTTCCTTTGAAAAGTGCTGTTTCTTTTGAGTTCTTCAAGTTATAGTTGCATCCTATAGCATGTTAATGAATGTTCAGTGAGGTGCCCCATTAATCTTCACTACTGTTTAAGCCTCAACAGAGTAAGGCCACAGTTTTTAGGGGTTCTGATGCGGGGCAAGCAGGGAGTGTTAAGGTGTTGTCAGATGATTTGTTATTTAAATATGCAGGAACTCTCCATCTGAGGTCAGTTTAGTTTTTCTTTTACTGGACACATTTACACAAATGGACTTCTGTTAGGAATGAATAATGATTTCTTGGAATTGTGTATTATCAAAAGTACAATATCAACTTATGTTAAAATGCCTACCTTAATGGAAAGGCCCAGGTTATCAAATTATTAAAGTGTTACACATTTTTTAATAGAAAATAAGTGAAATTCTCCTTTGTGTTTCTGAACAAAAAACTAGGGAAGTATTTTGAGGGGAAGGCCAGAGACTGAAGTGCTAAATCAGTTGTTTTGGTCACAAGTTAGTACAATGGAGAGTTAGGTTTGCAGTAGTACTTGTGTTGGAACTCACTGTCAGCTGGTGCATAGGTTTTGCTTTGCTCTCAAAACTCCTTCCACCCTTCTCTTCTTATTGTTCTCATTTCCCTCTGTCTCCCATGCTTTGGGCATTACTG
Source organism: Sakesphorus luctuosus (assembly GCA_013396695.1). Lineage (NCBI taxonomy): Eukaryota > Metazoa > Chordata > Aves > Passeriformes > Thamnophilidae > Sakesphorus > Sakesphorus luctuosus. Next base: position 2,226,907 of record VWZD01011160.1, on the reverse strand, counting down.
AAAATAGAGATTTTAATATTTAATGAAATCTAGTCGTTGGACTCTAAAAGCATATTATTTGTCTACCCTCTTATCTATTTATTTTGGATTATTTAACTAACTTGAAATTCAATAATAACAGTTTCTCAAAAACTCAGTTTAATTTACTTGAGCTTTCAGATTCTGTTAAACTGATTTGTAGGCAGAGTGGCTTGAGAGAGTGGGTTATTAAAACTTATTCCACTTGTCCTTACCAGTACCATTTTGGGACTTGGCTGGCACAAAGAAAAATTTCTTCCCAGTCTTGTTTTAACTTTCAGTCACTTGTGAATTTTATACAGATCTTTATTAGAAGGACTGTCATAAAAAGAGGGTTGGGACGCTTTTGAAGCCTTTGTGCATCTACAAACACTGTTCAGGAACTTAAATTTTCAGGGCCATGTGGTGTCTCCCATAGGAGTTGCAGTTTTGCTGTTGACTTCAGTGAGGTCAACGTGTTGCCCTTTAAGTCCATGCCAGCATGAGTTTTCTTTCTCTTTTCTTTCTGTGTGTGGGTTAGCATATCATAAGCAGCATCTTTGAGCTGATAATATTTTTAATCTCTTTCTGTTGACATACTTACCAACTTCTATTTACTGTTGATATTGACTGTATAAACCTTGCTTTTTCCAGGCCCATCAGATTCAGGAGATGTTCCCTCAGGTTCCTTATCATTTAGTTCTGCAGGATCTGCAGCTGACTCGTTCTGTAGAGATCACCACTGACAACATCCTAGAAGGACGCATCCAGGTGCCTTTCCCTACACAGGCAAGTCATAGAACTGTGCACTTAAAACGATTGACTTTGTTACTTACCACAGCACTGAGCCTGTTAATAATGAGTGAGGGGAATGATGTAAGTTGAAGCATTGGTGAATCCAGGATTTGTTTTTCCCTTTGGTTAAATCTCTGTAAATGCAGTATATTCAGTCGTGTACCAAAAATATATTGAAAATGTCCTAGCTAGACTAGAGACAAATATTTGCTCAGTTAAAGCAGCTCTTCCTGGTCTCTCTTGTGCAGAGCCTTTAGAACACTTCCAGTTGATTTCTCTGCTGACAGATAATTGAATTGTACCACTTAGGAAGGTTTTCTACAAAGAAAGTAGTCGGCAAAATGATGTCTTGTTCTTAATTAGTGTGAGCAGATTTCAGTAAAGCAGTCTGGGGACAATGTTTCTGTTAATAAGAATATTGAATTCTGGTTCTGTGCACATCAGATAGTACTGTTATCTGGAGTCTGCGTGTGGGGAAGCAGAGAGAATTCTCTTTCAACACAAAGCATTCTGTTTATTGCTAACTTATCTGTTTCTAAATTGAACATAACGCCTGACGCTGCAGAGGGCAGAGTGTGAATGTGCTCAAAGGACTCAGTTTTGTTGGCTATTTCACACACTGTACTGAACCCATGATGTTTGCATTTCAGCGTGCAGACAGCATCAGACCCGCATTGAACAACTCTGTGGAACGGCACAGTACTGACCAGGAGGATGCTGGAACTGTCACACAGGTAATTTGGTGTAAGAATGGGCAAAAAGCACAATTAGAAGCTGCATGAACTGTAGGAGCCTTTGGCTCCACACAAGTCAGGTTGGTGGCAGCCCTTCCTTGCATTTCACACAACAGCTAACACGGGCAAGTAAGTCAGACTTGAGCATGGTGCCCCTGTGCAGGATTATCTGTGTGCTTTTCTTTTTCCTCCTTGAGGAAAAGTGCTCTCAAGTGATACAAAGAACTGAAGATCACATCTCTGTTCATGTCTGCTCAGCCAATGCCTGTCTGTGGAGTATGAAGAGCAGAATGCTTTGCTCTTCCCTATAGGTGTCACCATTTATAGGGGTACACCTTACCCGAGCAAGGGTGCAGCGTGAATGACGGTCAGAAGAGCTCAGGCACAGCAGGCATCAGAAGGCTTTGATCAGAAGGCTTACAAGACTTTATTCAAGATAGTTTCACAGACAGTTCATAGTAGTAGTAGTAGTAGTAATAGTAGTAGTTCCTAGTAGATGATGTAGTTCTAGTAGAAGTAGTAGTTCCCAGCAGATGATCTATTCTCAGGAACATCCACACCTTTTATATCCTCTCACGTCCAACATGTCATTATTGGCTAGCCCATTCACCTCACATACACCAAAGCATCTCATTGGTCACAAGACACCACACACACTCCAGGTAGCTCTCTTCTCTTTAAGGGAGAACTCTAAACTGCTTTCCTTAAGGGATGCACTCACAGTCACCCCTACACATCCCCTTCCTCTTCTCATTCTCATTCTGTGTATCTCCAGACACTTACAGTAAAATAAACAGTATTTCTCTGCTGAGTATAAGAATTCTTCTGGAGGAATTGCTTTAAGACATGGGGAACTTTTACATAAAAAAGCACAATAATGGATTTTGCTGTTCTTCACTAAGGGCTTTATTAAGCACCATGTGCCAGCTCAAATGTGGTAGCCCTGCGGGTGGACTAAGGGCTCATTCCTCTTTTATTTTCCCTGACTGTAGCAGCAGCATCCTGAGGTTTTCTGTTTTATAGACCTCCCTTTCTGCTGGCTTAGAGTGTGAATTTGTGAGGTGTGTGACTTTCTGCCTCTGCAGCCTTTAGTGACCTGAATAGCCAACCTGTTACTCAACTGGAATTGAACCGTGGCAGTTCCCTCATTAGCAGGTTGTAAGACAGAAAGAACTTTGATCTGGTTTGATTTATGCAGTTGAGGCTGAGGAAGAAGGGGTGGGGATCGGTACAGTTATTTGGTAAGAGCCTGGAATAGAAACACAGAAAGGCAGGAATGAAAATCTTGAGCTGGTCTATCAAGTCTTAACTTTTCTGGGTTTACGTTGAGGTTTTGGTGGCATTTGCCCTGCTCTTTAATGAGCAGATCTTCTCTTTGTACAAATGGTATCTAAGTAGATATCCTTAGCTTGCTACTGACTTGAAACCCTGCTTTGAATCATTGTGGTGCTGTTCATCTTTCTTCCTTTATGCCCAACACTGCCTGTGTCTCTGTCCTTCCTTATACAGAGCCCTAAAAGCCTGGGTGTGCTGTTCATGTCACACTATTCAGCACGTGCTCTGTAATGAGAGACACCTTTTTGCTCTGGTTACTGCTGAGCACTTTGCTCAGGTGATGTGTTCCTTCTTCAGCAAACAGTGGTTTGGATGGAGAACCTGTTTGTGTTTTGTAGAACAGCACAGAGCTGGCCTGGAGAATGGGAAGCAGCTGTGAATGTCCTACAGCTGAGTGAGGCTGCTGGTGGTGTGTGTGGGATGAACTGGTGGCCTCTGTGCCGGTTTTCCTGGATGGATATTTACCGTGCCAAGTGGGAATCACAGACAAAGGCTGAAGTGGGAGACTGAGACTGCCATGCACGGGGAGAAGTGTGTTGCTGGGTAGTGTTGTGGAAGCTGAAAGGTGCTGCTGTCCTGCTGCCTCATAAATGCTTTGTGCATGCAGTGTTAGCTTAGGCTGCCTTCAGACAAGCTGCTCATTCTTGTTACAGAGCTCAGTTGTTACAAGGAATCAGGCTTGCTTGCATCCTTGCTACTGATAGTATTTCTGTTGTGGAGAGTGAACTTCAGAGCCTTAGGGACATCCTTCCTCTAGGAAGCTCCTGTCACTTTTGTGTCCCTTTCATTTTGATTTCCATTTCAATTTGTAACGAAGTATCTGGTGTATTGGAGATGTTGTCTTTCTGCTTGGCAGAGGAATCTGTTGCTGTGGTCAGTCAGACGCTGGTCTGTGAGGAAAGGGCTGGCAGCAAACTGGCTACTTCAGCAGGGGCCACTGGATTTTTGAGAAGCCTTTTAAAGGCAAGTGGGAAGGGACATAAGAAGCCACCATCATCTCCTCTGGGTGAGACTTGAATTTCCAAATTGTGGATAGATACACTCCACACCTTATGACACAGTCTCCAAGAGACACCATGGAAATTCCACTTGCTTTGTGTTGCAGCCTTAGAGTAAGTTTTGCAAGCATTCTATCCCTTTCCTTTTTTTTTTTCCCAAATCAACAAACCCACTGAGAGTCTTTGTAGAACAGCAAGTGCCAGACCCATCACAGTTCTGCTTGTTGGAAATAACAATTCTTAGGGCAGCTAAGGTGCTCAAATAAAAGCACTCTTCTTCATGAGTAGTGTTGGTTTTCTTAGTGTCATATGTCATACTATGACCTAATTCTTCCTAAAGTTCAAACGTCTTAAGATGGAGATAATGACTAATTTTGTTTTCCCTCAATTGTAGCTTGTGGTTTTGGGGAGTCAGTGCTGATACAATGTAATGGTAGTTGAGAGGCATCTCTGAGCACCATCATGGTGTAAATCATGTTTACAGGGTTGTGAGATAATGCTCTAAGCACTGACAGCTTCTGTTAGTCCTAGTCTGTACTGTTGGTGAGATGCTGTGCACGTGCTCCTCTCCAGCTGTGCATTGAAATGCTGATGCTACCAGCAATGTGCATAATGCTCTGCACCTCCATCGCTATCCCATTTGCCCTTCCTCCCTCTTTTCTGACTCCACTGTCATTCCCACAAGAACAGACTGCAGTGCAGCTTGAGCTACTTTATCTAAGCTTTTATTTTGATGTACTAAAATGTATTTAAAGATTATCCTATTTTTTGTGTGTATGTGTGTTTGTTTATCTGTTTCTGTAATCCTGGGCAGAGGTTGGGTAGGACTGCTCAGACCTGACTAGCAAGGCTGTTGTTACAAACCTGAAGCTTGGCTGTGCAGCTCTTGCCTCCCTCCTTGAGAGTCCAGTTTATTGTCATTGCTCAGGTACTTGGTGACTATTCAGAGACTCTTCCGAGGCATTCCATGGCTTTTGTGAAACTTACTTTTTCTCCTGGAATCTGAAGGAGGAATAGTTTCTGTAGCATACAGGCTTTTGCATCTGTGATCTGCTGCATTACTGAGGCTTGTCATAACCTTGACTGCAATTAGTTGTGATAGTTTTGTCTCTAAAACCTCCTCAGTAACTGTTCTTGAGCTCAGAGAACTCTAGGTATTGATTTTTGAATCTCTGTAAATTTACAAAAAACCACCAAATCTCAGGTGAGTGAACTTGTATCTTCTGATACAAATGGCTCAGAGGGAAAACCACGAGATCTTGTCTAAACATTGACCACCATGAGTGGCCTCCTCACTGTTTCCCCCAGTGGAGCTTCTCTTTTCCCTGCCTGCCTGTGTGCTTGTTGGAAGCAGCAGTCAGGTTGCTCCATACCTGTTCCACTGGGTCTGCTGAGGTCATCTTGGCCCCAAGTACAATCCATGATTGTTCTGTGGGGCTCCCCCTTTATCCTCAGGGATGTGGCGCTCCCCCACGTTACCCCAGCACATCAGTGTGCATGGTACAGGACCCCTTCTGTCAAAGCCAGCGTGCTGGGGTTTGGCTGAGGGAGGCCGAGCATGTGTACTTGTGTTTGAGGTTGCAGTGTCTGTACTGCACTGACTTGAGCTCTGGCATTCCTGCTTGGCTCACCTACCTAATGGGAAGTGACATCTGCCTTGGTGTTTGCTCTCTTGAAGGCATTGCATCAGGGAGATGGCGTTACTGGCCTGTCTCTAAGGCTTTGGAATGACTCAACTTGGTTTGCACATCAGCTGCCTAAAGCTGTGTGTTGCCCACTGGGATGCTGCTGAGTCTGGGCTGTTGGGACTTGAGCAGCAGCCACAGAACTGGCTGTGGTAGCTGTGCCCAAAACGAGGCGGTAGGAGCTGACTTGGCTAATACCTCCCCAAAGCATCCCACTTGCTTGAGCAGTCCTCTGGGATACCAAATGATGGCTAAACCCCGCAGCCCTTCGCTGAGGTGATTTGTTTCTTGACACTACCATGCTTGGCATCATCGTGCTTTCCCATCTCAGGGCTGATCTGATCGGGTGTGACAGGATGTGATCAGGACGTGCTGTTTCACCTCTGTTGGTGCATCCAGCGTCATCATCCATCAGATCAATTTTCGTGTTAGTGTTGTCAGCCAGATGTCAGGGGGGAGAGGTGTGATGTGTGGGGCTGCCAGCTCCTCTTACTGGCACACTGTGCTTGGGACAGTTGCCAGCCTTGCTCCGGCAGTCCAAAACATTTGGGTGCTGCAGAACCCACTGAACCGAAACCTCGAGCACAAATCATCTCCGCAAATACATTCACTATTCTTTCTTTAGTATGTGGATTTCTGCTTTTTCTTGTCTTTACTGTTGCATTGCTTGGCAAGTCAGCTGCAGAATCTGACTTTCAAATGCCCCATTTTCAGAGAGCATTAATTATGAGTAATTAATGTTTGTCTTTGACATTACTTTCATACATGGCATAAAAGATAGAGTGTTATAGGATACAGGCTCTTTGAACATGGTTTGAAATAGCTTTGTTCTGTTTTTTGGCTGAGCTTTTCAAAGGAGCCCAAGGGAACTGGGTACAGCAGGTGAGAGTCTGGTTTCTTCCAGTGCCTCAGAAAATGACAGTTCTTTGTAGCTTGTTGTTTTGCTGCAAAGAAGCCCAAATTTTGCAAAGACTTATGCCTTATTTTCTTTTCTCTTAGACGGAGAGAGTGCCACTTGAGCTCAACTCCAGACTGGAAGAAATGGTGGAATTCAGTGAAATGGAAGCAGAGCCTAGTGGAGCAGAAGATTTTGAGGCCAGGGGAAGTCGCTTTTCAAAGTCAGCTGACGAAAGGCAGCGCATGCTGGTCCAGCGGAAGGAGGACTTGTTGCAACAAGCTCGAAAGTACGTTCCTTTCTAAAACTCCAGCCTGGCCACTCAGTTAAGTGTCCTTCAGAATGGGTTTCAAATGGATTATGACCACTGAGAGCCTGGGTTGATGTACAGAGCCCTAAGAGGAATGAATACATCTGCCATGGCAGACTCAGGATGCTCTTTAACAGAACTGTTGCTGCTAAACCCAACTCTGAAAAAGCATCATGTGTCCCAACACGTACACAGCTTCCTACTTGGTTGATCCAAAGCTCTTTGAAATCAAAGGTTGATTTTTCTGATTTAAATGGACTTTAGTCTGAGCCTGTAATAAGTAAGAAGGGGTTACTTGTGCTGAGTCCTCTTGTAATCTTTAGGTTGGCTTCTGGCACAGGTATCAGCACTCACTGACTGTGCTGTTACAGCTGAAATTCCTGTCAGAATTTCCAAATACAGAGCCAGAGCAGCACAGAGCTGATAGACAACCCTTACTAGAGCTCTCCAGAGGAGCTCAGGACCAGCCAGTCAGCACCACTGAAGACAGAGGGACCAACTTGCACTGTTTCCTTTAACCCAAGCAGTAGTAGGTATCATAGGTAGAATTCAACTTTTTTACCCACATTCCAGACATTTTGGTGAACTTTACTAGCATCCAGTTGCTGATTAAACAGAGAAGGAAAAGCACTTTAGTGATGTAAGAAAAACTTCTTCTTAGTGTTTTTAACAAGTGTTGTCCCTTCCTTTGTATCGCAGGGACACAGCTGAGAGGGTCTACAACCACCCCAGAGTTGTGGGTCCCTTGGTGTTGTCAGGGTACTGCTGCTCTATTTGTTTTCCACACTGAATGCCTTATAAATACCTAAGGGTGTGACACCTTTTATGAGTTTATAAATAGGCTTGCTCCTAGACTTAATTTTTCCTTGGTGTTTGAAGAAAATGTCTCTTACAGAGATGAAGTATTTTTGACTTTCTGGTTTACTGGTTGGTTTGAAGAGATGTTGAATTTCAAACTAAATTGGCACTAAATGTAAAAATTCATTGGGATGTTCACTCTGGCAGCAGCTTCCTTGTCCTCTGGGCTTGCCTTACACTTTGCAGCCCTCGTGCCCCTTCTGTCACAGACCTCCTCTCTGTCATCAGGGAGTGCCGTGTTGTGGTAGGCACTGCCAGCGGCTTCGGAGTGGAGTATCATAGAATCGATTGGGTTGGAAAAGACCTCCAAGATCATCAAGTCCAACCCTTGGTCCAACTCCAGTCCCTTTACCAGATCATGGCACTCAGCGCCATGGCCAAGCTCACTTTAAAAACCTCCAGGGATGGTGAAATGGGAGCAGAGAGTCAGTAACTCACCTGCAGTCTCAGTGAACTGCTCAGAGTTGAGGGTAGAGCCTTACCTTTGGAACTGGCTCCTTCCCACAGGCACAAGGATCTTGCACAAAACCTGAGAGCTTATGCCAGCTCTGCAGAGTCCATCGTAGGTGGTGTGGGCTTGTTTTGGAGTACAGAGCTTGTGTGTCCTTCTGTGAGGCATTTTCCTGCTGCTGTGCTTTCCAGTCCTCCCTGACTCCGTGGATGTGTTTCCCAGAGCCAGAATGAGGTGGTCTCTGCTCACCTATCTTTTTCTTTTTTTTCCTCAGACGTTACTTAAACAAAACCTCTGATGAGGAGCTGACCCCAGGGAGGCCTTTGCCCGAGGGAGCGGCGGCCGACGCTGTCACGCTGCGCCGCAGGACGCTCGCTGCCGCCGCCGAACGCAGACTCCAGATGCAGCAAAACTCGTAGCGCTCGCTGCCCCTCCTTCCTCCTCCTCGTGAGCAACGCTGAATAAATGAATTAAATACAAAACCCCTGCGCTTTCTATGCCAGCAGGAAAGCGCCTCTTCAGAGCTCAGCTGGGTGAGCTGGCTGCCTCTGCTGTACAAAGCATGTGGTCTAATAATGTTCGGACAGCTGACAAATTAACCTTTTTGTAATATTTTTTCTATGTGACGTTGATTCCCCTCCACAAACAAAAGGCAATTTCTAAACCACGGGCATGATTTCTGCAGCTGGCAAGAGCTGTGGGGCTGACTGCACTGCAGAGGATGGGGAAAGTGTCTTCTGAGGTAGCTGTGGGTGCAGGTCACAGAGCACTCAGGCCTGCTCTGCTCAGGATCAGGGAGAATTACTCCATGGGAGGGAAGCTTAGAAGCTTTCAGCAGGCCTGTGCTAGCTGAGCAAGTGCTCGCTCCTCAGCCCCTGCTCCCATTGGCAGCAAAGGGAAGGGCTGGGGGAGCGTTGCTGGGAAGTTCTTACACTGGATGAAATTGTCTGACTACGTAACACAGGAAAACCCAAATCCATGAATTGTGCAGCGAAGCGCCGATTCACGTCGATTCCAGCACAAAATAGTCAGTTTGCTGTTGCTGGGCTCTTCTGCTCAGGCAGAGGTTTGGCTCTGCTAATCACCAGGGCTGCCCTTTTCCTTCATGTCCAGAAACAAGCAAAGGACAGAGGGGGATCAAGTGAAGAAGAGGGACATGAGGCGAAGTTACAGCCCCTGCGATTCAGTGTTCCCATGAGCCGAGGGAGTCGAAGGTACAACCTGCCTGTCTGGACTCCAGCTCAACACGGATGGGACAGCGCAGAGATCGCTCCGGTACCTTGCTTTTTATTTTGTTTTTAACCCCACAACCTCACTGTGAGCTTTTTCAGGAAGACTGGAGGAATGGGGACAGCTGGACCTTCGCTGGCTGCAGCCCAACCTGCTAACCTGGATTTTTCTTAAGAACTTTGGAGATCCCCTTGGCGCTGCCACTGCTCGCTTACATAGTTGAATTTTACATGGCAATGACTTAATTTTTAAATTTCTGAAGAGTGAGTTCTAGTTTCACCGTCCTTTAGAAGGAGCCCAGTATTACCTAGAATTGTTGGTAACTTTTTTTACTGTTGGTTTTTAGGTGAAGGTGAGTTTAAAAGAGAGGAATTGCATCGATGTTTAGGTGAAAATAATTTATTTCAATAAAACTCTTTGAGAAGCCTTACCTTGCAATGCTGTTAGTAAACCTCAAAAATTTTTTTGAGATCTTTGGTTTTGCCTAGAACACAGCTGTTTGTTTTTATTGTTAAAAAAACCAACCAACCAAAAATAAAACCTTGATCAGTGTTGGAAATTGTTTGGAAATTTCTGTAGTGTGATTTCTCTTGTTCCTGGTTGTGTGTTTGGTCTGTAAATGGGGCACCTGCACTTTGGTCCCCTTTGGTTCCCCATCTCCATCCGATGAGAGGGAGCACAGCCTCCTAACCCTGGCATTGGGAACATTCTCCTAAGCCTCGGGTCGCAGGGCAGCCATTGCTACTGGAATTTGGCCATGCTGTGAACATGGAAACGGAAGAGAAACAGTGTGTCAAGGAACTGAACACCAAGGGGGTTTTGAGCTGTCTGGCATGGTACGGAAGGGATGAGAACTATTGTATGTATGAGCAGTGCAAAGTTTGGGTTTTGATCCAAGCAGCAGAATCCATGTTCCTCTGGGACTGAAAATCGGAGGGGAATAAACAGCACAGAAACCTAATCGGGGGCTCTGTGTGTCCATGAGTTCTTGCTGTGTTTCTGGGGATGCTGTACCTGCTGATGCATTTTGTACATGATGATGCAAAATGATTTTGTACATCATGATGATGCTGCACCTCGGCAGAGGGGCTCCTGCAGGCAGGACAGGTTTCTTGAGCTATTCTTTCTGGACTTCTCCTGTTGGGCTCCTGACCTTTTCCCAGCAGCTCTTCTCTTTGCTCCCTGAGTAGTGGGCCCTGGCCAGCCACTGGATGGCACCACTGCAAAATGACCTCCTTCAGCCACTAAAGGCTGGTTTGTGCAGAAGAGCACAGGGACCAGTGGTGGCCTCTTGGCTGGATCTGCCTTCCTGGAGAGGGAGGTCATCTGAGGAGAAGCCTGATGACTCTCCCAGTGCCAACAGGCGCTGCTTCTGGTCACTGTGAACAGCAGGAACCTTGGAGGAGCCATGCTGGGCAGGAGCTGCTGCCGTGTGATGGGGGCTCTGCCAACCAACCTTCCCGAATCCCGGGGTCTGGGCAGGGGATGTGTGAGGGATGGCCCCACGTGGGGCTGAGGTCGGGGGTCCTGGCTGCCTGGGCCACCTACCCTGTGGCTCTGTCACCGAGTGACCCTGGGGGGTTTGGGAGTGTTCCTGTGGCACAGGAGAGGATGGCGTGTGAGGTGCCATAACCTTCCCCTGTGCCAGGCAGTGCTGGTGCTGTGCCCAGTGACTCCCCAGTGTCCCAACTGTGGTCATGGTGCCCAGTGCTGGATGTGTGGGAGCCAGGGACCCAGGATGAAGGGGAATGCAGGAAAAAACCCCAAACTGTGAAAAAAACCCTCAAACCCCAAACAAACCCCACAACACTTTCACAGCAGGGAGAAAAACTCATCTTTCCTGGAGAACCTTCCTCTATATCTTAGGGGGGAAATCTCCAATATTGTGGCATTTCTGATGTTGCCACAAACAAAGGACTTACCCTGATGATTTTGTTTGCTTTTCCCAAAGAAATGAAAATATTTTCTTGTTTGGGGAGGTTTTTCTGGGGGTGTTTTTTGCTCCTGATGATGTTCTGAAACACCAAAGGGCTTCCACACACCATATTCCCAGGATTTATACCCAATCCTCTTCTCCCTGTGCTATCAGCAGCAAATCCCTCCCAGATGTGATTTTTAGTATTTTTATTTCTTCCCTTTGGAAGGAGGCAGGCAGGCAGTGGAAAGAAGGAGGCAGAGGCGCAGGAGGAGAGAGCCCGGGGTACAGACAAACATTCTCTTTATTGAGCTACACATGAATTTTTCCATTAGTCAGAGAAAGAGATTGGCAGTGTGTAATATATCACAGAAACCTCACTGATTGGTAATAGAAAGGCTTAGAAAGACCTGGCGCTTTTTATATATATATATATATAATATTTTTTTAAGTTTCCTCTTTATTTATTCATTTTCTTTTGAACAGGTGTGACTGCTCTTCTTCAGCAAAGGTAACTCGTAAAAGTGAAACTGTGAAGACATCTGGTTACTAATCAAAGTAGAAATGACGAGGGATTGGTCATGAAAACGGTGGCTTCAATGTAAACACTACATTCGATTTTTGTTGTTTTTTTCTTTTTTAATTATTTTTGTGGTTTTGTGTGTGTTTTTTAAAATTTTTAAATTATTTTAATTCTTGCTTTTTTTTAAAGTTTGTTTTTTTAAAGTTTTTTTTTTGTTTTTTTTTCCCTTTTTTCTTATGTTGCAACACAACATCCCCACATGAGAGAGAAAAAACACCACTCACTAAAAGGGAAAGAGGACTTGGGTGACGTGGGGGGAGAGAAAAGCAGCACAAAAAAGCATTCACTGGAAAGAGTTAAAAATGAAAAAGAAAACAAAACAAAAACAAAAAAATAATCTAAACAAAAAATAAAATATATATATCTGTATAGCCCTCCCTGATGCCCCTGGTTGGCCCTGCAGGAGGGGTGGGGGAGCCTGGCCTGGAGGGGCTGAGCTGTGCTTTTGGATACGGAGAGTGAGGGGTGACCCGGAGCAGGGAGCTAAACCAGGATGGAGGGGAAAGTGGGAAAACCCGCCAGCTCTGTCTGGTGAGGGCTTTGGCCTGAAACGGGGTGAGAATTCAAAAAATCTGACCGAAAACCCCCTGAACCCCGGCAAGGAAGCAGGAGGAGGATGTTCCCCCCGCAGCTTCCCCACGAACAGCCGGGGTGGGAAATGCGAGATGTCCCTGCTGCTGTTGTTTCCCTTTCTATCTGCCACACGTAGCCAGGGGCAGTTTTCATTTTTTTCCCCTCTTTCTTTAAAACAACCCCAAACCCATCTCTTTGTTTCTGGAGGCAGTGGCTCACCTGGGCTGGGCAGTGGGGCAGGGGCAGCCCGGCCTTGCCCACGCTGGAAATAAAAATAATTGATCGCCATCATAATAATAACTAAAAAAAGCCAATGCACAGTAATCAATTATAACAGTAATAATTAAAAAATAACAGCCCAGTGTCAAATAAGTGCTGGGAGAAGCCCCTGCCCAGGGTGACCCTTTGCCCCCTCTCCCTGCCTGGTGCCATCGGGGGGACCCCCGGGAGCTGCTCGGGGTCTCGGCAGAGGCCCCCAAGCCCCGGGGGTGCCCCGAGCTGGGACATTGCAGGGCCAGAGCCTGGCGAGGGATGGGAGGCTAAAAAATCAAACTAAAAAAGTGGGTGTGGATTTTTTTTATATATATATAGTATATATATAATTTTTCCTTATGCCTTTTTATTTACCAACTTGGATGATTATGACCACAATTTTTTTTCTCTCCTTCAATCAATCTGGTTTTTTTCTTTTTGTTTCTTTTTTTTTCTTTTTGTTTCTTTTTTTTTTCTTTTTTGTTTCCCCGCACGCGTGTGTGTCTGTGTGTCTGTGTGTGGTTGCGTTGGGGTTTGGGGTTTTTGTTGTTGGTATTTTATTATTTTTACGTTTCTTTTCTCTCCTGGCGCCGGGATCGCCCCCAAGCAGTCGCTGTGCGCCAGGCGGGGTCAGTACAAGCCGCAGCCCCGCAGGTTGTTGGCAATGATGATGTCGGTGACGGCGTCAAATACCACCTGGATGTTGTTCGTGTCTGTGGCGCACGTCATGTGGCAGTAAATCTCCTTGTTGGGGGAGCGGTTTTTGCTCTCGAACTGTGCTTGGATGTAGGCGGCCGCGTCCTCGTAGGTGTTGGGACCTGCGGGCACAGGTGGGGCAGAGCGGGGCGTGTCAGGGCTGAGCGCCGCCACCTCCCACTGCACACCTGGCCCTTGCTGCTTGCAAAGGGCTTTATTTCAGCAGAAACAGGTCAAACCTACTTATTTTCACACTCCTGTCTCTCCCCATTCACCCCTCAGCAGGGTCCATTTATCCCTTTTGCAGCCCATCTCCCTCCTTTCCCCCCTATCCTTTCCCACCCCATTCGGCCCCATTTTCTCTGTTTTTCCACAAATTGCAGCACACCTGAGTCCTGTTGGAGACTCCTCCCGCCAGGTGTTGCTGCTTTGCCCTCTCCCCTATTTCCCCCCACGAGGGGCAGCAGCCCCCAGCAGTGCCCAGCCGGGCTGAGCCTGAGGGATGATTCCCCTGCTGCCCTGGCTTCACTGGTGAGTCCCCCAGGGCACTTCCCAACAGTGCTCCTCCCAAGGGAGCACGGCGGGGGGGGGAGAAAGGCTGGGGGGCCTGGTGGCCCCCCAGCCAGGTAGGCAGGGGGAGGGATGGTCAGGAGGGTTGGTGGCCACCCCAGCATCACTCACAGGTGCTGGCTGTGCCCCCTTGGTGGGGCTGAGCCCCTCTGTGCACTGTCAGGGCAATGCCTGGGTTGGATGAGGGTCTTACACTGGGCTCTGGAAGGGGTGAAGGGGGGTGGTGGTGGGGCAGGAGCTGTGTGGGGATGTGCTGCTGTTGCCTGTTGGCTCAGTGACTGGGAGGTTTGCTTTCGTAAGGTGGGCTGGAGAGGCGCCAGATGTTTGAGCCGAAAAATGTGCATTATTGCATTAAGCTGCTTATGGCAGCAAGAGAGGCTGTGCTGGCCCCTCGTGGGAAGCCACAAAGCTGAGTTACGCCCCTGAAATCGCCTTTGCCAGAGCTGCTATTATCTGGAGATTTATTTTCCTTTTCCAGCTTGCTGGTTTCCCTCGTTCCTGGTGCAGTGGGTGGCCAAAGGAGAGGGGCTGTGGGCTGGTGACACTGGGCTGTCCCCCTCTGTGGGGTAGCCAGGATGTGCCATGTGGCTGCTGTGGGATAGTTGTTTTGCTCAATCAGGTGGCTGTGAAAATGGTACTGCTGCCTTTCATGATGGAGAAGCCCAAATGCCTCTGGTGGAAGTGCTATACACTTATGCTGTAGGGAAGGGGTACCACTTTCATGGGGGATCCCCTTGTCCTCAGGGTTCAGCATCCAGGGTGGGTGTGCTCTGTGTGGAACAGTTTGGAGACATCTCAGTATCTGTAGGGGATGCTGGAGTCTGAATCTGAACTGACTTTTTTCTTTCCCTTAGGGAATTCTGAAGTATCTATTCTTACACATCTTCTTGGCTATTTGTTCTTTTCCTCAAACCATGCTGGTTTCTCTACCAAATGGATGATTCTCTTGTGGTTCCACAGACTTCAGCTGTAAAGGAGCTCTTTCCTTCCCCAGCTGTGCCCTGCCGGAGGCACTCCCAGGAGGATGCAGGTTGGAGGACCACATGTCTTGGTTCCTCTTGCAGGAGCTTCTCAGGAAGCACCAGGAAACAGGATGGCTCCAGTGGTGGGCAGGCAGCTCCTGCCAAAGCTTCTCCTTTCCTTCCACAGCTCCCTGAGCCCAGGCTGGTTACAGCTCCTCTCCATTTGCCTTCACTCTCTGTCCCACAGCTGCCTGTGCACCTTTGCCACAAGAACTGCCCCAGGCAGGACACAGTCCCACCCCACCAGTGGGGGGTGCTGGAGCTGCACTGCTGCTCCTGAGGGTGGGCAGTGTTTTTGCCCCCCCAGAAAGGTGCCCTGTCCCCTCCTCACCTCTGGGGTGAGACACAGCCCCCCTGGCCCTGGTGGTGCAAGGTGGGCGTCACACTGGGCTGTGCCATGTCAGCCCTGGCACCTACCTGTGTATTCAGGGAAGCAGATAGTCAGAGGAGACTTCTTGATCTTCTCAGCAAATAGGTCTTTCTTGTTGAGGAAGAGAATGATGGAGGTATCGATGAAGAATTTGTTGTTACAGATGGAGTCGAAGAGCATGAGAGATTCGTGCATGCGGTTCTGCAATGGGGAGCACAGAGGGAGGAGAGGGGAGAGAGAAAGGCAAAGACAGAGAGTTAGAGGAGAGGAGAACATTTTTTCTGAATTGAAATGGTTAGAAAGCAAAAAAATCTGTAAAATAAGACAGTGGTAAATGTGAGCTGGTTACAAAAGTGGAGGAAATAGGGAATTGCCCTGCTCTTGGGCTGGAGGCCAAGCCAGGTGTGGAGGCTGAGCTGATTCTCCCCCACATCCCTTTGAGGCCACTGGCAGAGCACACACCTGAAGCTTCAAGGAAGAGCAGGAAAAAAGTAATCTACTCCTCTCCTGCCTCACCAGAGGTGTAGGGAGGGGCCCCTGTGTCTCCTCAGGCAGTGGGTGCCCCATCTGCATCCTCTGCAGAGCTCAAATAAAGGATGGACAAACAGCAGCAGCCAGGACATACTGTGCATGAGGACTAGGATGGAGGGGGCTTTGGCCATCCCAGGATGGTCCTATGGATGGGCCTGGAAGGGTATTTGGTGCTAAGCAGTGCCATCCTGCTGAGACCAATGCCAAGGGATTGCCCAGAGGTTGGAGCAGGTCCTGTCTTAGCAGGACCCTTCTGCCCCTGGAAAAATCTTCAGTCCATCTTTGAGAACACCACAGTGGTAACTGAGTTGCCCCCAAGAAATCCCAGTGTGGCTGCACAGAAGTAACCAGTGGTGTCTCTGCCAGCCCATCTCCCAGCTCCCCTGAGCCTTCTGGGCTGCTCCAGGGAGCCTTTTAGCTTGGAAAAGTTTTGGTGGAAGCATAAATATGGGCAAATTTCTAAAAGCATTCCAAAAGTTGTTATTGTGGTTTTTTTTTGTTTTGGTTTTTATTTAGTTTTTTTTTTGCTGTTGTTGTTATTGATGTTTTCTTGTTTGGGTTGTTTTTGTTTTTTTTAATTGTCCTTTCACATGTGGATAAAAGCCATATAAAGCCATTTTTGCCTGTGCTACTGAAGGTTTTACCAGAAAAAAGTGGAGAGCAAACAGCAGAACAGGAGGAGGAGGTGAGGCTGCCACAGGGCACCACAGAACAGGGTGTTCTCATGCAGGCACATGCACTCACTGTTAGTGTGAAGATGTAGCTGGACAGGACAGATCTGGCTCTCCAGGAGCTCCCAAAAATTTTCTCCATTGTTATTACCAGAAAGCCATTCCCTGCTACTCCACTGCCAGCTCTGGGGTCCCTGTCACTGTGCATACCCACCCAGTTTCTACTCGAACCTGCAAAGCTTCTGGTGCAAACCTAGGGCTTACTGAAGTCTGAAGCAACTGCCCCCCTCTCTGCAACCCCCTCTTAGGGCTGAGCCCCCCAGTTCTGGCTCAGCTGCCTGCAGCCCACATGGGGACACCAGCTGGTGACAAAAGCCTTGTGTACATCTTGTGTAAAGCAGCTCTGGGGTGGCTCAGGGGCTCGGCAGCCAGTGGGGAACCTTCCTGCAGCAAATGCCCCCCCCAGCCCCTTTTTGAAGGAGGCACAGCAAAGAGGGGCTTTGGACTTGCCAAGGATCTGTGAGAACGCATGTGTTTCCTAATGAAATGATGACCCAATTACACATTTTGGAGTTTTCCATGAATGTTTTATTAGTGACTCATTTTATTAGCTCCACTTCAACGGTAGCTTTTGCATGCAAAATTTAGCAGCTGTCTGATTTCATCTTGAAAGGCTTTGCGATTGCACTGTCGGTTCCTTGACAAAGAGTAGCAAGGGATGCCAAGCAGGCGCTTTCCAAAGCTTTGGGACTTCAATTTGATCCTTATCTTGAAATAAAAAGAAAGCCTTATTCATAGGGAAAACAGAAACTGCCACAAAAGGCTGTGGTTCTTCTTGACTTGTGATTGTTGCAAAATCACAGGGTCTTGAGATTTTCAGGGAAAGCATCTGGGTGGGATTTTTCCTGTTCATCCCTGGTGTAGTCCCCCACCTGTGTTGCATCTAAATAAAGGAGTGAGGATGTTGGTGGAAGAGCAGCTGCAGTAAAGCATGTGCCCAGGGAAAGGAACATCCCCAGTCAGAGAAAATAACCTTTGTGACTTCAGGGCCTTGGACACCTATGCAGAAGATCTGAGCTCCATGGAGTCCTAGAGGAAGTTTTTAAAAATCCCCAATAGCAATTTGTAAAGAAAAACTCGTTCCCTCTCAGCCGTTTCCTTTTCTCAGGGCTGGTCAGTAGTTCTGTCTCATTTTCAGGATGGGCTGTGTGGGGATTTGTATCTGAGGTTGGGTCCAGCTGATCTACATCACTGGAAATTGGTGAAGCCAACGGGAATAATGGTTCACTTTCCTTTGCTGCAGTCTATGGAAAACTCTCTTCATTTCTTCAAGTTGTGTACTTCTATTTCATGCCCAAAATAATGGAAGATCTTTGGTTTAAACATAAAAGAACAAACTGGTCCAAGCATTATTTTCAAGAGGGGGAGATGCTCCACATTTGGTGCTACTGCAAGGAGGAAAACACATCTCAATCGAACTAGCAATGGCTCTTCTGCCTCTGTGCTTGCACAAAGAGATGGAAAAGTGAAGCAAAGCTTGTGATTTGTGAAGGATTTGCAACCAAAGTGTTGGAGGAAGCAATGGGGCAACAGCGCACCTCTGGTGAGCAGAGGAAAAAAAATTTACACCAAATACTTACATAAAATGAAGTACCTTTTGGTTTTATCCTTTTCAAATTCCTTATTTCCAGGTGGGTGAGGCTGTGGCAGACAACTGACGCTGCAGGTGTATGTTGTGCATGGAGCAGCCACAGGGTTAAAAATTGAGTTTGAGAAGCTGGACACGCTCAAGGGAGACACAATAAAACCACTCTCACACTAGAAAAGAGCTGGCACTTTATTAACATTTTGTAACTAATAAATACATTACAGACAGCCAATAAATTATTACAATAACTAATGCTCTATTAAACCAATGGACAGTCACTCTTCGTACAAAATTACAGTTAATACAGTTTGGGCCATCAAACATGCAGGAGAAATGATTCAGCAGGAAACCAGCAAAAGGAAAGTCGTGACGGCCTCCGGTGATCCTTCGGGAAGAAATGTGGAGGGGGATGGGGAGTCCAGAGGCAGAGTGATGGTCACTGTTCCCTTGTTGAGCTGAAGGGGGAAAAGGAGGTGGGGAAATAGGGCTGAGGGTTGCAAATTAGGGACTGGGCTGCTCCAGTACTAGAAAAGCTGGTGAGACTCAGGCACTGCTGAAAATGATGTTTTACCTGCTCTGATCTGCTCTCCCCACCTGGAACAGGGAGTTTGGCTCTGGAGCTGCTTGCCTGTACTACAGGACAGTCAGGATTTGGTCTTGACATTAATTTCCATGACAGTGGGTGGGAGAGGGCCTGGGGTAGTGAGTGTCCAGTTAACTCCCACTCTCTCCCTCTTCTCCAGGTCTCTCTTCCTTGTGCCTACTGCACCTGGTGTCCATGGAGAACAGAGCTGTCCTCTCTGGGAGATGGAGATGTTTCTTCAATCCAGCTCCCTCCCCTCTTCCCTCTGCCTGTAAGATGCCAGCTGGAGGCTTTGGTCCTCCTCCTCCTCCTCTCAGTAAGGCATTGGTGTTTAAAGGTTGCACTTACTTGTGTTCACTTGCTTGTCTTTGGATACAAATAAAGATCTTACAGGCTGCAGGTTGGGCGTGAGTGGTCTTGTGGAAAGGCCCTTTCTGTAGCCACGTTCTCAGCCTAACTATGTAGGTCATGTACCTATATCTGTCAGCATCAATTACCTCCTGTCAGTGCTGGAGGTCAGAAAAGACACAGTACCCTCAAGTCTTTGGGAGCCTCAGGAGTGTGTTGGCCTGCTCTTTCCTCTGGGGATGTAGAGGCAAGATCATAGTCTGCAGTTTTGTGCTACTTGGGCCATGTCTCTGCTTTCTTATGTGTGCATTGGGGATGCAAGTGAGTGATGGGTCTGGGCACTTCAGGGGGATACTCAGTAGCACCATCTCTGCTGACCTCGATGCTTCCAGCATTGGACTGCTAATGCATGTTTTAGTCTCCTAAATGGAAATGGTTGTGGAGTTTTTGGTGGTAAGCCTAAAGACAAAACTGGCCCATGACAAAGACTCAAGTACACTAGCACTAAGCTTCTCTAATTGACTTGACAGTCAGTCAGCCTTGTTCCCAGGAACTCAGCAACTCTCCCTGCCTCCAAGAGACTTTTTGGCCACAAAATACTTGGGTGTGTTGCACAGACTAACACTGCAGGGTTGGTCCTTTCCCAGCATCGACTGCAAAATCCTTTGTGGGTGATGTCTGCCTTGCTGAGCCACACAGTGAGGCACTGCCCAGTGCTTTGCACAGCAGCTGCTGGGCAAGGGACCTTCTGGCACAAGGACATCTTCTATGTCCTACCCTGACCCCTGGAGGTTGCACTCCTGGCCTGAGAATAAGGTCTGTTCCCTTGCAGGCAAGCACTGGGCTCATGCCATGATAGATTAAACCACCAGACACACTTTATTATACATTGCAGTAAAGACTGTCCTCATTAATACTGAAGTATCCTGTAGAATAAAATCCCACCTACGAAGGAAGCACAGCAGGCTCCTCCTGAGGACGCTCTGCCCTCTGTGGAGGGACAGGCTGGTTGGCCATCCAGTAAATCTGGATGAAGGCAAGAAGCTATTTCTGGTACAAACTCCTGAGAGAGATGTCATTGGGAGTGTTTCTGGGTGGGTGGTGGGAGCCCCTGGCGCTGGCTGGGCCCAGTGGGAGGGCAGGGGCTGCAGGGACTCTGCGCTGGCAGACGGCGGGGCCAGATGGCCTTGCTGAGCTCCTGCTGCCCCGCTGGGCTCCTCCGGCCTCATGTCAGAGCCAGACTGTGTGTGAGTTCTATTTGCTAAACTAAAAACTGGCATTGGCAGTATGGGGCTGTGTTTTAGTGTGTGCTTTCCCAGTAAGTGGTTATTGCTAGTTCTCCTAACCAGCCCAGCTACTGCATCCTCCAAGGAGCACAGCACTCTGCAGCTCAGCACTGCAAGCCTTTCCTTCTACGGGTTTCTGTATTTCATTGAAATTGTTGTTTAAATAAAGGAGCTATTTGCATTTTTGTGGTCTCACAGCTCCACACCCAACCCTCTCATTGACTATGAAGAAAGCTGGGGAGGGGCTTCCTTCTTTCTTTTTGCTGCTCTCTGATGCCTATCATGAGTTGCTAATGCTACTTTCAATGCTGACACCCCTTGGATGCTGCTGCTGGACAAGTGACCCCAGTCATTAAAAATCTCCTGCATCCCAAAAAGGGGTGGTTTTTTTTCCAAATTCCTGCATTAGTTTGGGAGGGCAGCAGGGTGTATAAATAGCTGTTTCAATTCTGTGCTTTTAAAATCTATCCCCCATGTCCTGGTACAATTTCTGATTCAGCTGTACCAGTTGCAACATCCCTGCTACGTGGAGACTGCAAATCAAACACAGCTCGGGGTCTCCAAGGGTCTGGATTCAGAGCATGGCAATTGCAAAGCACAAGGAGCTGTTGAGAAGAGGCTTTTGAAAGCAGGCAATGTATTTTGAGGTCTTTCTAGGCAACTGCTGCAAGAATGGCTGGTGTTTAGAAAAAGCACGGGGCAAAAGATTGCCTGCGGAAGGCACATCTGCCAGGAAAGGCTTCGAAGGATGCAGGAGCCAGCAGTGAGTAATGATTTGGCAGCCACTCTGGAGACAAAAATCTATACACAGCCATCAAGCAGGAGAAATAGTAGTGTTTAACACTGGAAGCATTTCATCTTCCAAATGCTGTTTCCAGCATTTGTCAGTGAATCCTCATGACACTCGTGTGAGGGAGGGGTTGTCAGCAGAAGCAGCTGAAATGAGGCTTTAGACACACAATATGACAAAGAAAATGAAAGAAGAGGCTCTGTGTGGCAACATGTCCTCTGCTTTTTCTCTCTTTTTCTCCCCATGGAACACCAGCTGTTCGTTATGACCAACGTGGTGGGAACTCACTGAAGCTGCAGAGGGGTTTTGGACCTCCCAGCGGGCATAGCTGGGCATGGGTTACCTGGAGAGTGGCAAAAGCACATTGAGCCAGAACTGGCCACTTGGCTGCATTTAGCAGAGTTTGGAGTTAATTTCAATTGTCTTTACCAAAATATTCCTGTGTGCTTTGCTTTGGGAGCTCACAAAGCCTTGGCATGGTGCTGCCTTCCCTGGGAACAACTTCTGTTACTTATTGACTTGGATAAAATGTCATCCACAGCAAGGGGTGGGAACAGAAAATCTCCACAACTCTAGCACTGCTGATCAAACCCTTCTGACAGACCCACCAGCCATCAGCACACGGGGGGCTGGCACTGCACTCTTGCGTCCAGTGGTGACACACACTGTACATACCAAACAAAACTAACATGTGGCTTTTCAGCCCTCACTTTGACGCTCAATGCACATACGGGTGCTGGGTGTTACTGGTAGGGCTCAGCCACTCACATGGGACAAGCTCCAGCAGCATCCCTGCCCCTCCACATCCCTCCAGCTAAGTCCCTGCCCCTTCTGCAGCAAAAGCACTGCCCCTTGGCTGGTCCCTTTGAAGGAACCAAGAATTAGGCAGGTGCTTCCCACTAGGAATCCTTTCTTTGAAAAACCTTCCCATTAGGTCCTAAAATCCTAAGCTAAGCCAAAGACAACAGCACCTGCAGACCTTTCCTTTGGTTCACAGTTGTGCAGCAGAATGTGCTGGCAGTACATGGGGCTGTGACCTTGGAAAACAAGGTGTGTGGGTGGGCTGTGGCATGAGGAGAAGAGAAGAGCTCCTGGTTGCGCAGGCTGGCCAGCTCTCTGCAGGAGCTGATGTCACTGGAGGCATTTAAAGACTGAGATGGTGAAGAGAAAGGTGGGTACTCACTGGTGGCAGAGCAGGGGAGGCAGAGACCTGGCATTATTGCTGTTAGTGCCCAGCAGAGCACCAGTGGGTCCTTGCTGTACAATATTAAATGTAGTTTTATAATTTAATGCTGTTTAGGGGGTTACTAACAGTTACCAGCTGTGCTGAGCTGTGAGCTAGTTGAATGGGTGACAGTCACCTTGCTTTTCCCTGCAGGCCTTTCCAGCTTGTCCCGGGGTGCTCCTGCTCACATTCCTGCCTGGAGGTTTGTCATGCATATCCCGTGAGCACTGTCTTGGCAGAGCACAGCCTCTGATGGGGACTCTCCTCTGGCTCCCAGCAGCCCTTCTCTTCCTGTCCTCCCTGCTGCCTCTATCTGGCTCATCTCCTTTCTGCAACTTCTCTCCCAAACTATTCCCTAAGCCTCTCCTACTGGTCCACTGCATCCTGTGCCACCATACCTGCTCCTGTCCCTGCCTCCTGCACATTGACACACACCTGGCCCCTTCTCTTTGGGCTGGGCTGCTCTGGGCTGCTCTCATACCATCTCACGCAAATGGGCACAGTGAGATAAGAGATACTGTCCCTCTCAGGAGAGGCCCTGGAGAAAACTCAGACCTTCTGAGACCTGAAAACCACCCCTAGATCAGGCTACCAAGAGAGGACAGTTGAACTTGTGGCTGGCCTGGAAAGACTCATGTTTTCCAAGATCATGGAATTTTAAGAGAGAAGAGGCAGGTATCAGCATTGTCTACTTGCTTCCAGGTGAAGTGGGCCCTTAGTGGGACCTCAGAGGTGGTTCTCACCCAGGCACCAAACAAGCTTTTGGGGTGGACTTTCAAGATTCCCTCCATGGCCCCAGAGGTAACACCCCACCTCTCACATTCCCCTCTGCCTTTGACCTAATGGCACCCACAGCTCTTGGTGATGGCAAGTGGATGGCCACATGTATCTCAGCCCTCACACATTTGTCCTTCCCTCTGAGCCCCTGCTTTCACTGTGCTGGGCACTACCTTTGTCCTTTCCACACCTCTCCCCTTGTCCTTTCTTCCTCCTTTCCTTGCACTTTTCTTTTCTACTCCATCACTTGGCTCAAATCAGCTCCCTGAGCTCTCATTTGCCACTACATGGCCAGTATAAAACATCCTTCTCACTTCAGATACTGGCAAAGAGATGTCTGACTGAAGACACCAAACCTGGAGCTGTCTCTTGGTTGCTCAGGCAGGAGATGACACAGGAGCCAAGGCGGCTCAGAGCACAAGGCTGTGCTCCTCAAGGGTGTTTAGATGCCTGAGGGGCAATGAAGAGCCATGAGGCTTCCACACACCTTCCTGACACCCAAGCACAGGGAGGTTTCCCAAAGCATCTCTCACATCTCAGGTACTTGAGGGTCAAACTCTGCCCACAAGAAGCCAAGACTAAATATTTTTGGTGCACTCCAGTGTTTCAGGGCTGAAGTTTGGAAAGACGTGTTTGCAGGAGCATTGCCTGTGCTGAAATCAATCACTTAGGCTGGGAGGTGCTTTGGGAAAGGTCACTGGGTACCCAGGGAAGCTTCCTTGTCAGGATACCCCTGAGTGTGGGGTCCTTGCTGCCAACACCCCAGTGCTCCCAGCCCAGTGGCTCCATGGCCTCTGGCAAAGTGCCTCAGAAATGGGTTACTGCAACCACTACATATATTTTAATATTAATTTTGAAAAACTTGAGGTAAAACTGCTACCAGTAACAAATGCTTTTAGACAAGGTTTAGTAGGTTTCGTTACTGTGTCCCTGTTACTCAGACATCAGCAGAACTTGATATGGCTGTTTTACTTGTTCAAATAGCTGACTGGAAAAAAGGACAATATACAAATCCAAGCTACAGCAGCTGCATTCAACACTGACCCCTCTGGCTTTGGGGTCAGAACTACTGGAGCCATAACATACCCTCAAAATGATCAGGTTGTATCTAGTACTTCCCACAGGAATAGTGTTTTTTAAAAAAAGATGAATTACCAGGCGAATAAACAATATCCCTTAATATCAAGGCAAAAAAAGAGTTTTGGTTCCAAACTACTCTGTTCCTGACCAGTGTTTTAAGGCTTTGATTTTTTTTCTCTTTTTAAAACTGAAGTATTTTTGTCTTTTGGCAGTTGAAATGCACTTTGTGGGAAACGCGTTAGCTCCCTGCACAGCACTGTGAGTGGAACGGAGGAGTAGAATGAGGCAGCAAGGGCATGAACCAAAAATGAACCAAAATAAAATAAAACAGGGCTGGGGAAAGTAGAACTTGCTGCAAAGTTTGTGGGACGGGAGGAGGGATTTATTATTTCTTCCTCATCATCTTCTGAGGAGGAAAGAACAAGGAAAGAGAGGACCTGTCCGCAGGACTGGAGGATACTCCTGGGAGGGGCCAGGAGAGGAGGGGAGAAGAGGGCTTTAGTAGAGTCCACATCCCCGCAGGTTGTTGGCGATGATGACATCTGTGACAGCGTCGAAGACGAACTGGATGTTGTTGGTGTCGGTGGCGCAGGTGATGTGAGTGTAGATCTCCTTGGTGGTGGACTTGTTCTTGCTCTCGTACTGGTTCTGGATGTACGCCACCGCCTCCGTGAAAGTGTTGGGGCCTACAGGAGAACCGAGATGGAAGGAAAAAGAGCAGGTTAAGGCAATCCTGTAAGCCTAAATCTGCAGGGTGCCTGCAAACACCCTGTTGTGGGGACTTGGGAAACTCGTGTGGGGCCACTGCAGCCCAGCTGTCCCATCTCCGTCTCAGGGATGGGCACTGTTACAGCCAGGATTGCTGCCAGGCAAGACATGCTCTCTGACTGTCAGCTCAGCGGTATTTTTGTTCTGAGTTGCTGTTTATAGTCTACAGAGATGGGGGAGCTGAGTGTTAAACAGGCTATGATGGGAAAACCAGAAAAAATTCCACATCATGATGACAAAAAAGAGAAGAAATCTGCCAGGAATGCAGCAAGTGCTTGACCTGGGGAAGAGGCTTAGCGTTTTTCCTTTTTTAGATTTTTTTTAATTAAAGTTTCAGATTTTGATGGAAAAGAAGAGCTAACACGTCCATGAATTGAGGACAGTATTGGTAGTTGTGCCCTCCTTTCCCTGAATCACTAAGAGAAAAGGACATGAAAAGATCCAGCCTCCGCTATAGAGCAAAGTGAGGTTTTCTCAAAAAACAAAATACAAAAAGGCTAATACAAAATGTCCCTCTTTTTTAGGGAATAGAGTTGCAATACTCTCTGTTAGAGCCATGGCTAAAATCATAACTCAAGGGATTTCTTGTTCTGATTTGTAGAGATGTCTGTGCCACACCTTTTTAACCATCAAGTTTTGTGTTTAAAAAAGCTTAGGAGTCATCAAGCAAATGAGTAGATCATTTCTCCTCTGGCCAGCCCTGATTCTGCTCATACACACGGCTCCACTTGGGCACCTGCTCAGGGCTGATGAAGGTGGTTTCTCTGGCTGACCTGGAGAGCAGCTCCGCAGCTCTGCTGGGCACTGCCAGATGCCTGACCCCCAAAAGGCTCCACAGCTCCCGCTTTTGGGTCCCTTTCCCTCCATGCGCTTTATTGATGGGAAATGCTGTATCTGCTAGAAAGAAGCTCACTGGGGCTTGAGATGTGCTGTGGAGGCAGCTGGTCTGGGAAATCACTCGTGCCTGCACACACATTGGTAGTTGAAGACACAAGCACATGAAGACTATGGGACTTGAGAATATGCTTGAAGTAAGAGAAACAAACTGTTTTCTGGGAGCAGGTTCTTGCAGGAATAACTGTGTAAAGAATCTGTGAAGAGTTCCACATGCTGTGCACAAATAGGAGAGTATTTTATGAACGGGAAGTTGGTTGTTCATAGGGATGAGGATTTAGATGCTGGATTCTGTCTAGGAGAGCAGGGAATCATTAATGCCAGGTTGGTTTAAAACATGCCATAGATTCTGCTGCTGCTTTGCTAAGTATCGTGGATTAGTTAAAAGCATGAGTGAATTAAGGGAATGGAAAGAGTTAGTGCTCCAGCAAACAGCAGGCAAATTCATGGATGCATCTTCTAATAATTCCCTGTCAGCAGAACTAATGGACATCAGAAACTTCATTTCATTAAAAGCATTTTGTGGAACCTACTTGTGATGTTGAAAGTCCGCTTGTTCAATTTATAGGCTTTCATCAAATAATTCTTTTTAACTCCAGGGCAACATTCTAATAATGCCGCTTTTTCACAAGACCATGAGGGCTTCATCCTCTGAGCTGTGGTCAGCAAAGCAGGGGTGAGCATCCTGAAGTGTGTGCTTGGATCCAAAGTGTGGGCTGAATGCTCACTGAAAGGATGAGCTAACTTGTAATGGCATTGCTGAATGCCTGGGGGTGGGATATTCCTCACCTCTGACTCAGCTCCCTGTTGGATCAGTAAAACGACTTTCAGCCATCAGACTTCGAGCCCTTTCTGATGGTACAAGAAAGACATGAGGTCTGTGGAGGGTCCCTGGCATTATGAGAACCCCCAGCTTCCAGAACAGCACCTTGAAGTAATTTAGAGCATCTTTGGGGTCCTCTGAAATCTGGAGAAGACTGGTTTGGTTCACTCGGGGCTGAAGTGCTTCAGAAAGAAGCTCTATTTGTTTTCCTCTGTCAGCCTGTGGTCACCCAAGAGCTTAGCTATGTGTGTCCAAGGGTCTGCCTCCCTCACTGAACTCCTCTCTTGGGCTGGGATAGCTTGGGAAAGAACAGTTATATCTAAAACTACATTCCTTCTTGTTCTAGTCTCCCTGGGGTCTGTAAGAATGTTATTTCAGTGTGAGGTTTCTGGGAGACTTCAGTGGAGAAACCAGGTACACAAAATATGATCGGGAAGGAGTGAGAGGTGCAAGTTTGCTTTGCTGAGAAAAGGAAGAGGCCATGATAGAAACTATCCAGTATATAAAAGTGTTGCTATAAAGAAGAGAGTGATGAGCTGCTCTACAAGCCATCCAAAAGCAGCAATCCAATTTGCAACTAGGAAAATTTGGGGTAGACATTATTATGAGCTTTCAACTGTAAAGACTGAAATTTCCGTGATTAGATCTTTTCAGACAAACGTGTTGGGAATGTGTTGGTTCTGTCTGGACCAAGCAGAGGAGTAGATGGCTGAAATGTGTTGGTAGTGACAAACACCCAAACCTTCCCCAGAGATGAAGCCTGCAGATGTTCTTCTGAATTCAGCTGGAGTCGTTCTGCTCCATTGCCACTGACCATTCAGCCCAAACAGCAATGAGGGATAGTTTTTGTCTATTCACAGTGAAAAATCAAGTGTTCAGAGATAAGAAGCTCTAGTTAATAATTTGTTGGCCTGCCCAGAAATGTGACACTCTTGGTGCTCCTGGTTCACAACCACGTTTCCTGACAAAGAGATCTGCTTCTCTGTCTGTCGACTTGATTCATCTGGATGTCTCTGGTGAGCTTAAATAATTCATGATGATAAAAGTTTATTTTTATGCCGTCTCGGAATGGTAATGAGGGACTGTGGAAGCTGGCGAGATGCAGGGGGAAGCAGTGGGGTGCAGCTGCAGCCTGTGCATGGGTGATGTATTCTCATCATTAGCGGGTCAGATGCCAGGCAGGCAGCAGAAGTGGGGGCTCCTTGCACGCTGCCCTGTTGCAGAGCCCCTGCTCTCACCTTGACGTATCACTAAGGCCAAGATTAGGGTATGCTGTCTGTGGCTGCCCCTGCCTGCACTATGGGTTAAGGGGTGTGGGTGACAAGTAGAACAGAAAACCAAACACCTTGTTTTCTACCTGCATTTAACTGAAAGTGTTTCTATGTCCAGATGCTTCATTTCAGTGAACCTGAGAGTGAAACTTGGGACCTCCTCAAGCTGTGAGACCTGCTGCCTGCACACTGGAGGGCTGATCATGGGATCATAGAATGGAAGGGACCTTAAAAGGTCATCTAGTCCAACTGCCTTGCAGTGAGCAATGACATCTTCAACCAGATCAGGTTGTTCAGAGACCCATCCAGCCTGGCCACGAATGTTTCCAGGGTCATGAGATGCCTGGCAGTGGAGTAATGGCCAGGAACTGCAGAGGGATTCTTGTTGTGGCACTACAGGAGAACATGGTGGGTTTTGAAAGAGCAAAGCTGGACTCTAGCTGAGGACAGCCTAACAAACCCCGTGCATTGGTCTCCCAGAGACCAGTCACCCATTTGTAATGGCTGAGCTCACTGCACCTTTCTGAGAGACCTGCAAGGGGGTTCATGTTCCTGTGTGACTCAGGGAAGCAGGACACATGGGTTTGGACACCTGCAGGTGCTGGCTTGGCATCAAAACCACCTGTGAGGCAGAGATCAAACACTCTGCTCAGTGGTGGTGGCCCTTTGCCAGCCAACAACTTAGTTTAAGTCATCCTCCTGCTTTAAGTGGACCACTAAACATGGTGAGGATGATCCTATGGCACTTACTGAAAGAAAACCTGCAGTGAAGCCCATGGGAGCTCAAGCTCTGCATCTTTAGCCTTGTTGCCTGCGATACACGACAGCATCAGCCCTGCTGGGAAGTCCTCTGTGGTCCCTGTGCTATGCATTCCTGTACAGCCACCTTTCTCATTACCTGTATACTCAGGAAAGCAGATAGCCAGTGGAGATTTCTTAATTTTCTCCTCAAATATGTCCTTCTTGTTTAGAAAGAGGATGATAGATGTATCTGTGAACCATTTGTTGTTGCAGATGCTGTCAAAAAGCTTCAGAGATTCATGCATGCGGTTCTGCAATAGAAAGGAGAGATCACATCAGGCCAAAGGCAGCAACCCAGGGATGTTCAACATGTAGGGAAATCTAAAACAACTAAATTAAGGAGGAAAACAACAAAAAAGAAAAGCTACAATATACATAATAAATTTATGTATACATACAGCTGAACATATACATACACAGATGCAATCCCTATAACATTTGACACAGTTAGTAACTTAAGGGCATTTAACGATACAGAGCTGTTTTGATTTTGCATAACATTAATTTACAGGATCCCAGCTCACAGAAATCATCATGCACCATGCATGGATGGAGACTTATTTTTGCCCTTTGATCAGATTTTTGTGTCGGTGTAGCTCATGCAGATTTTCTAAAATGTTTTCAATCATCTTTAACAATTTTTTTCCACTTTCTCAAATGTGTGCCGCACACAACTGGTTGGATACATTAACCAAGGACTGGTAGATCCTTGAATTAATCTAGAGTTGGAAGCAGACATCAAGGTAACATAATTTTGGAAATGACCTTGCCGTGACCTTTGCCTGGTTTTGTTACTTTGTTTAGTGTTGTCTCTTGTTGGGCTTTTAATTTTTAAAGGTTTTTTTTTGGAGTTCTCTTGGAAGATGGCTCAACAGAAAGTGACTTGCAGAGAGAAAAAAAGTGAAAAAGGAAGAGGAAACACTATAAAAAGGAAAAATGTAACAAAGAGCATCTAAGAACAATCAGACTAGAAGTCAGGCAGCTACCAGTGATGTTAGCTCATGCCTCTAGAAGAAGATCAGCTACTCGCCAGCAGAAGAGCCATAAGTTCAAATGCACATACAGCGAGAAGTCAGCTGTTTGGTTACAGGTCATGCAAAAAAGGACACAGAAAAGGAGAGAGATAAGAGGAATGAAAAAACCAGACCAGTTAGAGAGTTGTAAAGTCCACCACATGGTTTTATGGTAGTGGAAAGAGCTCACGGCAAAGTCAACCAAGTGTCATGTTCCCTGCTGCTTTCAACTCTCAACTCGGTTTTTCTTTTTTTTTTCTCAGTTCAAGAGAAGCTTCATACCTGCCAAATTTGGTTGGTCTCTCAAATGCTCATTTTTTGGCCTTTGTTTGGCTAGATAAGGTCAGTCAGCCGAGGAAAAGCTGTGGCGGTGCCGAGGCTGGTGATGTTTGGCACACGAGGCCGACGCCGGAGTGTGCACGCCGGTCGCGTGGCCATCTCTCAGCCGAGAGCCGGATAGCGGAGAGAGCAGGTGCAGTGAGGACGAAGCACACCCAAGAGTCAGGGGGTTATCAAAGGCAAAGCATGGTACAGACCAGACCGGCTCCTCGGCTTTTCCCAGCGGGATGTCCTTGGGACAGCATTTCCCAAACCCGCCAGTGCATGTAACAAAGTGGCTACAGCCACCACCACAGAGACGCAGGAGAGGACAGGGCTGCACGGGCTGGTTACTGGAGGGTTTTTTGCAGTGGGTGCAGCATGTCCTGCCCACTCAGCTCTGCGTTTGGGGATTTGGAGTTGTACAGGAGTCAGCTGGGGGCCTTTACCCCACTCCCACTCCCATGCTGGCAGCACAGTTGAGCCCAGCACTTTATTGATTAACACTTTTCATTTCATATACTTTAGCTGCTGCTGAATGTTTTATACAGAAAGAAGTGGCTCCATGGATTAAGGAAACATCTGATCCAACCCAGAGTAAAACAGGACGCATGAGATTTGCTGTACCCTGTCCTGAATGACTGAGCATTTCCCTGCTGTGCATTGTATCAATACATGGGGACGATGCGACCGTGTAAGAATGTAAAAATGCATTTACTCATTGGCTCTCAGTTGCAACATGTTGCTTATCTGGATCATTCCGTGCCTGTGGGCTGTTTTTTTGCTAACCCCTTTGGTACTGGCTTTGGTGTGGGAGCCCTGGAGCAATGCTCCTCTCTGCTACTTGTGGTCCCAAAATGTTAACCATGTAGAAACCTGGTGTTCAAAGGTTTTGTACAGGAGATCCTTGGCTACCCAATGGCTTTTGGAGGAGAGAATAAAGTGGAGGGTGGTTCAGGGAACAGAAAGGAAATATAATTAACCATTTTTTTAAACAAAATGCCTCATAGAACATTTTAAATGACATTTTTATCATACTTGCTGATTCAAAAATAAAAGCATGGAGAAAGACATGAAGGCTGCCTGTGGGTTAAACCTACATATCTTACCCACAGCAGCTGTCAGCCTTTGGTCATTGTACATGCCCCACTGCCCCTTGGCAGCCCCGTGGCACCCTGCACAGCCCTGTGTCACCCTGCACAGCCATGTGTCACCCTGCACCCCTGCACAGACAGCCCCCTGCCACTCTGCACAGCCCTGTGCCACCCTGCACAGCCCTGGCAGTGGGGGCTGGTGTGAAACTGCTCCTCGTGGCACAGGGAGCACGATGGGCAACATTGGGTTTGTCTAAGAAACAGAAGCTAAGGAGTTCTCAGCTGGGCTTTGTGGTTAGGTGAAGCCGACTCTTCTACAGTAGCAAGACTACATAAGGAGAAATCCTTCTAGTTCTCTTATAAAATTTGATTAATTTGCATTAATATATATTAGGAAATGAGAGCGTTTCCCCAAGGAACAGGGACTCTTAGTGTTCAGTCGTAACCAGAATACAGCATCACAGAACCACAGAATCACATACACACAGTGCAAACCAATAGAACCCGTAGAACAAGAGACTTACCCAAAATGTAAGTCCTTTACTCCTTTCAGATCCCAGAAACACGTTTAAAAGCTTCCTAAGGCTGCCTGACCTCGCTTTCTGATCTCTACATGGTGATTTCCCCCCAGCTGTGCCAGTTGGCCGAGTAAATATAACCAACTGTTCGACCCACTCATCCCTATTTACATGGGCAATGTTTTGGTCTTAAAATCCACCTTTTCCTTTCCCACCACTAAAAAGAAGACAACATTATTCAAAATCCAGGAACTGTCTTCTGTGTGTGGTAAAGATGCAGAGCAATATCCCTGGTGAGTGGGCACAGATGTTACTGCTGTCATACCTGGATGCCATGTGGGAAATGTTGTCACATCCTGGGAGGACTTCTGGGAGCCTAAACATGGATGCAAGCTGACCAGGTGCTGGCTAAATCAGGAATGCCTCAGTGTCTCTCTTTCCTTTCCCTTCCCAACTGTTACTAGTTCAATAGATGTTTGTAGGAGCCCTCTAATAGCTATGGCAGACCCAGCCTGAGAGGTGAGGATGGGGAGGCAGTGTCTGGGGACCAAATGTAAAAGGACAGTCTGCTGCTAAAGGAGGAGTGAGAAGTTAAAGCCTCCAAATGATTCCTCTCCTCCCAGTAAATCCACAATGCAAGTTTTAGTCCTTCAGAGCTTGCACTGGGCCCCTCTCAGGAGCACCTGTGCTTCTGTGATTGGGTAGTCATGGCTGCTCTGCTAGGAGCCACTTAAGGTTACACTCCTCATACTTTCAGATAAAGTGATATAAACTACATCACCTGCTTTTGGACCCATTGTGCTGCTTTTTCTCACTTCATGTTGAGTCTGTCATTAAGGGAATGGCTCCTCAGACTTTGATATCTAAATGCCACTTCCTATTTCAAAATTGGTATTTTAAATCCTTATGCCCGGAAATACTTTATACCCCGAGAAGGAAAGCAGCTCCACCAGCCATGCTACAGAGAAGTAACCACTTGCTCATACAAATTCAAAGTCCAGTTAACTTTTTCTGCACAGGACAAGAGAGAGATTGCTCACAGCTGAGTTCAGATGTCATTGCACAACCATGTTCCCGTCACTGATGTGAAGGGCAAACAGCTTTCCACCGAGCGAGAGGCAGAAGGGATGCTGTGGTTAAGACTCTGCCAGGCAGAAACACACTGATAAAACCCATCTTTTTTCACTGGAGCATGAGAGGAGAGCTGGTGATTTCTGTAACACACAGTTGATTCAGTCTTTTCTGTTTTCCTTGGTGATTAAGTGCTAGCTGTCATGCAAACTGTAAGGATGCCGATGGTTATCCGAAGCACAGAAACTCCATATTCCCCCTCCTGCTTATATTTCCTAAGATGTCCAAGCCACTTTCGCTTGCTTTGTCACTCCTAAGGCAATTTCTGAGTGCTGCAATTCCATTTTCCTTGCCTAATGACCGCAGAGAGAGCACACTAACCAGGTCATGCAAAGCAATATGAACCAACACGCCAACACTAATGGATGCCAAGGGTCACCAGCACAGTGCCCTCAACCCATCCCATCCTCAGCAACAGGGACATGAACAATACTTGCATGTCTTTGCTAGACAGGGTTGACCTAATATCTCAGTTTCAAAGGCAGCAATGTACAGCATGAACATTTCCCTCTCTTGCCATGACTCCTTTGAACTTGCAAAGAAAAAAACAGAGGATAGTCTCAGTTTCCATGACAGATCCCATAGATTGCTGTATTTTTTAAAAATTCCATTAGGAATTCCAAATGGAATTCCAAATTAGGAATTCTGAACAACAGAAATCTACTTTTGTTAATAATTTCCTCCAATTTCACTGAGTAATAAACTGCTGTCCCTCTTGCCTCCCAGATTACAGGGCTCAAGCTTTCTCTCCAGTAACCTCAACTTATGAAACATAAAGATAATTCACAAATGAGACAAAATAGCCTTGTTATGATAGAAAGACATAACCCATGAAGATGTTCTGTCACTTAAAACCAGGACATTCCCACTGTGCACAAATAAGGCAGAGATCCTGGCAGCTCCTTGCGATGGACTTGGTAAAGGCAGAAGCAGGTGTAACACCTTGAGGACAGTGGTTTGTGCATTGGATAGGCTGGGCAGAGGATGTAATTTAGCCTCATGAACTCTAGCCTGGGCTGTGGCTGGCAGCTGTGGGACTGATGAAGGCACTGCTTGAATCTCTCTCATGGCTGGTTCTTCTCCCGTAGGAGCTGGGCACACAGGGAAGCAGTTTAGATCTGCCAGCAGCAGTGTAAGAAGGTGTAGGAGGCAATGGGAGAAGCTGGGTTCAGCAGCACTGGGGATTTCTGTGCAAAGTGTGATCTTTATGGGGTGTATGGGCCTAAAAATCACAGATGTAGAAAGTTTTCTTTATTTTCTTTATATCTTTCTGATCTGGACATAGGGAAGTACTTGCTTTCCTTGACTCCTGCTATGTGGCTTTTTGCGGCAGCAAACTGGAGAGAAAATACATCCCTTACAAAAGACTGCCTGCTCTTAGGGAGCAGGGATGGCTTCACACACAACAGCCCTGTTTTAGCTGCTGTAGGAGGATGGGTGCTCAATCTTTTAAAACAAAGAGCACAATAAACCACAAAAAAACCTTTACAAGTGTAGAGCTGTGTTTGAATTTTAAGGGCAGGGACAGGTCAGGGGGTGTTTCACCCAGCATTGTTTAAGCAGCTCTTTGGAAAGGATTCACAGTAAACCTGTTGTTTGTGAGTTTTTCCAATCAGACAAGTTGACCCGACATTTGTTCCAGCCTGGAGCTCAGTAAGACGAGCCCCTCCCTTCTCTGTGTTAGGCTGACTGCATCTGAACTGCAGTTTCCTCCACCTGAAGTGTGGTTTGACGTACAGAAGTGCAAAAAGCGCAAGTGAAATCCTATGATCGTTGACAACTGAGCGCTGAGCACAGGAGGAAAAGCCATTCTCACCCTGTGCACCCAACTTTCTAAGGGCTTTTTTGAGCACTGAGATGCAGTAGGGCTTTTTCCCTCTCATGGCTCCATGCCAGCAATTAAAACCCCTTGCAAGTCTTCTCATACTCCCTGAGACATCTGTACAGCCTCCAAACGTTCAGGGACTCAATACAGCTGGAAGTGCCCAGACCGTAGTAAGGATCTCTAGAAAATGAAGCTGGAGGAGTGACTTCCAGATCACTTTCTCAGCTGCCTCCTCTTCGTGTTTTCCAAGTGAGAAGCAATAAAAACTGATTGACGTCATTAGAGCCGGCAGATGTGAGGGACGCAGACAGATCAGCTGACTGAGGAGCTGCTGCTGCACTGCTGGGGTTTGGGAGAGGCACCACCTCAGCAGGGAGGAGACTGAATGCTTGGGGGTTTAGCTGGGAGGGATCAGGGTCTATGGGTGCCACCTTTCCCACTTGCCATTTGTGATGGGGATATAGTAGGGCAGGCAATATCCAACACCACTGGTTTTTCCTATTTGTACTGGCCTCGCCCAGGGTTGTTTATTTGGGTTAGGCAGGGGCGTCTTGCCGGCGCGGCGGTGGTGATACCGAATCCTTTCCCCGTTTACGCTGAATGTGTAAATGAGCAGCAGCTGACTCTGCCCTCCTGTTGCTCAGCATCCCCCAAAATGTGTTGTGAGAAGGGACTGAAATAGCAAGCAAATGTCAGTGCTGTGCCAGAGCTGCACCAGCCTGCTCTCCTGCTGCAAAGGGAAAGTCAGAGATGCATAAATCCCAGTTTCTGCAGCAGGGCACTTCAGGAGGGAGACTGAGCTGGCACCCTGCTTGCCTCCAGGGTTGTGCGGGGTGAGAGAGAGTCACTGGGAGGGCTCTCCCCAGGAGAGATGCCCCAACCTCCAGTTCAGGGGAGCGGAGTTAAGCCTGACATTTAAAAAATGGCATTGGCATTCATGCCCTTCCATTTTGTGCTCTGTGGCTTTGAATCACAGGCTCTGGCTTGTGTAGATGAGCACCCAAAGGTGACCTGTATCAAAAGCTGCCATTGGCTTTACAGTTTGGTTGTCACAGTCCAAGTTATACCTACAGAGCACCTTGCTCTCTGCTCAGATCCCAGCTTTGCTCCCTGTCCCCTGGACCTGCTCTCTCCCTGTGTGTTCTTCTATATCTCCTGGCTGTTTTCACTGTCTGGCTGCAAAGCTCTATGGCATTGAGATAGTGCTGGATTTTTCAAACCACGTCAGGAGATTTTGTTTCATTCCCAGTAAATCCAACAGGACAGAGCATCCTTAAGCATATCAGGTCCAGTGTCAGAGGGACGCAACAACTGGAGGGTATAAATAAATGGACACGAGAGGATGTAGGGTGGCTCGGTCAGTCTGGAGGGATGTAGTCATGATCACAGAATAACAGAATCATAAAATATCCTGAGTTAGAAGAGACCCACAAAGACCACTGAGTCCAACTGCTGGCCCTGCACAGGGCAAACCCGAGAATCACACCATGTGCCTGAGAGCACTGTCCAAGCACTTCCTGAACTCTGGCAGGCTTGGTGCTGTGATCATTTCCTTGGGGAGCCTGTTCCAGTGCCTGATCACACTCTTGATGAAGAACCTTTCCCTGATTTCCAGCCTAAACCTCTCCTTGACACAGCCTCATGCCATTCCCTTGGGTCCTGAAACTGGTGATGTTAGTATCAACCTGAATTATGGCATCAATACCATCCAAACAACCAGGTGATTCACCAAAGAGTTTGCTAGAGCTCCTAAACCTGGTTCAGAGGCTAGAAACCACAGTACCCCTAGTCTTTTTGGGACAAGATAGCTGTTATCCAACAGCAATCTTTCCCTGCATTCCTTTCTCATGCACAGCTTTCTTCAAGCCTGACATCTTTAGCAGCAGAAAAAACCAAAACCCTCAGAGAGACAGAGCTGGCAGGAGTGAGCCCTCCATGCTGCCACAGACTGGGCACCAATGAAATAATTACTCAGTCTAAGTATGGCCTCCAATTCCTTTTCATTAGGCAAATGCAACTGGGTACCCACAGCAGTTGTCGTTAGTCCCAAAAACATGCATCCCTATTACATCGAATGAATGGCCAGAATACAGTAATGAGTCTTATTGCATCCGTTCTGTGTATTCAATTCACTTGTATTAATTGCACTGTAATACCAGGGAGCACACAGGTCCTCTCCAGCTTTATTTCCAGACGGTATTTTGAGTCTAATGTCACAGTGGGAAGTCATAAAATCTCTTCTAGAGCAAATTACCTGAGGAATCAAACAGTTCCATTCTCACTAAGGAAAATGAATTTCTGTAGCCTGAAGAAATTGGTTATACTTCTAGGCTGCCTTGGGCACCTCAGCACCACAGCCTGACTGCTTCCCTAACATCTGTTTTAAAGCCTACCATGCTGTATCTCCTCTTGCTGATACAGGGTCCTGTAACACATTTTGAAAACACACAGGTCGGGTAGAAAGGAGAAATAAAACACTCTGGCTTTACCAGTGCAAGGAAGCGTTACCTGGGCATGCAGACTTCATTTCAAAGAGTGTGGAGGAGGACAAATGTCCCCACGATTTCAGAGTCAAGGGGGAGTGACAGACAAAAGCCCATTACTGTAGTACTCCAGGGAGCATTCAGTGATCTCCAAGGAGTTCCTGGCTATGCAGTATGCCATAAAGAGGTGTTGGGGCCTCCAGGACCCAGTTGGACTCACCGTGGTTTCATCTTCATGGAGCACCTGGTCGTAGCCACTCAGCGCAACGCAGAAAATGATCGCTGTGACATCCTCGAAGCAGTGAATCCACTTCTTGCGCTCTGACCGCTGGCCCCCGACATCGAAGAGCCTGTGGCACAGGACAGGACCATCAGCACCCTCTCTTTCTCAGTTACCAGGAAGCTTCTTGGCATTTTCTGACCACATGGTCCAAACACAAAGCAATGGGTCTTTCACCACTAGCATGATCTTCTCCTCTGGAGCCTGGAGCCGAGGAGGACTGGGAGGAGCAGTTTCAGATCGGGATGTAGGGATGTGTGGGAGAGCCTTAGCAGTGTGCTGGTCCTGAAGGGTCTTTGGAGGTGGAGGCCTCATGCCCTTGAATTTTATACACTCTAAATACTGTTTGTGCATGGATTTCTGTCTTTGTGCTCTCTTCTCTTTGTTGGATGGGATCATGAGGGTCAAAGTATAGCATTAACTACATGGGACCAAGTCATTTCAGAGAAAAGATTTGGTCAAGTATTTTAACATTTATGAGGCTTGACCTGACTTGGGGGTCAATCTCATGTTATACTTTCCAACAAAGAGGTATTGTTTGGCTTAGAAGAAGCTGTCATGAGCTTCTATCTTACAGGCAGTGACTTTCAAGACAGGATTACCAAATACTTCATATTGTTGACCCTCCAAAACACCATGTCTTCTGCAGTAGGAGCTATGTATGCATTGACCAGCAATTTAACAACATTTCCTTTAGGCACTATGAGGAAACTCTGTGACAGTTGTTCTGAAAATTTACTGTGCAGTTTTAGACTAACCTGAAGTGGAGGTTTTTGAATGTGAAATGGGTTTCTACGATGCCAGTTGTTTTGACCCTGGTTCGGAGGATGTCCTGCTCCGTGGGCTGGTAGTCTGCAGCTCCGATTCGATCTAAGCTGTCTAGGTAGCTAAGAGAAAAAGAGAAAAGAAAAGGAAAGCAGATAAGAATAAGACACACATTAATCTTTGTCCATCTCAGATGAATCCTTCAGCTTCCTATTAATCTTTTTCAATCTCATTTTTAATGGCTGAATATATTGTAGTTAAAGGGGAAAAAAACCCTATTCTGGGGAAAAACAAACCTCACTAACCTAAGTATAAAATCTGATAGTGAACTCAAAGCAGGAAATTAAGTGTGGTATGTTATGAGTCCTGATTAAAATCTGTGAAAATACACAGTTTTAATATTACTTGCTATTTTTATTCCCCAAGGAACAGAGGTCCCAATTGGTTCATTGTGCTGGATTCTGTATACACACACACTTCTCTCCAAGGGTTTATTCAGATAAGAGCTTGGAGCACATAGGTCTTGCTCCCAGAACATACAGGTCAAGTCCCTTTTGGGAGATGCTTCTCCCTGTGCTGGGAAGGGAGAAGCCATGCTCTGATGGGATCCCTTGCCTTCAGTCAGCTCAAATGAAGGGAGATGAATCTGCCCAAGTGAGTCACTGCTTCAGCCTGAAACCCAGCTCCAGGCTGGATTATGAATTATAAACACAGAACTTCATCACACAGGGAGGTCTTTCTCACCACCATTAAGGCTGCATGCAGACACTCCAGTTTCTCTTAAGGAGTGTTTGATATGCATTACGGGGCCTAAACGTCCACCTCTAGCCCGAGGAGCATCAATCTAATGAACTGAGATGCTTCAATTTGCTGTGGTATAATAGGGCAGGTCTGTGCATAAGCAGTGGTCTCTGATCTCCATGCCTGCATGTCACCCAAACAGGCAGTGGGGCAGGAGGTGACCTGCTGGTGGCAGGACAGGAGAGTACCTGTTGAGGTGCTAGCCAGAGGGTGACAGCTTTGCCCAATACAGTGGGCAAGAGATAAAAGAGTAGTAAGAGGAGATGTGCAGTTGTAGGGAAGGAAAAAGCTTCATGGCCTCTTGTCTGAGTTTACTGATGAGTGTGAGACAGGATGAGCTGAAACCATTCACTTAAGACAGCCATGATGTCTAAGCTTGACTTTTTCTTTAAGTTTAGCTAAATGTGATTAAATGTGATTTCTTT
This sequence comes from Sakesphorus luctuosus, assembly GCA_013396695.1. NCBI lineage: Eukaryota > Metazoa > Chordata > Aves > Passeriformes > Thamnophilidae > Sakesphorus > Sakesphorus luctuosus. Next base: position 2,187,489 of record VWZD01011160.1, on the reverse strand, counting down.
TAAACACATAATGTGGATTTAGTCCCGAAGAATAACCAAATCACCTCCCCAGCCTCCTGTGTCTTGCCACAGCACATCCTGCTTGGCCCAAACTTGGCCCCGTCCTGTTGCTGGAGATGTTTTTCCTGCTGCATCCAAAACCAGGGAATGGCTTTCCATTTGTGTCCTGGAGGGAGTGCTCTGAGACAGGGCTCCGAAGCACAATCTTGTATGCTGGGGCAGTGCACTCTGTTACCCAAGAAAACTCCCTGCCACTGCCTTTTACGCCTACCCTGCTAGTCTGGAACAACAAACACAGAGCTGAACTCTATCCTAAGGTCAAAAACAAACCTCACCCTGCTCACATCACATATTTTCCCCACCTATCATATTTATAATTTATTTTTGTTAAGGAATTCCAAGAATCATATCAGCCAGATAAAAGTGTATAACCTAGGCAGGCATATTTTTGTTGTGCCCTTTTCCAAGCATTTAAAGGTATTGTGGTTTTGTGACAGATGCTCCCTTAATAACCTTATGATGGGCCCTGGATAGATGAATGGGCCTTCATTTGAAATCAGATCCTCTGCTGTGACGGCTGAAGGCACGGTCACTCATCTATTCACAACTGGTGTCAACTCCTGTTATTTAAGGGACAGCTGCATCTCTTCACATGGCCCTGCAGACTGAGGCACCCCTGCACTGCTGGTATTTAGAGATCCAGGCTCTCCTCTGTCCTCAGGAATGAAATTCTTCAAGGTGATGGTAAAAGGTGGAGGTGTAAGAGTGGGGTAACAATTTTCTTTTCTTTTCTTAGCTCTTGGCAGTACCCTGAAGTCCTTTATCACTTCCTCCATCTTAATTTTCCATATTTTCTGATAATCCAACCCTCTTCAATTTAATATTTTCCATTAATTATTCTTGCCTTTGAGATCCTCCTTTAGTGCTGGGAGGGCAGCAAATGAAGAAATTTACTGCAAACTGGCCAAAGGATTCAGCGCCACAGCAGTGCAGTGACAGAGGAGTTCATTACTGTAATTCCTGCCCTTGACCTGCAATGGTTCACAGGTGAACAGTAGCATCCTTTAAACTCTGGGCTGTGTGCTGGGACATCAGGGGGTCCTCACTCCTGCTTCTGGTGTGCGTAGTCCATGGTTCTTCCACACAGCCTTCCCCTTGGCTGCCTGACAGCAAGTTAGCTACAGGTTCGATTTGACCCTGCACACAACCTGACTCTGAGGCTCGGGAAGCCTCACCCCCTTTCCTGTACTTGTCCATGGAGGTGATGCAGCCCCATGTGCCTGGCTCCACCTGAGCTACTCTGGGAGATCAAAGGTTTGGGGGAGCTGATGCAGCCTGCCAGCCTTGAGAGGGCAGGATGACAGTGAGAGCAGGATCCATCCTGGCCACCCTCTGCTACCTGACAGCATCCAGCTTCCAAACCCAGTTGGGATATCTCCCTAGGAACTTTGGCTGGAGGGACTGTAGCACTGCTTCCCAGTGCTTAACTGGTGTTGTGACAGAAGAACACCCAGTACTCCCAGTACTCAACCTGTCCTGGCTGCAGGTGAGCTGAGCTCTGCAAGTCTGGTGCTGTGGGGTCACTACCATGCTAATGCCTCCAGGCTGGCTGTGGGCACCCCTGCTCCAATACCTGCTTGCCAATACACCCTTTGCCTCTTCTTTTAACTTCCCTCTTCATCTCTTCCCTCCTCTCTAGTCTTTTCCACCATTCTCTGTGTGTTTCTCTGGACTTAAATTCTTTCAGCTGCCTGGGTCTGCTTTTCATCTGTTCCTTGGAGTCTTGATGAGGGTCAGCCATCAATTTATATGAATTTATACAACATTTTCAGTGCTGGTTTTGAGGCTGCATTCCATAACTGTTTATTCCTCTGGCTGCTCTCCCCTGGAATTTCTCCCACCTCGGGCTGCAGCAGATATTTTTTCCCCTGGATTTGGCTGCAGTAGAAGTGGACCCTGTCAGTGCATACACCCTGCAAAGCTCAGCTGGAAGAGTATGTCATGGCATGGCATGGCTGCCACAGTAACACCCAGCTGTTGGAATGGGAAGCTCAGGCAGTCTGCTATTTGTATGGTGAGCTGATTTTGGCTGCTGCTTTTTCTCCTTGGTTCCAGCTGCGGGTATCTCTGAGTTTCCACTGGAGTGCTGGTGCTCCTTGCCCACAATGCCTGGAAGGACCTGCTGGTTTGCTGGTGTGAGCCTGAGCTGGGGAAGGACAGGGTGCCTTGGGGGTGCCACTTCTGTGGGAACAGAGAAACCCAAGTGGGGACAAATTGCTACACATGGCACTGGATGGCAGCACTCATGGGTATGCCCTTTGAACCACAAATCTCGAGGCCAAACTGTTGTGGGAGATAATTAGTTGTCGCAGCCAACAGGCTCAATGACACATAGTCCCCTCAGAAACTGGCATCTGTTTAACCAGCAGAAATAAGAGCACTTTGGAGGCCGTGGAGTGAGAGTTCGGCTCTCCCTCTTCCGCGTCATCGGTGCTGGCATCAGTGCTCTTCTACTTCCCAGCTCCGGGGTTTGCACACTGGAGCAGAAGCACATTTGAAATGACACATCAGCTCTTACTTGCAGCCTGCCTGTCCCAGGGTTTGCAGGGGTTAAGAAAAGCTGAAGGAAGGTTAGAAGGTTTGTGAGCACATGAGTAACCCTCTAGCATTTCTGCTCCTGTGTAGCTCCATTACTGCTTGCATCTTTTATCTTAAATGCTTTGTTTTGAAGCAGATTGCAGGTTTCTGAGTCACTCAGTTTATCAGGCTCAAGGAGGTAAAGCCCAATTTTGTTATGCTGCTAAAAGCAAAATGGAGAAGAAATGACAATTCCCAAATACAGGGAGAGATGTTCATTGAATGGAGGCTAGCAAAGGCAGGAGCTCTATACAGACTAGCTGACAGTGAATATTGGCACGCAGCCACATTGCCATACAGCATGTGGTAGCAGTACTGCTGATGCCAGAGACACTGCATGGAGAAAGGACTTTTGTCCAAGCTGTCCCACAGGAACAGCCTGGTGGCAGCAGCCTACGTGCAGTGCATGGACAGGGACCCCTGCCCAGGCTCTGCTACCACAGGAACCTTCTCCCAGGACTGTGCTGCCTATGTCACAGGCTCCACTGGCTGCTTTCTTGGATGAAGGAGCCCATCTGAGGTTGTAGGCTGTGGTCAAAGCTGGATACCTGCGGCAAAGTTTACACAGATGTACATTCACATCTGTTGAGGTTAAGAGCAATAAGATGGTTAAACATCTGTTGGGTTTTTCTTGCCTCCAAGGTGACACAGTGACAGTCTTTCTGCAGGCAGCATTCAGTTCTCCCTGTGCACACGTGAAATTCTCACACCATGCTGATGCCGAGCTCATGTCCTGAGTGCTCGACAAGCTGCAGCAGCAGCAGCAGCCTCAGCTGGGGCTTGGTCTGGGGCAGGTCTGCAGAGAGTGAGAGCAGGAGCTTCAGGATAGAAAGCCTGGACACAGCATCATCTTCCCAGTGGCTCCTCCATCCTGGCAGTCCTGATGTCTGCCGTATCTCCTCCGTGAGGGAAACGCCGTGTGTGCATGGGATACCCCAGCCTCGTTTTGTTGGCTTGCAGTGTATTTGATTGAGACAGCAGATCCCCATTTGTCAACACATGCAGCTGAGTCACTGCTGAGTTATTTTGGACTCTGTGTACTGAGGCACTCAAGGGGCAGCTCCAACATTGTGTCCTGGCAAATGCTGAGTTTTTAATCAAGGTTGTCACAAGCAGGATCCATCTCATCTAAATGTAGGTGATTATGTAAAGTATTTCCACTCAAACACTCCTTCCTTTCTCATAGATTGAAGGCTACCTGCATCTGAACTTAGTTTCCATCTTACATTCTTCCTTTCCTTCACTGATGAACACACAGCTCAATGTATATTTAGCATTAAAATAATCTAATATTTAGTGACCATATCAGTTTAGGGAGTATCAGTAGTGCCTCTACAACAGCACAGTAAACCCTTATCTCTTACCAGAAAGAAAACTGTGTGGGCACTGCTGCCCAAAGGTTTGATAAAGGTTTGTTTGGTTGCCCAGGGCAGCTGGTGCTGGGCAAATACCCAGAAGTTATGGCACCATGGTGTTTTTCCTGCAGACACTATGCCCAGACATATTGGCTGTAATATTTTAGGGGAAGGGGGAAAATCAAGCACAGCCCACTGTCAGAATCCAGCACCCATCCAGCACCCACAGCAGTGATGCCACATGTGTCTTAAATAACTATCAGTTATGAAAGGTTATGAAAGGCTTGAAATGTTGCCAAGCAGCGGCATTGTGTCCCTTCAGGAATTGATCCTGCCTAAGGGTAGGGACTGCGGTGTGCACACACACGTGCAGAGCTCTTCTCTCTCCCTAACAAAAGCCAAAGGTGGTACATTCTGTTCCTTGGGCATTTCCAGGTGGGTTATGGCAGGCAGAGAAAACACCTTAGGGGCTAAGAGGGCAAGAACATTGGTGTTTTCTCAGCCCAGCCCAGAGAAGGATGGTCTTGGAAATGTGCTTCTGGATTTTGGGCAATGTGTTTTGTGTTTCTGGCTGCATTTCCTGATCAGCCAGTCCTGCCTCGATGGGAATCACATGAATTACATGGCAGGCTCTGTTCTCCTACTGCTGCTCCTAATGATCAATCTCATCTCACATCCAACCAGATGAGATACAGCATGGACACTCCCCAGCTTTCCCCCTTAACTAAATCCAACCAGTGACACATCAATCCTGGTGCCTGCTCCTTGCAGGCTGCTGAGAGCCGGAGGCTTAGGGATTACTGGGGTTACTTCCCTGAAAGAACCTTGCTGCATGACATGGGTTTTCATTACTCTCCCTTGGGAAATGAGGAGGATGGTTCCTGCTATTAAAGGAAAGTGACAGAAAGAATGTTGCATTTTGATGCCTTTTTTTTTTTTGCCCTGCACTGAAGCAGGGCTGTACAGGGCTTGCACATCACCATCAGCTTGACAAGTTGGTATTAATACTGCTGAGAGGCAGAAGGAATGAAAAAAAGCAGGTTGGAGTTTAGCTGTCCTAGTTAGACTTGCAGTTTTCCAAGGCATGACTGGATCCAGAATAACTTTTAGCATCACATTTGGATGAGCAGAGTCACTAAATAGCAACCATTTAACAAAGATACTTCAGGACATGAGGGGTCTCCAGGTGCAAGCTGCAGGCTGGCTTTGCTCACAGGTGATGGTTTGATCAGCAATGAATGATGGCCCCCTTTCTGCTGGAATAAAAGGCCCTTGTGTTATGGTTTGAGTTTGTGACCAGAGAACTCTGGCTGGGGGAGAGGTGGCCTTTGGAGGAAAAGCCAGCACTAACAACCCTTGGAGGGGCCCTGGGAAAGCACATGTGGGCTCATCTTTCTGCAATGAAGTTTGAAAACTGGATGGGATGTAAGAGGAAATGATAAAGTTTTGGGGTTTTTTACATATTGGGACCCTTAAAAAAGAGAAAAAGAATGTGTCTGGATCAGATCAATGACTCACCTAGCTTAGCTGGTGTCCAAGAGCAGATGTTGAGAGAAGAGTATGAATACAGGGCAAGTACACAGTACTCAGCTTTTCCCAGCCTGCAATACTTCATATGAATAACAGAATTTCAAAGAGAAGTGTTATGTCTGTATATTTATTACCCCTCAATGACTTTTCTTCCAGAAATTTGTCTAGGCACTTTTTGCAGCAATTTAAACTTATAACAGCCACATCTGCAGCGAGGAATTTCCAAGCTCAGCTACCCTGTCTGTAAAAAACTGCCTCTTTCCGGTTTTTAAACTGCCATGTCAGAGTTTAACTTTGTTAATTTCTGAATGGGAACAGCTGTCCTCTCTTCCCTATCCCCACTTCTTTCCCTGTAGACCTTTACACATCCCCTGTGAAGCATCTTTACTCTGCTACCTGTGTGGAAGCACTTTGGAGACTTTCACCACATAGGAGGGAGTTTTCTCATCTCCTGAATCCTATCTGAGGTGGAGAAAGGAGGGAGCCATAGCTGCTTTGTTCTGTAAGTAACTATGGGGTTTATGGTCATTGAATATGATGCTACTTGGAGAACCAGACAGTGCAACTGCAGCCCCTCGGAGCTGCTGTGTGGGCAGATTTGGTGACCACAGTTCACCAGCAATGCTGTGATCCCTTTTAGCAGTGTCCTCATCTGGGCAATGCCGCTATTTTATATAAAGCCCCTGTGACTTAAACTGTTTAGTGCAGAGCCACTGAGCACAGGGCACCCTCCTCTTTGTTTTATAAGCAAAAGATTTTAGGGGGGATGGCTGTATCTTTCCAGTGGCACTGTGTGAACCCAAGCCCGCTGGGATGACGCAGGGCTCTGGCTGTGCAAGGTCCTCTCTCCTGGTGGCCCTGCAGGCAAAGTGTCCTCTGCACAGCAGGGCAGACGCAGGCACTGATCGAACTTTGGCTGAAGGAGAGAAGGCTCAAAGCTCCAGCCCAGCTCCTGCTTTATGTAAGTCTCTGCTCCCTTCTGACGCTCAGCTCTGAAGGACAGTAGCTGAACTGGAGAAGGGATGAGGAATGGTGGGACTCAGAACCCTTGAAGTGAGCAGGATCTGCGCCAAAACCTTTATGCAACAGTTCAGTAGGTTTGAAGCTTTTTTCCTTTGCTCCAGGACTGCTGTTATAAACCTGCTGACAGTGGAGCTGATGATTTTCTATACTGCAAAAAGAAGGAAGAAAAGAAAGAAAAGGAGGGGCTAAAAATAAGCCCTGGGGAGTTTGGGATAATGAAGGGCTTGTAATGAGATGGAGCCCTGCTCAGAGCATGCAGGCCCTGTGCTGCAGTGGGGCTCCTGGTGCATTCACAAGCATCTGCTCAGCCCAAAGAAGGGAGAGACATCAACAAACCCAGCTTGCTGCATCCACAGCCCCCAGTGAGCACGGCACGAAGGATTGCTCGCCCCAGTGCTCCTCGCATTGCATGGCAGATGATTACATTTGGCCCCAAGGCCAAGTGAGCTAATTGTTTAGAATTACTCCAATCCTGGAAAGCAGACAGCTGGGACCACAGATGAAACCAGTCCCACAGACTTTAACCTTTTGATCAGCCGCTGGCCAGAGATATTCATCAGGGTGTGCACAAAGGCCTGGGACATGTATTTACACGCTTGTGGCAGTTGGGGAAGTAGCATTAACATCTACATTTTTAAGCAGGAAGGAAAAAATTAGATATAGCTGTAGTGTTTTGTAGTGCTACATGTCTGTCTGCAGCAGGGATAGCACTAGTGAGGGATTTAGATGTAATGCTGCAAAGGAAAGCACCAGTTAATGAGATCTGTGCTCTCATATCAAGCAGTTGGAGGATGTCCATGACTGGACAACGGTGCAATTATGAAGGGTGGGGTGGGTCTTTCAGGTGGTGGTTTCATTCAGGGGCCTCATTTATCCGCTCACCCTGTTGAGGAAGATATGTTACTGGCAATGGAGTGGGAATCATATCTCTGGATCTTCTCATCTGTCCATTTTCCTAATCTATTAGCAAGCTATAGGTATTTCTGCTTTCAAATCCTACTTAAACATCCCTGCCACAAACCATGGGTACCAAAATTAGCTGGTGCTCTGCCATGGACAGATGTGACCCACAGGTAGCAAAAGCAAAACCTGGAAATTTTACCCTTGGCTATATGCTAAAAGTCTTAGTTATCCCAGACATAGGTGAATCTCTTGGGTGAGTAAAATCTGTGCTATGAAAATGGACTTTCTGGTCCTTCTCAGCAGTGTCAGGCTGAGGCTCCTCTGAGAATAGCCCTGCTTGTGGTATTGCAGCATTTTGGTTTCAGTCCAGGCCAGACCCAGAAGAGACACATAAGGGAAAATTCACGGAGTTTCTCATCCGTTTAGGGAATGTTCAGCCAAATCATTGTTAGGAGAAAATTTGTTTGTTATGAAAATAGCTTATGGTTCCCACCAGGAAAACCTGTCACCTGGGCTAGGCTGGGCTGATGAGGCATCCTGCTGACCCCACACTTTTCTTTTCCCCCTCTTTTATTGGCATAAGCAACCTCAGAGGTCTGTAACCGTAGACTCCTGTCACCACACACCCACCACTGGGATTAGGCTCCTGCAGTCCTCCAGCAGTGGTTCAGGTTGTTCCCGGCTCTCTGCAGAGGTGGGCTGATCCCTGTGTTCAGCTGAAGATGCATTAGGGATGTGTGTATGATAAAATCCATTTGGGATACTCCTTATGGGACAGCCCAGACACAAAGCTGGGGTGGCTTTGTGGGAAATGAGCTGAGGATACCACCTCAGAGACATGTCCCTCCATGAGGGCTGAGGACAGCTGTTGACAGACTTGAGGTTGTGCAGACTTTCTCTGGTGCCCTGGGGACAGGTCCCTACCAGAAACAGCCTCTGCTGTCTGTCCATGGACCTTGTCAGTGACCACATCTCTCAGGAGCAAGCTGTGAGCCATGGTGCTGCAGTAAACCAGGTGAGAGGAACAGTAGTTCCTGCATGCTTGTGGGAGAAGTTTGATTTACCCAGGAGCACCTCATCTCCAGTGGGAGGATGGAGTTGGGCCAGAACAGCAATAGGTCTGGAAAACATCAGGAGTTCTTCCAGACAACGTGGGCTTTATTGCCAATAAATACTTCTGTGAGCTTTCTCTTGGTTGCAGGAGGGGAGGAGAGCACCTTGAGCAGATGGCTGGTTAGCACAAGCTTCGCCCCTGCTCCTTGCTGCTGGAGCATCTCAGCTCTTGCTGGGCAGGATTGATGTGTCCTCCCACCCTCCCACTGGAGCCAGGAAATACTATTAATTACACTTGCTTTGGAGGAATAAAAGTATTAAGAGGATAGATGACTCGCCTAAGGACACGATGGGAAGTCAGTGGTGGCACTTGTAAGTCACTTTGGGTTCCCTAAATTGCAGTCAATAGCTTTGACCACAAGATCTTTCCATATTGAGTTTTACAACCCTTAAGCAATATTATTCCATACTTTTAATAGGGATTTTGCCCATGTAGGGGCAGATACTACAAAGCTGGTAGAAATATAAGGTATTATATTAAGGCCTATCATAAGAAAGAAACATATTCCATGTATAAAGGGCAGCCCATAAAATGATGTTACAATTGATGATTAAATCACAATTCAAGCCAAGAATTTGAGTAGAGATAAATAAATGCTTTCTTCTTTTTCTGACGAACAAACAAGGCTGAAAATGGATGTTGTCATGTACTTTTCTGCTTCATCCAATATAATTTCACGCATTCCCATACGGATTTTGATGAGTTCTGCAGATCAATGACACTGCATTTAAACACAAGCTAAGCAGTAATTACAGATGCATGCAAGATTTATTCATCTGGTGGCACTGCACCAGCTGATGGAAGGATCAGCCGTATCCAATCAATGTTTGAAGCTTCTCAAAATAAAGAGTTTTTTTGGCTCCCACTGTGAAGTGAAAATTTAAATAATCCCTGAATCCCAGGATTGCCCCCTTAGTTCCATACAGGGAAGGCTGCAGAGGGGGCCTGGGTCATATCTGCGGTGTTGCTTATCCTTTGCCTTTGCACCCCACAGATGTTGTTCATGGTGGGGTCTTCTTCACACATTCACTGCATGATGCCCTTGTCTCTGGGGCTGAGGACTGGACTGATGAGATTTAAGGCACAAGTGAGGAAAAAGAAGGAGAAGAAGCACTGTAGAGAAAGGGGCCAAGGAGCAGGCAGCCAGTGTTCCCTGGGATCATCTGCCATGTGCCCAGGCCTGGCATGCACGGGCAGGGAGTCAGTGTGACGTGCCACACTCTGTACAAGGGGAGCAGCTGCAGGACCGCAGCCGAAACCACAGAGGTGCGTCATGTGGCTGTTGTTATGGGAACATGTGACAGGGGATGCAAGGTAGCATGTGTAAAGAAAGATACTGGATATCGTCCAATTTTTCTTCAGGTCTTCCCTGTTGATGTGAGTCACATATTCACATAGGAGCACTCCCCTCCCATGGAGCAAAGCTGCTTGCTCCCCACTGTCACCATGTGTTGCCCTGACAAAGCTGGGGAGTCCCACTCTGTAGTGCTCTTTGCTGGGACTTCAGAGAGGGTCCTCGTGTGAATCCTGCACCCGGATTTCTTGACTAGCTGGTGGACACAATAACACATCAACCAGAGTCAGCAGGGTCAAAGCACAACCCACAGATCTCCAATGGTACTTCTGTTCTGGGGCAAGGGAAGATAAATGTGGGACGAACTGACAGAGGCAGGTAGAACAGAGGTTTGGGCAGCTCCTTCAGGCACTCAGGGTCCCTGCACTGCAGTTAGAGAAGCCTCTTGGTAAGATAACTGGTCATGTGGGTGACCTCTCTGCATTTAGTACATTCCTATTAGAACATTTTCTATTTACTACCAACTATTTTAAGCAGATGCTCTTAAGTCTCCCATAGTGACTGCAGATGTTTGAATGAACACAGCAGGCCTGAGCCACGCTGTCCTGCCTGTGTGCTCCCCTTTAGAGGTAGCTCCACTGGTGCTGGGAAGGCAAATGGGAAACCCATCCAGCCCTGCCCAGAGAGCAGCTCCCAGGCAGGGAGAGGTTGCTCAGATGCAGGAGTGTCCAGTGTTGCATGCTCCCCTCTGTCACCTTCAGGACTTGACTGCCAGTGCTGTGTGCAGGTGGGACTGGATTGAGACAGTGGGTCAGGAGATGCAGCTCTTTATCACGTGCAGGGATGAGGCTCTTCCATCCTCAAGCGTGGTCCCCTGGGCAGGGTGCAGGTAGTTGAGCTCCTGGGCAGAAATGTGTAGCCTTTTTTCCTGACTTTTTTTAACTTCTGTATTTGTGTCACTTCTTTGTTTAAGCATTTTTGTTCAGTGAGAAAAGCCTCTGGGGATTTCTTCATGCAAAGTTGCTGCTTCCAAGGTTAGTTTAATTTGAGCAAAAATTTTTGCCTGGACTCTGTTACCAGTTCCCAGCTCTCAGCATCTGTAGCTAGTGTCAGCCTCCTCTTCCTTTCTCCTATTCCCCTTCAGATTTGCCTCACTGCTCAGCACACTCCCTGGTGCAGTATTTTTCATGCTGGGGACTGCAAGACCATGGAGCTGTTTAACTCAAAATGTTTAAACTGACATTAATGCTGCTCGGTAGGATGACTGGCTGGTATTTTCCTGAAGGAGGATTTGGAAATGGTACTTATGCTATCGCCAAACCTTACGTACCAAGAGCAATACTGAGGGATTGGGAAATTCTGATCTATGCCATTAAAAGTGCTGTCAAAGCCTCAGAGCTACACTGACTGCTCACATGGTGTTTCATGGCCTGGGCTTGCAATTTTAGAGCACTAAATTTCTTTTCAAAGCTGGTGCTCCAGCAAACCTGCTGCTCAGCACCAGGATGGCAATGTAGCCCAGGAAGGAAGGCATTACAACAAGGCAAAGCGCATTGCAAATGCCCAGCAAGGCTTGGACTAACCACCAAAAACAGAGCTGACACTTCCTTGGCATGGCTCCATGGTGCAGTTAGTGCCTGGTTTCCCTCTCCCCTCTATCTCTTCCCTCCCCTCCCAGAAGCATGGAGAAGGTGCTTTCTAAAATCTAGGCTTAGAACAATTTCTCCTCCTTTTTTTCCCCAATAAATTCAGCCAAAGAAAAGTCCCAGAGTCCCCAGGGACCTTTGAAGAGGTTCCTTCTCCAGGCACTCAAGCATTCAAATGCATTAAACGTACCGGAGATGAGGAAGGTGAAAGCATGAGGATTTTAGCACAGGGATGGGTGTTTGCTCTGCTGTTCTCCAGCCCCCTTCTGCTCTGAGCTCTGCTGTCACGACCAAACTAAGCAGTCCCTCCCAGAACCTGTGCCCACAGGGTGGAGTGAACGTTTGCCTGTCCCTGACAGCCCTCACAGTACTACCCTGAGAGCCTGGCTTAGGGCAGATGGAGAGGCAGGTGCGGGGTTACAGGGTTTTCTGAGGGGAGTGACAAAAATAGGAGTTGTGGGTTTGGATCTGTGTGTTACGCCAGTGGTCTGAAAGCAAGGAGAAGATGAAATAATAGTTCATAGACAGTCTCAGTGTTATTTTTACTGTAATAGAGTAAAAGGTGAATGAATGGATTGATATGGACTTAGGTAGTCCAACTAGTGTGCTGGGCAAAAAGAAAAAGTTAGTAATAGTAAAAGGGAAAAAACCTGCCTGCAGTGTATCAGGCCTCCCGTGCTGACTGGGCTCATGCCCAGCTAGAACAAGAGAACAGCATGCGAGCTGTAACACAGGAGCATCACATTCATCTGCCATTGGCTCCCCTGCCCAAATCAATGATCGTCTCATCTGAGTGTGCTTAGAGAAAAAACAGGTACAAATGAACCCCTTGTCAGGTTTCCAAGAGAGGGAGGAGGCAGGAAGGCCATCCCTGGCACTGACCCAGCCCTGGAGTGTGCCACAGCCAGGCAGTGCATGTTCCCCCCAGTCCTGCTGACTTTGGGGAACTGGGGACATGGTGCTGGGAGCAGCTGTGCCTGCTGCTCTCCACAGGGCTGTACTGAAACTCCAAGGAAAAGCACAGCTCTTCCTGCCCACAATGCCTGTGCACAAATGTCCCTGGTGCCAGGTTTCCTCTGATACACCCCATGCATACACCACACACATGGCACTGGACATGCCTAAACTGTGCTCTTGCTGCTGAATCCTGGAGAAAGAACCCTGTATTTCCCTTTTCCCCACGTAAAATGCAGTAAAAAGTTGATGGTTGAGTGTTGAATTTTGGCTCAGTGCTTGGCCTGGATCAGCAAGACACAAAGTGGGGTTTGCTCCAGGGATAATGAGAGCTATTGTATCAATTAGTCTGTGAAATAATCAGTGCCCTGAGCTACACAAGGTGAATCCCAGTAGGCAGGACTGTCTCGGCCAGGTGCTGGGGCTCTGCTTCTGTGGGGCTGCCCCGGCCTCCACCCAACATGTTCTGCCCACCTGCCCAACGCCCCCAGCTCCTGCCTCCGCTGCTGCTGCCTCTGCTGCTTCTGCCACTGTACATGTCAGCACCTCATAAACAGGAGGGTGTCTATTGTCCCCTTTGGGGAACCAAGACAAGGAGCTTCAACCTGCTGACTGACGGCCACCACGGGCTCTCGGGGGGCCTGGGGAGCTCTGCCTTCCTACCAGGGGCTGTGCCACCCTTCCTTCATGGGCACAGATCTGCTGCTTCAAACCCATCATTGCCAAGTCCTGTGATTTTACGCCATGTCACAATGTTTGCTACATCCTATTTTTTTCCTTCATTTTTGTTCTCTCTTAAAGCCTCAGCCCTTCAAGGCTAGATATTAGATAGACTATTTGCTTAAGGAAATAAAAAAGGACTTTCCAGCTGTTCTGTTCACAGACAAAAGGCTTTAAAGTACAAGCCAGAGGGTTTAGGAAGCAGCAGATAAAAGCAATTTTCCAATGGTTGTCTTAATATATATTGAAAAATGGGGAGTTTTAGCTAAGCTTGTGATTGGTTTTGGATTTAAGTCCTAACCCTGAACTTGTATTTTGGACAAAACTCCAAACCTGAGCATGGGGATGCTGCACTCTTCTAGCAGGAAAGGTGCATGTGTGTACATTGTGTGGCCCTCAAGAGAGGATGGGGGATGAATGGCAGCAGCTGCACATCCCTGTGGGGCTTGATGAACAGCAGCCCTCCAGCACAGCGTGTGCTCTGAGCAGGGGCAGGACAAGGGATAGGGAGGAATTGCCCCACCTGCAGTCAGGGGAGGGGAGCTGAGAATCCTGGGGTGGGTAAAAGCTGGTGGCCATGAAACTGTGAGGGAAGGGAAAAGGGAGAGAACTCTATCCTGAGCACACAGAGCTGCTGAGTCCTAGGCTGGAGTGGCTTCTCCTGGGCTGTTGATCCCGTGCAGGCAGCCCTGGGCAGGCAGCTCTGCCCCAGAGCTCCCAGTGTGCTGCTATGTGCTCCACAGGCTCCAGTAAAGTCCCTTTGCAACTTTTGCTTCAAACTGGGATGATTTCTGGGATAGGCCCTGGGGATGGGGGGCGGGGGGGCCACAGGTGGCTGTGCAGCATCTCCCTGCCACACCATCATTCCTGCTGCCTGCAGACCCATGTGGAAGGCAGCTTGCTCCACCCTGGAGCCTGGCTACAAAGAAATCCCTGCATTCCTGCCATTCTTTGCCATTTAAGGATTTCAAATGGATAACAAATAGTGGGGAAACCACATGCCACCGCCATGCTCCCATCCCAGCATGGCAGATGGTGCCAGACCTGGCGCCAGCCGTGTGAAGAGCAACAGCGTGGTGGTCTCCTGACATCTTTCCCTGTAGACACACTGCAGAATCAGGAGGGTGAGAGCAGCCAGCCAGTCCCCACAAGGCCACATGCACTGTGGGGTGACAGGGCTCACAGACCACAGTAAGTGATGAGCTGGGTGCTGGCATAAAACAGGAATCACCCACACAGGGGGACACAGGTCTTGTTAGAGCTACCTGATTCCCTAAGAAGCTTCTAGGAGCAGTAGGATGCCCTGAGAGCCTCTCTGTTACACCTCTCAGGAGACACTGTCTCCTGCTCTCACTCCCTATGAGTGATGCTGTTTGTCTTTCAGGGCAGACTGTGATGGCAGAGCTGGAGGAGCAGGTTATGTCAAATCACAGGGTGCAGAAAGGGATAAGGAAGCTTGGATTCCTTGGCTAAGCAGGAGAGGAGGAGCAGGGGCTGCAGGTTTCCAGGAGGGCTTGGACTCCCTGGCTGTGAAGCTGCATCTCAGCACTGCCATCCCCCAGTGTGGGAGGCACAGGGTGAAAGGTGGCAGACTTCATGGATGGGCTGACTGCAGGGCATGAGCACTGCCTGTGGAAGGGCAGAGCTGGTGGGAGAGGGAGGCTCTAGCCAGCACTAGGGGCAGCAGTGAAAAAACAAACCGAACAGAACAAAAAACCCCAACCCCAACCCGTGGTGGCAGCCTGCCAGCTCCAGCTGGTTTCGTAAGGACATTTCAGCCTAAAAATACACAAATACTCAGCCAAAAAAAGCCAAATCTTTCTGTGCCGAATCTGTCACCCACAGCCCTTCGTAAGGCAGGAAGAAATTCCTGTTGGGTCTGTCAGTCGCAGATGAGAACAGATTATCCGGGTTCAGCAGGTTTCCTCAGAGGGAGGATGCCCTGTGCTGTGTTTATAGGTGGTGCTGGCTGCTCCTCATTGCTAGGCAAAATGTGAAAAGAGAAGAAATTGTTCCCAAATTCTCGCAGTGTTCACTCTTCCAGGCAGTGTGAACTACCCTGGCTCCCACCCTTCTGTGTGGGAGCTTTGCCATAATGGGGGCAGCCCTGATTGGAACTGTGGGTCATTAAATAGCAATTTATTTAGTCAAGATGTCAAGATTTTGCTAAACCCCAAGCCAAAAACAACACTGTAACAATGCAACACGGCAATGAAAAATGGCAGAGGTGGCAAATACTTTGTCTCCAAGGAATGAACTACCTACATAACTTCTCTGCTCCTCCTTGCAGTGCAGTCTGTATCTCCTGGGTCTCTCCAGACAGAGAAATTTTGGAGTGTACAGAAGGATTAGATGTGTGGAAGTGACAATACTGTATCACCAGTTTTTTGCCTGCAAGGTCCATACTCAAAGCAGTGCTGAGTTTACAGCAGAGTTGGCTGCTGAATTTGGTATGTCACATGGAAAGGTGGTGAGCAGAGCACTGGAGCTCTGGTTCAGCTGGTGAACGCTTTCCTGGTCTTCCCAGATACTTTCACATGGACCAAGCGGGGATATAGTCCTTCAGAAACCAGGTGCTCACATGGGATAGAAGGCCCTGATTTCCCTTCTCTTGCATTTTCTTTAGAGGCTGCATGAACTTCAGGCAGGAAATGTCTTTTGAGACTCTGTCTTTCCCTGATGACTCGCATGCATGGCTTGGAAAGGTTAACGGGAAGAGCCTGGCTCTGGGACCAAGCTTCTGGGTGGCCTCTTCTCCATGGGGAGGCTGTACCCCAGGAGAGAGAGGGTCTGGTGGAGCTCTCCTCTGCACAGGGGTCTGAGGAGGGCCTGGTGGGGTGGGCACTAGAACAAGTGCCAACATCTTATAATGGAGCTCAGAGATGCAGAGTCCTGCAGATCTCTGCCTGTGAGTTTCCCACCAAGGAAGTTCAATACTCCTGCTCTCCTGGCAGCGCTTGGTGGGAGGGGAAGGTGAGCATTGCTTAACATCCACCTTCAAGACACTGTGACATGGTCTCCATCCACCCTGCTTTGGGCCAAAAGAGGCAGCCCCTGGAGAGACTGCATCCAGTTTTGGTGACATTGGGTGTTCCAGGTGGATGAAGACGGTGGGTCAGATGCTAGAAAACATCCAGCTAATTTAAAAGACAATGTCTTTCCTATTGTGTCCTTCCTCCACCTCATACTCAGCCCTAGGTGAAGTCATAGGACAACATCATTTCTTAATTTATGAGGATAATAGCAAAACCTGAGACCTCTACCAAGCCCAAGCCCTGCTGGACCACAACATGCTGAAGCTCAGACTGCTCACGTCTCCCCCACCTTGCACTGACAAGAAACAGCCCCACTCCAGACCCAACACCAGCAGACACTGCAGAGCTGCTCCTCCCTGGAAATTGATTTGCATCTCATTTGTGGAAATGGAGCAAGGCTGGTGATTCCAGTCAACCAGCTCTGGCCTTTATGGACTGTTTTGTTTTGCTTATTGTAGGGGAAACTTAATTATTCAGAGCTGGTGGGCATATTTACTTACTGGGGTAAATTAAACCATAAATTCAGACAAATGTACCTACCTCTACACTTGTGATGTATTTTCCCTTTCTGCTTTATTGGGCTCCAAGACACAAAGGTGGGTTGTTCAATAAACAGTGCAATGCAAGTCATCCCAATTAATTGGATTGTTCCATTTATGCTGCTACTGCCTCCAATTAAATGCAAGGGAGCACAAGTGACAGGCATGAGTAAGACGGGTGTGCAGAAAACCATATTCTAATGCAAAAGCTGTGACGAGAAAATGGAATCTACGCACCTGATGGGAATATTAATGCAAACCCTTGACCTATAATTTTTCTTTCTTCATTTGAGTGCACCAGCAACAATTGCAGCTCATTAAAGTGGATCATGTCCTGACAGTCATGCATAATGTCCAAGTCTCACAAGTCCCATGGTCTAAATGTTTGCCTTGCTGGTGAAGCCAGTAAGGTAAATGTTTAGACCATTAGACTTGTGGGATGTGGACATTATGATAGAACTGCATGGTCCTGCATGACTAGAAACAGGAGACTGCAGGAAACCTCAAAGATCTTTTCTCTCTTTTAAACCCAGTATTATCAGACAAAGAGGGATGGGAAAAAACCCCAACCCAAAAGTATCCGTGTGGTTTGGACCTCTGGAGTTCATCTGGGCCATTCCCCTGTTCAAAGCAGGGCCAAATTCAAAGTTAAATTCAGTTTGAAAGTTAGTTCAGGTGGCTCAGTGTTAAGCATTTCCAAGGACAGAGATTTTACAGCCTCTCTGGGCAGCCTGTTTCAATGCTGTCTTGTCAGGGCTCAATCTGGAAGCTGTTCACCACAGCACAACAACATCTGGCTCTACTTTCTTAACTGCTTTTTTGATGCAAAGTGTGTGTTGGCATGTGGGATGCACTAAGCATCAGTAGGGAAGGTGATAGCATCATGCAAAGACAATTCTTTTGCAAGGAAAATAGATCAGAGAACAGTCCCACACAAGATGGAGTGAGAAGGAAGACACTGCAGTATTTTACTCTGAGTTTGGTGCCGCTTTTCTCTAAGGCACTGCCAGAGCAGTTCTTGGAGTAAGCAATGTGTTGTCCAGTTTGGGCTTGGTATTTGGCACAGACTTGAGATGTCAGGGCTGTGGATAGCTGTGGGAGAGCAGCAGACACAATTGCATCTCTATTTCTCCACTGAGAGTGAGGTCTGTACCCTTCTCTGGAGGCATCTTTCCTTCCCATTGCTCCTGACTGAGAGAGCCAAAGGCAACAGTCTTCCTAGCCCTGACACCTCTGATATGTGTGAAGATGGATGGGTTGAATGCAGGCCTAAAATATTTTACATTTTCACGGTAGTTTCACAACCCTGGCATTATCAAATGATCTTTCAAAGTACTTGGAAGCAGGAGGAGAATAACTTGAGATGAATTCTAGCTTTTCTGTGTCTGTGTACTTGCAAACTGTCTCTGCCTACACATCTTGCAGGGTCTGTGCCTGTTTGGAGATGCGCACGGAAAATCAGAGCTCGTGTGGATGCTCCGTCTGCTCCATTTCCCCCCTGAAGTTTGGAGGCTGTTCAAAGCAGGTCCCTGTCCCTGGGTGGTTAAGATCAGACTTGCCCTATGTGCTGCACTTCACTGACCAGGCTAGTTAGGAACTCGAGGCTAGGAAACACAAGACAATTTCAAAATCTGAACAAAAGTAGGAGATTAAGGAAACCAGCTGGAAACCTCTATTTTGCTGATTTTGAAAGCAAAATGTGGGTCACAGATGTGCTTCCACAGACAGAAACTGGCTAAAGAAGAAAAAGACATCAGCAGTGACCAAACTCTTTGATGATCAGAGGTAGATTTAGCTCCTAGGCATGGAGACGAGAAAGGTAGAGGAGACGAAATAGGAATAAAAACATAATCAAGATATTAGGAATGTGGAACGCAACCCACCCGTAAATTTGCCTTAGGGAACTATGAAAAAATGCAGTAACAAAAAAAGATGAAACCAACTGCTACATCTTACTCTCTTCCCTTCTCTTGCCATCCTTATGGTTTTACTTTTTGCAGTCCAAGACACAGGAGGTCCATTATAGAACCTTCCCTCTTCCTCAGTCATGTTTTTACTTTCTGAAAGTATTGTTTTCTACTGTTCCTTTGCAGTAGCTAAAAATACTTGCTAAGGACAGGTGGACTTTAGAGCCCAAAAGAAACAAAACCTTGCAGGAAGGTGTTAAGGAAGCATGTATTGGAGACTAGAAAGCAATATGCTCCTGGCCTGTCTGTGATAGGACAGAAAAGCTACAGCTCACTTCTGGTTTAGTCTAATACAAAATACGAAATTTATTTTCAGTGAAATTGATGACAGAATAGTAAGAGCTATGCTGCTGATTCCTGCAGGCTGCTGATTAGCCTGAGACTTGGTCTGCTAGGGGCCATAACAGAAGGCCTATTGTTCCAGCCACTTAAAAAAACTCAAGGTAAAGCACTGGAAGAGCAATTAAGAACAACAGCAGCACTGACTTAGAGAAGCCCAGGTGGTGGTTCCTTAGAAATAGACAGACAGTGGGGGAGGTTCTGAAAAGCACTGAGGGCATTTGGCGGGTGGTTTCTGGAGTGACGGCAAGTGTCACTCCTGAAGGTCCCACCTGTGCTGGTCATGACATGACTTGTTCACTTGGTGCCTTTGGGCTGTGACATGTGCTGAGCACTCGTGGAGCATCTCCAGCCATCTCCAAAGGCTGCAGCAAACCTCCCTCCTGCCAGCAAAACACCAGTCCCTGCGGCTTAACACCAAGAGAAGCCTAAAATAAAAGCTACGCTAGTCCAGCTCACTGCCTGTCACTGTTTTTCAAACTTTGGAGAACTTCAGATTCAGTTCTTGTCAGGAATTTATTTTTCTTAGCCCTAATGAAAACACATTTTGTAGTTAGTGTTTTAAATCCAGTATCAGTGTCAATAAAGATAAGCCTTTTCCCAGGGTGGGGAAAAAATATAAAACTGTCTGAAATCTTTCAGTCAAGCAAAAGAAAACAACCCCAAAGCACTGAAGGATTAAATGAAAAATATGCCTCTTTTCACTAGGAGTCCACTGGGTGTGAGTAAGTGCCAACTGAGCTCTCACTTGCATCACCATCTAGTGTGATGGCACCAGGGCCTAGAGGTGCAGCAGGATGTGTTACAGTGCCCTGCTCTGCAGCAGCAGCTCTGCTCCCAGAGATGGAACCACCAGAGGCTCCTGAACACCAGCAGGTCCATAAATGAAAGGGACTTTGTTATCTTCAGCTTCACTATCCAACCTAGCCCAGAGAAGACAAGTGTCCAGCCACAGCACAACTCAGTGTGGCTAAGAAGAGAGGCAGCACAGCACTTCCCTGGCAAAGAGGGCTGTGCATCCTCCGCTGGATGCAAGTGAATTTGTCAAAGACATCGAATTCATTTTGTTGGGCTGCAACCCCACATTGAAATGGCTGTGAATACCAGAGCACAGAGCCTCTTCAGTTGATAACTAGAAACTGCTTGTGGTTTCAGAGCTCTTGCTGATGAATTGCCCAGCAGCTGGTCACATTGGGAGGGCTCTGCTTATTATTTTCAACTGCTTTCTCTCATTGAAAGAAAATCAAAATACTTTCCTCAAGGTAATTGGCTCTAAAACAATTGAAGAATTTTCCACAAGGTTGTAATGCAATTAGGACTGGCATTTCAGATAATTTATATCTCTAAAGGTATGTTTATGCCATCATACCTTTCTTTGTGGAAAAAAAAAAGAGAAAAAAAAAGAAAAGGTTGCTGGCAACAAAAGGCTGATTTTGCTATTACAGGCAATGAAATATAAATTAAACACGGACATCCACCTCGTACTGATTAGAAGACAGCATAATGCCAGGATCATCTCTGAGCTGTGATGATGGTTGGCTTGGATGCTGTGCCACCAACTGCACATCTGCAGGTTTCCCATTCGGTTTTCCATCAATGCCAAGGGATGTGTCATCACTTGCCTTCTGCTGCAGCACCACAAGAGCTGGGCTCCCTCCCTGCCCTGCCAGCTTGGGTGGGAGGGGCTGGTGCAGCCTGGGACACCAGGCCCACCACACAGAACAAAACCAGCAGGCCTGCCCGTGATTGGGCTCATCTCTTGATAGATATCCAGGAAAATCCTAAGCAGAGTTGCCAAACAATCCAAACATAAAATAACAACTCCAGAAGTGCATGAAAGAGCTGCTGAACTTATTGATATGGGATATTGTGAAAGCCAAAAGCATGGATGTAGCATTGCCCTGACACCATTGGGAAGCCTCTATTTCCCTAAGTAACAAAAGCTCCAAGGGTACAATGGGAGAAATGACCACTCTGTGCTTGCCTGTTCCTTATACCTGTACTTAATCACCTTTTACTGACTCCTGTCCAAGACTCAGTACAGGGCCAGGGGACATTTTGCCTGACTGAAACAACTTGTACAATTGAAATTATGGGATGAAGACCTGGCCTAGATGCAGACAAACAGATGGGGCAAATTATCATTACAGATGGATGTGAACTGAAACGGGGGAGACAATGTCTCTTCAGAGCCAGAGCAGCCATTTATGGGCAGATGTTCTGTCCTTATGACGGGATGAACCAAAACCATGGGTTCAGACAACTGCCATTAAAAAACATCTGGATATGGTCCCTCATGGCAAAGATGCCACTGACTGTATTATAGGAGTAATGCAATGCCACTGGAAAAGCAAAGATGTCCCTTACCCTTGGTTGTAACCCAGCTGACCTATCAGTACACTGTACGACCACCAGAAAAGCACACCCAAGAGCTGTCCTGCTGTACAAAGCAGGTGATCACACTCTTCTGCTCTCAATGAGACAAAGAAGGCATCAGCCATGTCCATGGGTTGATCTGCCTCTATTCACCAGATCAGTGTTTGCAGAAACCTACCTTGAGCTGTTTGGGAGCAATTGGGGAGCTGGCCCTGGGGTCATAGACCTGTCCCCTGACTGGCCAGAAGGGGACATGAATGTCCTGCATGATCCCTTCTGCCATGCAGCAGCCTATGACACAACACACATCCCAGTGCATCAGCAGAGACATTGTCAGTTCCACTGCTATGAGGTCATTAACAACCCCAAATGCACCTTCTTAACATGAAAGACTATGGACAGGTATACTCACTACTGGGCTGAGTCATTGAGTTGATATTCCCTGGACCGGTTGAAGCATTCTTGGATCCCAGAGTCTGCCCAGAGTCTCATCATAGCTGACAGCAGCTCTGGAGAGAAGGGCTCTGTGTCCTCCATCCGACTTACGACATCACAGACCATCTTGGCATCAGCCTGTGGAGGAAAGAAATGAGAGGTCACACAGGTGCTCAAGGCAGAATTTGGAACCAGGAATTTCAGAAACAGTTCAATAAACCATCAGGAGTAAAGAGGTTGTGTTTCTTGGAATGGGGCTTTAGCATTCACACTATGTGATCCAGTAGAAAGGGCAAAAGGAGGATGGAGCAAGGAAGTCACAAGGACAAAGGTTGTTTGTGCAATTCACCTCATGTCAACAAATACTTGCATCCAACAGACAAAGCAGTCTGCAGTGCACACGTGTGGAGTTTCTTGGGAACAGAAAGAAATGCACACATATACAAAGTTATTTATTTAATTGTTAGCAAAGTGGTGCATACTCTGCAACAACGCCTGCACTAACCAAGTGTGGAACCCTTCTGAAGCAGGGGTTTTGTATCAGAAAGGACAGCAGAAAGACTCCAGAAACAATTTTTTTCCAGATGCTGGTTTATTGCTTTTCCTGAATGCTTGTTCTTTTCTATGAGCCCCTGCAATGAGGGCTAATTCATGTTAATGCAGACCACCTTGGCTGGCTGTGGTGCTCTGTGACTCAGAGGGAGAGGAATCTCCCACAGTTAAGGAGCATGGCAGCCAGGGAAGGGACAGCTGGCCATTTTCAGATGGAATCTTTTTTGGTGAGAAAAAGGGGATTTGCTGGAACAGCAATTTTTCCTGGAGGATAGTGCTCTGACACAACTTTGGTCCAGAATATGTCTCTGATTTAGGATGGAGATGTCTAGACAGCCTTAGAATAGCTGAGTTCAGCCCTACTGTAATAGTCCACAGTGGCTGATGCTTTACTTGTTTGCAAAGCAGGACACCCAAATTCATGACTGGCTCTGCTTAGTTTGCAAGAAATGGATCTCCCACACCACCACAGACTCCTGAAACCCTTGGGATGTTGTCTCATCTGCAGTTTTGCTTTCATTCCTTTGAAAATGTTTCATATTTCTATGAGTTGAAAAACCCCCAATTATTATTTCTATTATTAATTGGAAAAGAGGAGCTCTTGTTCCCTGTGTGTGTACAGCAAACTCGTGAAGACTTATCTGTGTTCAACAAACTCTCCTTGTTTATTACCTTGTCTCTTGTCTGCTAGATTGAGCCCATTCCTGGCCAAACACAGGTGGAAACCTTCACCTTGCAGGGTGTTTGATCCAAACCAACAAACGCAAACCAGAAACACAAGCTGAGGCTCTCTGTGAGAGAGGGGAGTGCAGGAAGTGCCCATGCTTTGCTGAGTACAATTAGAAGTGGAGGAGTGCCAGTGTTGAAGAGCACCATAATAAACTAATTGCATAGGTGGATAGGACAAGGTATATGATGGGGTTTATATGGCCAAGACCAAAATTCCTCTGCAGCCTCTTTATTGGACACTGAAATTACAGAAAAACTGCAGGGCATCAAACTGCTAACATTGGAGACTGAAGCTGTGGGAGATTTCAGTGCTCAGAGAAAGAGCCTCAAGTCCCCTGAACACCCAGCCTTTATAGGCTGGAGAAGTCCCAGTACTGTATGTATCAGTACTGTATTCCATAAAACTTAATGGAGTGGTCTCTATGCTTTGAAGGCTTTATGAACATAAGTCTCTCAGAGTACTTAACTTTGTATTTTAATGCCCAGGAATCTTCCCAACCCTCTGTACAGAATATGCTCATTTTGGAGAAAGAGTATTGGTGACTCACACCTCAAAGCCAAGACAAACGAAGAACCTTGAAGAGTTCAGTTAATTTCAAAAGCTTGTTTTCTGCCCCAGAGTGCTTCATGAGCTCAGTGAATATTCATAAATCATCTGTATGGTTTGCCTGCCCTGCTGGAGCTGCAATTCTGCTCTTTTCACAGACTCTAAATGACATAAAACCTGCTAATGGCTGAGGTCTGGTGTGGCCCCATTATGTGTGCATGGGTGGTGCAGGAAAAGCATCCAAGCTTTCAGTCAGGTAGAAGGAGGTCTTTCTATGTTATCCTCACTACTAGGGGGTTTATAAGTGTAAGTTACAGATCTGTCCATCTGTCTACAATGGCAAAACATATGTGAAGCTCTCCAGCTGTTATGAGCAGAGTCTGGGCTGCTTCTGAGCTTTGTGGATTTAACTGCAGGCTGCTTCCTGCAAAGCATCAGAGGGAACAGCATGGTTGTCGTATTTTCTGTGCTGGGAAATATCTGCCTCACCTTTTCAACTACTGAGACCTGTGGCAGTTCTCCATAAGACCCAGCACAAGAGGGTTTGAGCAGAAGATACATATGAACAGTGAAGGACAGGGCAGAATGGGAGTGACCAGGGACAGCCATCTTTGGCTGTGGTTATCAGGTCTGCTTGGGCCAGAAGCAGGGCTGAGCATGTAGGGCAGGGGGTTATTTTGGTACACGCTCCTCTGCAGTCACTGGAGGTCCCTTCTGGGGATAGAAGAGGCTGCCTTCCTGCAGCATGGACACCTGCCTGCAGGGCAGACTGAGTCAACAGGCTGGAGAGGGGAACGGCTTGAACAAAAGTTTATTGCTCTTGCTGAACAGAAATAAGAATATTCCAGACTTAAGTTTTATTTTGCAGAATGAACCATTGAACTCTTAGTTTTACAGACCCAGAAAAAGTATTTTAAAAATACTCCTCCCCCCTGCCAAGGATGAAGTCCCTCTGTCAAGGAGCATGGGGCCATCCAGGAGTTAAGGGATTTGTTAGATGATTTAACAAGCAATTATGGATCCAAGAAGAGAAGATACTCCTTTCTTTTCTCACTCTCCAGGCTACATTTCAAGCTGGGAATGACATTAAAATCTCCAGCCCCCTCTGGGCCCAGCAGGTAGATTTTTAAATACTGCCTGATTGACTTTTCCCTGCCCGCCTCCCCTGGGTCTGGCACTCCTGTTTTCCTGAGGTGAGAGGAGCTGAGCCTCCCGCCACGCTCTGCCTCTGTACAGCAGCCAGCAATTAAATAAAGGAAAACAAAACAGGCCAACCAGCCCCCCTCCCCGGCCTTGCAGTTCCCATTCGACAGGGTTTTCGTTAATGAATATCACGGTGGTATTTCAGCTACCTCGGGAGCTAAAAATAAGCAGCCCTTGCCTCCTGGGAGTGCTGGAAGGAGCTACAAAATGGTGCAAGGGCTGCTCCCACCACTGCTGCCTCTGCCTTTCCCAGCTGCTCTGTCTCCCATCTCCTCAGAAAAAGCCATCTGGGAGGAGGGTAAGAGGCCACAATGGCCTCCTTCATGCTGGTTCTTATCCAGCAGAAGCATCCTAGCCTATCACTGCAGCATTCCGGCATGTCCTGCTGCCACTTACCAATGCCTTGCATTTTCCATAGCAGGTGAAACCCTGACCTCTGAGCTGATCCCCTTCAGGTTTTTCATTACAGAGAGTGGGATTTGTCGCTTTGTGTCACTCCTGAATGCTGAATCCATCCACCTACAGTGGGAGAATTAGAGCTGGCTGGGCTTGGCCTGGGGAAATAGCTGAGCTCAGAGACCCTGGGAACGCGAAATACACGTCCAGACTTCAGCCATCAAGCCAAAAACCCAAATAACCCTTTGCTAAAGAACAAACCTCTGCACTGGTCGGGAATGGAGAGGGCTCTGTAGGTACAGGGCAGGGTCTGAAACCCACTGGCAGATGTGAATTAGGAGCCTGTAAACACAGCAGGAAGTCAGCATGTCTTGTTCCCAACCCCGGGCTGTGGGCTCACCTGTGCACCACAGTCACAGTATAAATCCAGTTCATAAGGGGACCTGTTCTCTCCCAAACCTGGACATAAGTGTAGTTATTTAATTGTCTCCCATATGTCACTGTCACCAAGCACACGGACTGTGCTCAGCATGCAAACTTGTGACTTCGCTTGCAACAGCCACATAGCCCAATTAATGTGTTACCTTGCTGGAGGGAGAGGGGCCCCTCCCATCAGCCTGATACTACTGGCACTTGTTTGTCTCTGCAAGCAAGTTATTTTCCATCACACCAATACAGACCACCCTTGATTATTCATTCCTCACCACCAGACACGATCAGTGCCCATGAAGGTACCAGCAGAGCCGCCTCTGCCCTTACTCCTGTAGAGTTGGAGTGTGACACAGGTCCCCATCTCTGACTATCCCAGGGTAAATCCTGGCTATGATCCTTTGAAATTGCCTGGACACTCACTAGGGGGCTTTCCCCCCCTCCCCCCCCAAAAAAAAGCAATAGTTTTTTGGAAGGGGAAAATTTAAGGAAGGCAAAGCCTTGTGTGAAGCTCTGTGGTACGAGTCTGCTAAACCCTATAGAGCTGCACTGAGTTACACTCCTAGGAGAGCTGAGCCATTGTGTCACATTGCACTGTCCTTCCTTTTGGTGAACTAAATCTCAGTAAATATCATTTTTTGCTGTTATTTACTCTGATTAATGATACTTGTCACTCAGCCTGTCTCAAAGGTTAGCTCTGGGGTAATTTCCTCTGGTGGCTGGTTGTACTCTGAGCTGCCTCTCAGAACATTTCAGAAAATCCATGCAGTGGGGGAAAAGATAAGCATTGCAATTTGGCTGATGGTGCAAGACAAATCAGCATGGCACTACTTATCAGAAAGCAATCTCATGAAAAAGGTAGTGGCCATCACCAGTTGCGAACTTGGGGGAAATCAAACTGATGTCTTAAGAGCAACCAGCACCCAAAAAGGATGTCACTGGAAGGAAACCTTCAAGGAGGATCCAGATCCTGATGCCAGGGCATAGCAGTACGTGCCTCTGCTAGTGCAGTGGAGAAATAATGTCCTGTAACTTAAGGGCCGAACATGTCTCATAAACTGAAAACCTTCTCCTCCTCCTTACAGAGTGTCTCAGAAGTCTGGACCCTGCTTCCCAGCCAAAGAGTGGCTGCATCACAGCAAAAGCCAGTGATTTTCACAGCATTTGCAGCCTGAATAAATCCTGGAAACAAGCAGGGCTGGTGAACATGCCTCTTCCAGAGACATCCAGGGCCCAGCTCCAAGTCCATAGGAGTTTTTGGAGACACTGAATAGCTACACATATGACTCTCCCTCTCACTCTCCCTCTCTTTCTCACACATCTGTGTTTCAGAGCTGACCTCTCAATCTGTGGAAATCTGTCTGGCATGAAGCAGCTGCTGTGCATCGCAGGAGAGACAACCTTCTCCCTTCCTCCTCCACCCTTCCATCCGCCTTCAGAACATTTAATCAAGGCCTCCCACCTCTGCTTGGCATTTGGCTTGCTGAGAGATCCTGGAAGGCTCTGAGCAGGTAAAAATCTATCCAGTAGCTTATTAAAATCTATCCCTTTGGAGAATACCTTGAGGTGGGTACCCAAACTACATCCCCTCTGCACTCTTGTTAGTTGGAGGTAGGACTGCAGAGCTCCAGACACACATCCCAGTGGACTGTGAAAGGGGTTTATGCTGAGCTTCAGTGTAGTGCTCTCTAGCAATTTGCATCACATAGCAAAGCGAAGCCTAACAAATTCAGTTAGAGATGGTTGGCTTTCCACAGTGTCATAGTAGCCATCTCCTACCCTGCTCGTGTAAAACGGCTCACAAAAGGATGGTTGACTTGGGATACAGCACTGAAGGGCTGTTGTCTGTTTGTGAGCAGACAGACTATTCTGCACAGAAAACATAACCCGACAGCCATGGTGATGTCCAGATCTTCTCCTGAGGTTGTGCTGTCTGGCTATCAATTAGTACAGCCCCAGTTTTCACATCCTTCTGGAGCCAAGATGGCACCATCACCTCTGACTGTCTTGGCCAAACAGTTCTGTGTGTCTGGGATGTGGTCTAGGATCTCTAGCCTGAAACCTTGTTACAGCTGTTTTTTTCTGTCTGCTGCTTCCTATTTGGAGAGACATTGAGCAGGACTGATATTATAGATTATTATGGCTCTTACAGCAGGCCAACTGCTCTGTGTTCAGTACTACCTTTATTCTTACCCATTCTGTATGATATGCAGCTGATCAAATAATAATTGCTAGCCATTATGTGGATATAACCTTCTTTTCCCCTCCTGCAACATGTGTAAAATAATACTCCCTGTTTGCTTGGACTAAGGACTATCTGTCAATCCAGGGACTTTATAATGCACGGACTAAACTAAGCTCTTGGGCTACCAGCTGGCCACCACCATAGTAAGAGTTCCTACAGCTTCATGTCTGGTACAAAATAGTGCTTCACTCAGCAGAGAGGTGGAAACCCACCACCCAACAATGCAGAACTCAGCCTGCAGGAGGGATGACAAGCCATTTCCTAAATATCCTTTATTCTAGGAAATTGCAGGGTCCTCCCCTGTCCCTGAGGAGCTCAGAAGAGCTCCTGAACTGGGCGAGACAAACGCGGTGGGTAGCTGACCTGATTTTTCCAAGCAAGGATGGGAAAGCCAAAAAGCATGTGTTAAATGGTCTCAAAATAGGTCCTGACCCACTGGCTGCAAAGGAAGGTGAAAAAACGGCATTCTGCCCATCCCAGTCCCTTCTAATTCAAGAAGAGGGCATTCCCAAAAGACCTAGAGCCAGTGCAAACTCCACCGGCATCCCTCCGAGGGCAGCTTTGATGGGTCCTCTGTCCTACAAGCACTGAGCAAAGGGGCTGGGTGTGGGTCCTGCAAGCCTAAATGTCATCATTGCTGAGGACTTTCAGACCATGCAGGCACAGACAGCGCTGCCCACCAGGGAGGGGATGAGAGGAGAGTCACAGATGGGGGACATTAGCCGCATGGCTTCATGCTCTGCAGGGAAGGGCTCTGCCGCAGTGCTGAGGAGCAGACTGGAAACATGGAAAGACGAGAGAACAAAATCCTTGCAGCTTACTGCCCTTCTCCTCTCTGTAAAATCCTCTGATAGGTAAAAGTCCACAAAATGTAATGGCAATGGAGTGTTTGTGCTGCAGGAAACGGCAGGGAAATGCCTGAGATGCCACAGTGGGAGAGCAGGTGTGGAAGCTGCACTGGCTCCTGGCATTTGTGAAATAAACGGCTATTTTACATTCATTGCAACGCCGATGGCTGAGGACGAGCTGAGTGGGAGTGGTGGCGATTCTCTGGGAACCCGCTCCGGGTTCGGGAATTCCTGACGGCTTTAGCCTGCACATCTTTCACTCTTCAAATGTCTTTAAGATTTTCCACGCTAACATCCCTCCAGGCGACTGCGTAAGGGTGGCAGGGCAGAGGGGACAGTCTCGTTCGAAGCTTTCCCACCACAAAAGGGGAAGACAGGCTTTGTCTTTGGAACAGAAAGGGAAACCAGCCCCTGTGATGGGTGCATTCCCAGGAGAAAGACAGATTTTTTTTAACATCTCTGGCTAAATGTCGCTTGTGTATGATGATTTATAGGGCAGCGCCTTCCTGCTGGGAAGCCGTGCAGTGCTGGAACCTGGTAATTAGTTTAATGCTCAGAGCTTGATGCTGAATGGTGGGTGCTAATCCCCACTCTACAATTAATCTCGCAGATTTATCAGTGCCTCGTACGATGGAGGACTAAGTCGTACGAGGCACTGATAAATCAAGCCTGTGGGTTACAGGCATCTGTCTCTGAAGAAAGTGATGGTGTTTCAATCAGAAAGAGCTCTGTTTCATTTTATGGTCCTATTTTACTTGGTGATCTATTTTGAAGATATATACCTAAAGGGGGTGTAAGCATGGGGAGAGGAAAAATCCAGATCTCCTTTTACCCCAACCCTGTTAAATTTCAGCTCTCTGTTGCCTCTTCTCTGTAATCCATAATTGGGAGGTGCCAAGTAATGCATGTGCTTCCTGTCTTTGCCTGTGCTAGAGCGATACATTTCTGCTTTTTGATCTCTGGCTGCAGCACAACCAGCGATGGAGATGTGGGGTGACCCCAGACAAGGGGGAATGGCTTCACACTAATACAGGGCAGGTTTAAATTAGATATTAAGAAGAAATTCTTCCCTATGGGTTGCCCACAGAAGCTGTGGATGTGCCATCCCTGGAAGTGTTCAAGGCCAGGTTGGATGGGGCTCTGAGCAACCTGGGGCAGTGAAAGGTGTCCCTGCCCATGGCAGTGGGGTTGGAATAAGATGATCTTTAAGGTTCCTGTGAACCCAAACCATTCCAGAATTCTATAATATTAACATTGTGAGGGGGATGGGCTGAAACAAGAAGTAATTCACTGAGTGACTGGTTAGCAAAATTTTGCCCATGATTCCTTACTACTACAGTGATTGTTTAGTTTCTCTCCCTCTTAATTTCCAGGTGACTGTGAACCTTTCTCTGCAAGGAAGATAAGAATTTCCAAGAAATGGGGGTGGAAGAACATTTGGCTGAGTTTCCGCTATAAGTGAAAGCTGCATCTGATGGGGCCGAGGTTGAGCAGTGAATGGTTGAGGTTTCTGTGGCTGCCTAGAAGGAGCCCCAGAGTTCAGAGCAGATGAAAGACAAATTTTTAGTTAAATCTCCCCAGTGCTGCTGCATTTCCAGCAAAATCAAGACTTGAGTTCTTGTAACAGACTTGGAGGAGCTCTTCCTTTGATCATCAGGGATTACAGAGACTAACCCCCAGCAAGTTGTTCCTTAGCGGAGCTGAGGCACATCACACACTAACAGATTTGCTTATATATTGTTTCAGGTTGCTGCAGAGAAAAATGTTCTATATTTTCCTTACAAGAGCATCAAAAAAGTTCTCCAACCCTTTGGTAGCAGGAGGGTGAGAAGAGGAAGAAGAGGGAAAGGAAAAGAAGAGGGAGGGGAAGAAGCCTGTTGGGTTGAGTGTAAGCATTGCCATTCCAGGGAAAGCTGTTCTTGGGAATACTAACAGGAACTTTATTTTTATTAAGTGCTCTTTTCGGAGAGAATGGGTAAATGGGACCTCAGGTGCATCATTAGATGACAGGATAGTTCACAAAATAAGTGTCTGGCAGAGAACTATCTTTCTAACAGCTTAACAAGGATAAGCAGAAACAGGCTGAGGGCTTGGAAGAAGTTTTTGATGTTGTTGTGTGTATTTATTATTTATTCTTCTGGCACAAATATAGCATCAAAGAATGTCAAAACGAAAAAAGCTCATAACCTGCTGTCACTGGATTAGTCCTACATCTCTGTAACCATGGCATCATGTAGTATTGACAAGGAAAATCAGCAACAATGGGAAAAAAACACCCGGCATTTATAACACTTGTGAGGATGAGGCAGACTTCCTCACTCTGGTGAGGATGCACCAGAAGGGATAAGAAAATCTGTGAGCATCTTGCTAGCCTGGGCATCTGTGAGGCTCAGCTATGGTGGAAAATGCCACGAAACAGCAGAATTGCTCCCTTGTGTGTAATCCTGTGTGATATATATGGGGAAGAGAGGGTGGAACCCACCCTAAAACATTTTGCTGCCATTACAAGCCCCACCAAACAGTGGGGATGGCACCACTGCCTGCCTGTAGTTAAGAATGGAAACAGCTGCACCACCCCAAGCACCATGGTTGAAGCTCTCTATGCCTGTGACGTGGTGGTCATCTCTGTGGTGTCCTTGCCCACCGGGTGTGGCGAGTCCTTGCTCACCATCTCTCAGGCTCATCCTGTTCCAGTGCTTTCCTTCCTTCCCCTCGGTGCTCTCCTCTGGCCAGCCTCCCTGGCTCTGCAGCCACTGCAGTGGGAAGCTCTCCCTTGTGTTTATACAGAGTAGAGGACTGTGCTGACATGATTAGCAAGGCACAGGCTTAATATTGAACTGATTATTTTTTGGAAAGTAAAATGTGTTCACATTTTCTGGAATACTTTGGCTGGACTGGAAATATTTCAAGTACCATCAGGGGATTAGGGAGCTTCTTTAAATCTGCTTTTGGTTTGTTTCTTTTTTTTTACATCTTTGCAGACAGAAGGAGGAGTAAAAGCCAACTCCAAAATGTTCTTCATGGAGGGATTGGGATTTGGCAGTGTCCTGCAGTGATGCCTGCGGATAAGGGGACACAAGAACAGTCCAGCCTCTGATTGCTTCCCAGTGCTATCTTGCAGAATGGGTCAGACTTCTCCTGCAGACAGATTTGGGGCAGAAGGAGCCCATGTGCTTCAGCTGCCCAAATGGGAGCAAAGCTCAGGCTTGGGGTCTATTTGCACTGCTCCTCACTCACCTGGTGGCACAGAGCAGAGTTGCCAATAAAACTTGGAGCAGAGACTTTCACAGCTGCCTAATAGGACTGGAAATCTGATTTCCTCTTAAATAAGCACACCAGGCCTACAGCCACTATATACATCTTGAGTATATACATACTATATACAGCAGAGTGTGGTGGGTCCTTCCATGGCATGGCCAGTCAGTGAAAGTGAGAAATCCCGGGAAACACAAATGTCTGCCATTCCTAGCTCCTCTTTATCTTCCCTTCTTGGTTACTTAGGTGTTTTCTCTCCCTGATGCTACTGCAGCTCTGTCTGCCTGCAGCCATCCCAGCCCCAGGAACAGCCCTGCCTGTGCAGCACTCTCTGGAGATGCCATGTCTCTCTCAGGCATTCAGCCCGTGGTGCATCACAAAAATTACCCACCGAGGATTGAGCGATGCCAGTAAGATGCTCGTCTTCCCTCCACCTCCCAGGGCTACTTTCTGCCTTGGCCACAAGCCTGCTGCATCTTTGTGTGGTTAATAAAAATAACCTAAAAGTACGCGGGAGCAGACAGAGCAATCCCAGAGACTCCAAACATCTAAGGGGCTTTGTTTCCAAGGCAACATCTTGTCTCCTAGCTGCAAAAGGCCACGGGAATGAAGGCAGCCTATGGAAAATGAATAGCTAAATGACAACAACAACAAAAAAATCTGCCGGGGAGCATTTCAGGGAGGGGGAGCTGTTCGTAGGGGGGCCAGGAAAGAGCAAAGCTGAGCAAGCCAGGACTAGCTGCACAGAGCATGCAAAGGGACAGGGTGCAATTTATCTCATGAGAAGCTCAGTCCTGCCCCCATTGAAATGCAGAACATCACTTCCACCGACTTAATGGGAGCAGGGGAGCTTACACAAATCAGCTATTCTTTCCTTTTTCCCCTTTTTTAAGCTACACTGTTTGAAGATTGGAGCTAGTTAAAAATAATCCATTGTCCGAAGCAGAGCCTTTCCCGGTCCCAGGAGCTCCTCAGCCAGGGCTGCAACTCACTCTCGATTTTGGCCACCCTAGATTCCCACTGCCAAAGCTGCCTCCTCCCTCCACAGTGCAGAGTGGTGAGGTGGGAGGTGCCAGAGCAACAGAGCATCCCTCCAGCTCTTCCCGGTAAGAAAGGGATGTGTTTTCACCCATTTTCCAATGTTTCCAGAGCACTGTGTGAGTATCTGTGGGCCATCCATGCTGCAGAGCCAGTCCTTTTGCTATGGCTGCAAGGATGGTTTTGCTCTTACTGCCCAGATAGTGGACTTGGAGCATCAGGCAGGGGGAAAGCACATCTCCCTCTGCCCTCCAGGTCCCACTGGTGACACCTATGGCCCCTGTCTGACAGCATCCTCCCTCGAAGAGGGCAGGTGAGCAGCTCTGGGGCTCCACCATGGTGCATCTAACGTGGAAGTTGTCCTTATGTAAGTGACTGTCACAGTCAAATGCCTCTGGGATCATTTATGGGATTGATATCAGACAGAGAAGGAAGAGGCTCCCCAGTGCCAGGCGAGATGCCTGCCTGCAGATGCACTGCTCCTGCCTTTCCTCTCCCTCATGTCTCTCGGGAATGCCTAAAAGCTGAGCATCATGATGCCAAGTGAGCTGCTGGAGCTTTTCCTCTGTGTCCCAGGAAGCGGCATGGATGCCCTGGGAACATGACAGACACTGGGTCAGGAGCTCCTCAGCAGCAGCACAACTGACAGGGAGCTCAAACATGCCAGGAATGGTTTCCAGACACGGGAAGGGGAGGAGGCGGGAGCCTGAGTATTTCCCTGGGGTGGCCAGGAGGGATGGAGGACTCTGGGGTATGCTGGTCTCTGCCCTGGGCTTGAGCCAGTCTCAAGCCTGAGCTCTCTCTCTCCTTTTCCTCAAAGACTCTTTGGAATGATGAACAACTCAACCATAGATGTCTCGCCTGATGTTAAAACATTTTATTTAACTAATGTCTTTTCTTTGTACCTTCTCTCAATCAATACCATGTGAGCAAGAGGTTTCCAGAGGGAGAGCTGCTGGGAAATGTTCCCCTCACACTTCTTTTTTTCACACCCTCTTGCTGTGGGCAGGGTCAATCCATCCACATGGATGGATGTCTGCTATTTATTATTCATCTTGGTATGCTGAGCAGAGTCTCTATCTGAGCAAGTTTTGTGATGAAGAGGTTTGCTTCTCACTCCTCCTCCTTGAAACTATTTTAAATTTAGCTTAACTCCAGGGAATTCCTCTGAAATTGCCCTGGAGAAGTAAGGCTGGAATTTGGTCTCTATAGCCCTGCCCAGAACTGGAGGGCTGCCACATGAAGTCTGCCTGCAGGGAAGGACAGCTGGCCTGTCTGCTGTCACTGCATCTCCTCCATCCAGAGCCTGCTCCCGGCTGGGGATGCAACGGGCAGTGCTGGTTTGCCACCCTCCCTTGACTGAGTCGGGTTCCTGCAGCCACCGGCTGGAGAGTGCAGGCCCAGGAGGCATGAGCTGTTGGAAAAGCTGGGGATGACCAGTCTGATGGATCACTCTGCTCCCTCTTCCCAGATGACACCCTGTGGGGGCAAACCTGGATGACAGGGAGCTCCTGAGGCTTTAGGATGGACCAGCAGGGATGAGACCTGATTTTAAGAATTGGGACAGCATGGAACTTGGACTTTTGCTTCAAAACTCCACAGCCATTTTACCCTCTTGTTCCCAGTTCCTCCTTCATACAAGTACCCACCAAGAGTATTGTACAATTAATAGTTTTCTGCCCTGAACTCCTTTGCAGTGACCCTGGATCACCTTCCACTGCCATAACTTTCATCCCTACATAGCTAAACTTCACTTCTGCATGAAGTGATTCCTGCAGATTGCATCAAGTTTTCACTTGCAAATACTCTTGGACCATTTTCAAAGAGCTCAGCCCCACTTAACCATGACATATATTGTGTGGTTTGTACCATCCTCTGTACAACTGGCTCTCAAGATAGTTCAGAATATTAATACAGGAGTTGGGATTTTCCAAAGCTGACCTAACTTGATTCACACCAGGCTTGGCTGTAAATTGTTAGCAACAGGGAACAATGAATGTTCCTGAAAATCCCATTGCTTGGACATAATGATAGAGAAAGTAGACTTTGCAGGATACATTATTATTGGCTTGTTAAAAATTCTCACCTAGATGTCTTTAAAAATGTATCTGCTCAGGTCATTAATGGCATCTTGTCATTATGACTGAATTAATAAATAGTATTGATTTACATTATAATAAATTTATAGAGTAAATTAGAGCTAAAATACAGCCATTTGGTTGACCTGCTACTTCTTCAGAGTATTTGCTGGCAGTTGTCTCATGTTTTAGTTTTTCAAAAGGCCTGAACAGGAGACAATATAGCTGTTACCCTTGGTCCTAGCACGACCAGGTGATGAGCACCCGTTGAGCAGTCAGGGCACTCCAACCGCTTCCTGAAAATCTGTCTGCCCCTTCATTTTCTCTGCCACCCTTCTGTTTCAGATGGTTTAGCTCACTGGCTTGGCCTTGACAGACACACACATGCTCAGGCTGCCTTCCAGACCCTCAGCCAGGGACAGACAATACACGCTTACATCTCCTCTGCAGATAAAAACTGTCAAGCTTTCAACCTGCCTTTGAGCTGATATCTTCAGAGTAATAGGTCAAGCTGGAAATGCATTTCCAGCCCTTGTGTGCCTACCAGAAGCAAGCTCTCCTTCACTCCTTGCCACTCCTTGTGAGCCACAGCACTCAGTAATGAGGCCATTGATGGAGCAGTGGTATGTTCTTTTGTCCCTGCCAAAACCCTGCTCCCTCCTATTCAGCTCAACAAGATGCGAAGCCCTGGTGCTGCCAAGTGTCCTTTCAGCTGCCAAAGGAAAAGGAGCTAATCAAACAAGGAAAAGAGCCCAAGTACCAGGCTCTGTTCCCAGCTCAAAGCCCGAGGATACAATATCCGCTGGCCGGGCTGGTCAGCCTTGAGCAGCTCCTACTCTGCCTATCCCGGGCTGAGAGCCGTGGGCTCTGCCGCTCCCGGTCCGCATTACTGCTGCCTCAGTTAGCCCGCGCCGGAAAGCTGCCACACTGATCCCTCTCAAGGCACACCACAGCCTGTACTTGTTACTCCTTTATTTTTTTTTAGTTCCGTTCTGCAATGCCAGCTTCCTATCTCTTCCCTCCTTATTTCCCACACAAGCAGAAAAGCCTCACACTGTGCCTTTCACGTCCCCCGTCCTGTCAGTGGGAAGCACCTAGGAAGTCATCTTTTTGGCCTCTGTTTCAAACTCTGCTTGGCCAGAAACAAGAGGAGACTGTTGTTTTTCAGTATCAATATTTGAATTGAATATGGATTGTTGTCCCATAGCGCTGCTCGGTCAGTGATGCTCATGTAGCTGACTGGGCAGTGGCTGTGAACCGGCATCACTGCCTTGGTTCTGCTGCTGCTCCACGTGGAGTTATACCAGATGAGGATGGGGTTTGTTTTCGGCTGTGTCCTGATCTGCTTCTCCATGACATTCTTCCATCTCTTCATTTTTAGCACTGACATTAAGTATTTAGAGCATAAAATGACTAATTTGCCTCTGCAGCCGCTATGTTTTGAGGCCATTTGGGAATTGCTGAAGTTATTTGCCACCTACAGCCCAGTGAGTTTTATAAAGGTATTGTATGTTTTCATACTACTTCTAACTTCCAACTGTTTATTTACCACAGAGCTATTTACCACTGTGTCAGTTGCTGGGGGGCAGCCACTGCTGGGGTTAAACTTAAGGGTTATTGAACAGCCTGGTTACCACACACAACAGTTTAGGATGGGAGGTGAAAATGCTGCTTTGCCAAATGAATAACACCAAGTTATCTGTTTCAGCTGGAGCTGCTCCAATGCTTTTGGCATTTCTAGAGCTCATGGACACCACAAAGAATATTTAAGGAGGCAAAAAGTAATCTGCACGCTTTGGAGGTTGGCCATGGTGTCACTGTAAATGTCTCTCTGCTCTTGTAAAGAAGTGCCACAGGCACTTCAAAGGTCACAGGCGCTCAGCTGCTCAGGGTTGCATCTCTCCTGCCAACAGGAACCCCTCACATTGAAGGGAAAAGTGGGCCAGCTCTGAGGCGGAGAAGGGTGTGGTATGCTCAGCAGCCCTGCATCCCTCCTCTGATGCTCTCCTCCCCCACTGGAGAGCCTGCCCCAGCAATCTGTCCTTGTGTACACTGATCCTGGATTGGCTGGAGTTGCTGGAGGAGAGGGCAGCCTTAGCACAGCCATTCCAAGAAAACCTCAGGCTGGTGGTGTGGCCAATGTAGTGCTTGTGATCCAGGGAACAGGGCCATGGGGATGAGGTGGTGATCAGCACAGTGCTCCCCAAACCCAGGCACAGCAAATACCTGTGGGGCTGGTCAGTGTGAGCAATGGTGCTGGTGCCATATCACAGAGGCATCAGCAAAGCTGCTCCTGATGGACCTGTGGCTACTTGTGCTGAACTCAGTCTCATGATTACCCTGTATGCCACTCCTCTGCAGCACCGAGGTGCTGGGTCTTTGATGCCCATGCACCACTGTGAAGTGGAAGTGGCACAGAAGCCTTCCAGCAGCTCTGCTCCCAGCCCTGACACAGGAGGCAAAGTGGGGACACGCCAGTTGTGGGTCCACGTTCCCCTCCATCACAGTCCATCACCCCTGCACCCCACGGTGCCTGCTTTGGCTCATTCTTTAGTTTCATATAAACCTCTTCTGTTCTCTGGCTGTGCCAAACTTGGCCTGGCTGAACCTGTACCACTGGCTGCTGAAGGTCCGAGGGATGAGCCTGTGTCCTTCCTCCAGAGTCTTAGTCGAAGGTGCCATGGTCTACAGTAGGCAATATTTTGTCAAACCAGTTTCTGTTTATTGTCATGGATCTGGTGAGTCTTGCCTTCAAAATTCACCTGTGAGCCCTGCATGCTTCTGGGTTAAGGATAACAAACTCCTAAGGAATGGTGTTCTGCAGTGGGCATCCTTCTGGGCTGTGGTGTCAGGTGCTGGTGCCCTTCTCTGTCTGATATCTGTGCAAGTTTTGCTTGCTCTGTGAGAGTACAAATTCCCCTCTCCTCACATTTAGCCACACTACTTTCACCTGCCCATCCATACCCAAAACAGAGTTTGTGTGATGCAGTATCTCTACCCACTCTCACTGCATCCCAGCAAGTTTTCCTTCTCTTCTTCATTTCTATGAGAAGCTGTACAAAGCCCCCACCAACGTCAGGGCCTTGTCAAACAAGTGAAAAACACCCATGCATGACCTACCTCATGAAACTTCCCATCCCACCCCTTCAAGCCGGCCTGATGGACTCATAATTTAACAAGCTTTTCCATTTTCATGTGACCGATCCTCATTCCCCAGTTGGAGTAATGAACACTGGCAGGAATTTTCTGTGTTTGTAAATATTTCCCTGCTACTGTGAAGGGGCTGTTTTTCCCATTCTTCGTATCAGATGAAGATGGCTGCTCTGCTAGCTCACCATGTAAATTTAATAGCATTCCAAAACCTCTGTCCTACATAACTATGAATGTGTTTCATCCAAGAAGAACCTGTTATTGAAGGAGCTGCATTGCTAAATCATTCAGAAGGTTATTGTTTGAAGTACTTGCAGTCAATGGTGCCTTGGCGATTACAGCTCAAAAAGGGAGGGTGGAGGAAAAAAATGAGTGAGGATCATGGAAACTTCTTTAAATGAGGGCGCTTATGCACCAAGATCATCAAGGTATAAACGGGGCATTGCCAACCAGCAGGTCTGGCACCAGGAGG
This sequence comes from Sakesphorus luctuosus, assembly GCA_013396695.1. Taxonomy (NCBI): domain Eukaryota; kingdom Metazoa; phylum Chordata; class Aves; order Passeriformes; family Thamnophilidae; genus Sakesphorus; species Sakesphorus luctuosus. The sequence continues at coordinate 2,148,680 of VWZD01011160.1, read as the reverse complement.
ATGGGCCAGCTGCAAGCAGCTCTACAAATTATTCACTGGCAATTGCTTTCTTGCTGCTGCCCTGACTTATTTACACTCCAAAAGATTTCTGAAGTGCGTTTATTTAAGAAAGATGAATCCAGAGGCTCTGGAAGGGGAGAGGAGCTTTCCAAAGGAATCAGGCCCTGCCACGACACAATTCGTTTCACTCATTAACCCCTCCACACGAAGAACACACTAAGTGCTTATGCATTATGCATCATCAGGAAATTCTGATTTGATGGAGACTGAAGGCTAAAAGGCTTTTCTGTGCTTTTCCTTACTACTCATTGTCATGCTAGGAGATGGAGCAATACTGTGGAGGTGAGGAAAATTGGGGGAATGGGAACCCCTGTACCCAGACACTGAGTGCCACAGTGCAAATGGAAAGAGCTTCATGGTTGCTGAAGGACGTGTGTTCGCCTCACATTATTATCTCTTCATGATTTCAAACATTTCCACCCCCTTTAGTAAATTCCCTACTTTCTCTAAACACTTTCATGTCAAACACCTTCAACTCTGTTAAGAAACACAGTTCTGAGCACTGTGAGGACTCAGAGAAGGCAGAATGTCCAAAGGGAGACATTTTTCAGGCTGCACCTTCCTACTAAGCTTGTAAAGCAGCAGCTGGCAGAGCTCAGAGTTTCTAAGCTGATTTCAGTCATTTCATTGATGATGCAACTGTAGATATCTGCATCTCTGTCCTTTACTCTTTACTGATTCATCTGTTCCTCAAGCAAATGTTTAAAATGAATTTGCTTTTTTACACCTGCATATTAGCAGAATCACAGAACCACAGATTATCCCAAGTTGGAGTAGACCCACAAGGATTATCGAGTCCAGCTCCTCGCCCTGCATAGTACCCTCCCCAAGACTCACACTACCTGCCTGAGAGTATTGTCCAAACACTTCTTGATCTCTGCCAGGCTCAGTTCTGTGACCATTTCTCTGGGAAGCAATTTTAAGATGTCAGTCTAATCCTTGGGAGGGCACAACTAGGCAGATGTTTATCTGCCCATAATGACTGGGGTTCATGTCACAGGGAGCTGTAAGGGATAAACCTTTGTATCATGTAGAAGTGTCTCCTAGGAGCATGTGCCTCACAACCAGTAACCCCTACGCACATTTTGGAGATGCCCATCATGGCCAGCATTCTCCTGGTTCTGGTGCAAGGCATCTATGACTGATGCCAGGAACAGCTCAGGTCTCTTGAGTTACCATGGGATGGATGATGGTGCCATATGATTTTGCTGTTGATCCAGCTCCAGAAAAGAAGTGGTTATTTTCCTGTTGCTTTGCTCCTTCAGATGATACTGTTCAGCACCTTGTAATGCCAAAGGTCAGGACCCCATCTTGTTTCTGCTTAGGTTCAGCTGCATTTATAATTCATATGAAGCACTTACTCCCAGTGCTGCTGCTGGAATGGCACCTCTGACACCACTGGCCTGGCCCTGCTCTGGCATTAGGGCAGCAGGTACTCATTTTTATGATGAAAGACATCTTTCAGAGTTCTGCTGAGGGTCTTTGTTCAGAGTTCAGAAGTTTGTTTTTCGGCAATGGGCTTTCATATTCATATACTCGTCAAGCACTGCAACAGGATGAAGCTATTAAAAACACAATTTAATTTTGGTCTCTCTGCTGATCAGACCAGTGGGAATTCTCACTTAATCAAACTTTAATGTTTTCCTTGTAAATTTCAGAAAAAATCAGTAATTGGTCTGATAATTGAATTTTCAGATCATGTGTCAAAGGAATAATGGCATGCATGGGATAAGCAGCAGTCTGCCTCTGGAAGCCCAAACATCTGAAATGGAAAATTCTGCAGAATTTAGATAAAGATTTGAATATACTGCTGTGGAGCTAAGAATAGACTATATTATTTATATCGTCAAAGGAAGCGGCTGAAATCACAGAGATCTTCAGAGAGTAAAGATGCTCAGACAGTTATGCACAGGAATTGTGCTCATGGAGCTGACGTGGAAAGTTACTGACGTCTCAGCACAGGCATGCTGCTCCCAGCGGGCCCCACGGACCAGGCGGCATTTCATGCAGAAGAGAAATGCCAGGCTTTTCCCTCCTGGAAGACACACTCAGGGTATCTTCCAATACTCAGAGAGAGAGTGGGGAGTAACGTGCCCATGGCAGAGCAGCTTTGTGCCCCACCAGGTGCATCTCCCCTGTGCTGAAGTCCCTGTGAGATGTATTTGCCCCATGTTTCCAATGGAGAGCTTAATGTCAGAGATTCATCAGTGTTTTCCCATTGAGTTATTCTACCAGTCCAGAAGCAGATTTCTGACTAGATCGGAGAATGAAATGAAACAGCTAGTGGGAAAAATTCAAAACATCCTTTAAATTAAAAATAAAATAAAATATAGGCTTCATATCCATAACAGACGCCTGTGCTTCTCTTAAGTTCACATACTTTAAGAACTGTGTACCCCTCTCCTGGGACCATGACAGCAACACTCAGTTTTCCTGCACTTCAGATGCTTTCCAGCATGGAAGCATTTCCAGAAGTACAATAGATGCCTGCTTTCAGCCCTTCTTCACTTATTCTTTCTTTCCTCCCAAGCATGTTTCTTGTCTCTTCACTGACACTTTCCACCTTCTCCTCTAGTTCACCATCTCTCTAATCAAAGGTGAACATCTCCAACCCCAAAAAGGATATAGATGTAGGGGTCTTGCTTCCTCTCTGTCACAGTTTGCACCTCCAGTGGCTTTGGTAAATTCACTCCTGTTCACATTAAAATACATGAGAGGAGAATGAGAGCCCAGGAGCCCACTACTCTGGGTCTGTGTGATACCTTCTTCCATCAAGTCAAGGCAACAGGAATGTGTGACATGAAGGTTGGAGCGTGCCCATCTGCAGGACGAGGAGACAGATGCTGGGTAGGAAGCACGACTGCAACCTGCTCTGAGAGGCTCAGGTGCCAGAGGAAGAATCTGCTTTCTGGGAATCTGGGAGGAAGAAGCAGTGCCAAGCACATTCTGCATCCAGGACCCTCCCCTGCAGAGGAGGGGAGCAGGGGCTGTTCTCACACTGCCTACATGGGTACCACCAGCCTCTTCATGGAACTGCAGTCAACACTTGCAAGGAAGGTGATCACTCATCACTCTCATCAGCTTAGGTGTGGAGGGAGAGATGATGTTCACACTAATTCAGGCTTCTTTTTTTTTCTTTTTTGATGTGAGATATCTATTTGGCTTTGCCAATCCCATGTCGGTCAGAGCCAGCTGGATGCTGGGGTTTCTTCTCAGTGCCATGACAAGAAGTTACACTGCTTTTTGCAAAACAAATGTGTCAGCAGATTTTGGCAAGTGGTTCTCCCCATGCCTTGTTTAGATAGTATTAAGTTCTCTCACTTCAGCAATATCAAATGTTTCCACTAGAGTAATGGCAAAATATTATTCTATTTTTTTCCTTTAATTTTAATTTTCCTCTCACTTGCACCTGTCAACTAAGCATTGATATTGCTATGTAGCAAAAATTAAGATATTCAAACTCTTCTCCTCAGTTTTTCACAGTCAAAAATTCCAGCAAAACCACTTTCCCTGAAAACTGTGGGATTTTGAGAAGGCTGAATCTTTAAATGGAATATTACTTCCAGGGAAATAAAAAAATTGGATAGAGTGCATTTGCTGGCATTAGCTCAGCTCCTTCCATCCAGGGGATGGGGAGTTGTTTTTAAATTCAATCACTTGGATGTGCAGGAAAAAATGGCTCTGATTTGTTTTGATGATTGAAATGTCCAAAAATATCAGTTTCCTGTCCATCATTCAGAGTGTGTTTGTGTCAGACAGCAAGATGAAGGAAAGCTTATCCTTGAACAGCAACAGAAGACCAAGAGACCAGCTACCTCCAGCTGCCAAGTGCCACTTGCCACTGCTGGCCTTGGTGGGCATTTCCACACTATGCACAAGCACTGCTTCAAGGTTAAAGGGTTACAGAGTTGTGGACACATTCATCTGCAGACCCAGAAATGTGTAGACGATTCCTTAGTAATAGCTTTTTCTGCTATAAAGACCAGAAATTCTGTGCTAATTCTGTCCATCAGGTTTTAAGTAGCAACAAATGCTCTTGCCCTGGTGGTGAACACCCAAGTGTAGCCCTGGGTGGTTTTGCAGTGGGGACAGGACGCAGCCCTCAGCTTCAACTTTCAGCAATGCATTGGTGATGCTACCTACATGATACTGGGAAGAGAACATACTCCCTTTGCCTCCTGCTTTCTTCATCTACGGCATTTCAAGTGTGAGATGGGCAAAGAGAAGGAGCTGTGTAGTGGTTTAACAGTCCATAGCATCCTCAAGGGGTGAGAGCCACGGTGTAGGGCCAGGAGAGCTCCTGGGCTGCTCAGGTTCTCTGGCCACTGTTGGAACCAAGCATTGCAAGAGGGAAGGAAGAGATGATTGTGTAGCTCTGAGACACACATGGGGTGACAGTGAGGTTGGCAGCTCCTTCTTCTCCAAGATACTGATGAAAATCTAGCTTGAGAGGAATTTTCAAAAGGTAGGTAAAGTTGTGGAGAAGTAGGTGGTTTGGAGGTGATGACAAAGAATTGGTGGAGGGAAAGGGTGCTCCCAACAGCAAATTGCTTTCCAGAGTGATATGTGTAAAATCACACCCTGGGCAGCACCAGGGATGTGTCTGTACCCAGAGCCAGCTCTTCCCCCATGCAGTTCACACAGCAACCATCCTTCTCCAAGAAAATGTCAGGGGAACATACCGCTGTGATGGCCTAAGGTGCATTCATTCCTCATACATTCCTGGGGAGCCTGATAAAGATAAACCCTCCTAAGTTACTGGGCAGCACATACAAAGGGAGCACCTCTATGGGGCACACAAGCCCAGGCACCACAGCTGCCTGAGCCCCATGCAAATGCACACCACACACAACAACAAAGCCCTGAACCTCCCTTCCAGAACACTGCAGGCTTACTGAAGGAACAGCAATGGGAAAGGCAGATGAACAAGCGCTGACAAACCAACAGATGTTTCCTGTACCAGCACAAGCAAGTTGGACAGAGAGGTGTGGGATCCAGGAATCGTGTCTGTCTGTGGGCGAACGCACATCAGAGTCAGGCAGGCTGGGGAGCAGACCCTGTGCTCACAACCAGTAACAGCTACAGCCTAAAGATACTCTGTCGAATACTTTGGGCCTAGCCCTGTGGGGAAACTCTCCATGGGGTGATTACATAGCCAGTACTACTCACCTGATAATGATGGTTGGCAAAGCCACATAAATGGAGAGACTGGTATATCAAGGGGCTTTTGCTCTGGGGGACTGAGAAGAGCAGGATGCTGGAGGGCTGAGCAGATGCAAGGAAAGCGCAGGGTACACTTCTGTTGCTGTCTAAAGTAACTCATGGGCATCATGTTCAAATGCAGCAATCAGAGCTTCTGTTAGAAAATCCATACTCCGCTTTAAGGGGCTTCTGATAAGCAGTAACAGGAGATTAGCAGGGTACAGAGGGGCTCTGAAGCTCCCGATAGCAGAGTTATTCTCTTTAAGATGGAGCTGTTGATAAGCAACCAAGTTACAAGTTGGAGGGATACAGCTGATGTCTTTTCTTTCCTATCACTATCATCCTTCTCTTCCAACTCTTTTAGCCTCTACTTGCACGCAACAGATGCTCCAAAACAGTCCCCTTTCTAAATCTAGAGAGTCAAAAATGCTCATTTTTTAAGGGTTACTCAAGTTATCTGCCCTTGGTCAATTCTGTCTGCAAACCACTCCTTTCCAGCCACCCGTTTGTCTGAAGGCAGCTTTGTGTCCCCTCTCAAAGCACAGTGGGACACAGGTCATGGCTTTGAGATTAAGAAACTAAGTTTTAGACACTTTTCTTTGGAAGAGAAATAAACCCTATCACCTTCACAATAAAGGTCTTTCTGGCTCAGCTGCTGGGGTGTTGCAGCAATGTAGGAGTAACTTCTGGTTTCAGGGTTCCTGCAACAGAGCAGTCAGGAGCTCAGCCATGGAGGAGAGGGAAACCCATGAAGTGTGAAATCTCAGCCCTTGTATTGCTTTTTTAAAGGTTCCTAATGAAGTGAAAAATTGCAAACTGCACCACAAACTTGAAGGCTGGACCCTTGGGAACTCCTCCAGCTTTGACTCCTAAATACCTTTTGTTCCTCTTTGCACCTAGTTTTTGCTTATTTATACTATTCAGATCCTGCTTTGTGTATGTGCCGCTTCCCATCTCACCTTCTGAAAATGCAAGGCTGACTTGTCACCCTAAGGCTGTTCAGCAACTCACTGGTCAGATCCAGCCACAAAACCTCTCCATCACACAACCCCATGGTGGTGCCCAGAGCGCCAATGGTAACCACAGTTTGTGCCACAGGGAGTGTGCAAGAAACAGCAGATTTTGAATGGCTGTGCCCCTGTTCAGGGCATTGTACAGCCTGAAAGCCCTCTTTATCTTTATCTCCCTTAAGCTTAATTGCACAAACCACTGAAAGATTCCACCCTCGCTCAGTGGCAGCTCTGGAACTGACTGATCCAAACCCTGGGTGCTTCCCAGCCTGTCCAGTGGTACAGAGGGCAGTGGATTTGGATCCAGGTATGAGGAGTTCCCAGCTGGCAAACCATAAAAGCTTGTAACCTTTAAATCCTACTAAGCTGCTCTCTTCCAATGACTGTGTATTAAGGGTGCAAGGCTTGTTACTTGTTGGTACTGAGTCACTGGGACTTGGTCTGAAATACAATGGGAAAGTTCACAGCTCCAAACTGACCTGACCCCTGCGACTCAGGGGGTGCCTGTGTAAGCACTATATTAAATTTCACTTTAGGGTCAAGTGGAAAACTAGAAGATTCCAGCACTGTGAGAAACTATTTGAAAGAGTTTAAGGAGTAATGGGAAGTAGACACTTAACTAAAAGAGACCAGGCATCTTCAAAGGCAGGGGATCTCAGGATGTGGCAACTGAGCAGGCAAACATTGCAACATCCTCAGATGTTCAGAGACTTTCCCACCCAGTAACAGGCAGATGAGCTCTGAAATGTTAGCAGTGACCCTGTAGACCACTAGCATGGGGTGTTCCACGAGATACCACTTAAAAAGACAAAGTCCTGAGGCACTTCAAACCTTGTTTCAAGTTCCCAAGCTGGTACAGCAAAGGAAAAGGGGAAAGGCAAATAAAGTTGAGATGTGGAGGACAAAAGTCAGAAAGAAGGTTACAAACCCAAGACAAACAAATATCGAGTAGTTTCACTTCTGAGTGTTCTACAGTGTACAGAACATACTCTGCTGGACTTTTTCTCTCCCTGCCATAACTTAAAGGATATCTTTTTTTGTAATGCAGGTTTTTTCCCCTTGATCCCATCCCATTATTGGTACTGGCCATGGGTAGTTGATACAATCAAGAGAGTAAGCACTAGAATGAAACTTGCAGTAAAGATCAGGCAAGCAAAGCTTATGAGAGGTGTGTATGGCCACTATATACTTGGACAGCTTGACATGATTGACTTCATGGGAAAGAAAAAGCCTGAAAGACCTAGAAGAGAAACTACAGGGCATCGAGGGAAAAGAAATAGCACAGGAGGTTTATTGTCTGCTTGCACCGCTGCACAGCATTAGGTGAAAACATGGAAATTGAGACTGCATACCCCACTATTGGTTACAGGTCAGGCTGTCACCTCACGTTACATCATCTCACTCAACACACAAATCACTTGCTGGGTAACTTTCTCCTAAATGCCAAATTTTTCCTTCTGTCAATTTTTCCCACAACAGTAGCTTTCTGTTTGAGCAAAAGCTGATGTTTATGATTACACTTCCAAATGCCAAAGTTCCCCAAGAATCAAAATAGACCCACGATTACCTGACAAGTATACTATTTTAAAATCTTTTGCAGGAAAAAAAATCGATGGTTAGGCAAAGTATACATAAATAGCAGTCAGCTTGGCGTCATTATCCCAAATACAAAAAACATTTGGGGACCTCTTTTATGTGCTGAATATTTCATTCAGTCCTGCAGTGCAGTGACTCCCTAAACCTTCCCAAGCTGAGCTCTGCTTTTGAGGCTCTAATTTGCTGTTGCCATGACATTGTTAATGTCTGAACTGCTTTTTTTAACCACTTTTCTCCTTTTTTTCAATCTCTTGCAGAGGCATTCTGAAACAGTGGGCACGAGCTGATCTTGTGGAACAGCCTGTGTGTCCTCAAAAATAAGAGAACAGTGTTCATTTTTACAAGCTGGATGGCTGATAGAATCCTGATGGATGGATGATTACAATCCTGAAGGATGATAGCTTTTTAATTGGAGAAACTACAATGAACATAACTGACCTAATTGAGATCATTTTGGCTTTGCTGTGGAGGGGTGAGAGGTGGGGGCTATTTCATCTGCTGGGTTTTTTTAAATAGTGACATTCAGAAAAAATGTTATTAAAAAGGCAAAAAGTCCTTATTCTCTTATGCTTAATTGGGCTTCCAGAGTGAGTAGAGTGTACAGAATAACATTAAGTTTCTCAGCAGTGAGTTTATTAACATACTTGCTTCCCAGATCCAAATGAGAATGGAGAAATCTCTGTCAAGGTCAGCCTTAGCAGAACAGCATTACTTGCTCAGGAACGCTTTTCACAGGAGATGTACTTCCTTTAATGGGGTAATACCTTCCAATTACCTGGCTTCTTAGTAATACAGCAGCATTTACTGTCCAAGGGCTTAAAGAGAGTGTTTTCAGAGGCTCTGGAGAATAGGTCAGCTCAGCTCAGCATCCAGGTTGGCTTCGATTCTTCCCTCTGATCAGCCAACCTGGATGTGCCCATCCTGCAGCACATCCCCTTTGAGACTCACATGCAGCAAACACTCCCCTTATCACCTGTAACAGCAGCTGCCCCGGAGTGCCAAATACCCCTCTGCAGTGAGGGTGAGGAGAAGGACCCCAGTCTGTCTCTGCTGCCTTCCTGAGGGGCAGATCTCCTGAGCCTGCTGAGCCTAAAGCTGAAGTGACTCATCCGAGGTCACCTGCTGTCAGCTCCCCCCCGGTAAATGCATCCAGTACAAGTCCCAGTCCTTGTTCCAGCATGAGCCTGAGACAGACTCCAAAGGTATTTTGACATCAATAATTTGCCTTTGGGATATGTCTCTGGCTACCAAGGCTAGAGAAGTGGAAGATGCTTAATTGAGTGTCCAAACTTCAAAAAAAGTACAAAGCTTGACAGAATGAACAGCATATTCTTAGTCATATGATGTAGTTTTAGGTCATCCTGCAAGGAGCAAGGTGTTGGACGTGAAGATCCTCATGGGCCCCTTCCAACTCTGTGACTCTCTGATTCTCTAAAGGCACCATCAGGATTGTAGGTAAAACTTCAGCAGCTGTCATAACACAGAGATCCCACTCCTTTCCTGAAGGCAGGAGAGTGATAATGGTGCTCAGAGAGGTGTCCTGGGCTGTCAGATGTGGACCCTGCTGGATCCCAGGAAGGGGCTGATACTGGGACACTGGTAGATCCAATGCTTGTGAGCTGTGTTGTACTATAATGCCATGGGCTATGCATAGCTATAGTGATGCCTCTTAATGGTTTAAATGCTGACATATCAAGCAGAGATTGAGACCAGTTATTCCCAAATGTTCACTCTTACAAGATAGATGATGATTCCTTAATGCCATGCCCAGATGTAGTTGGTGTCTTTTCAGTTCTGATCTCTGCTGGGGTGGCTCTACCCTGGATGACTTAGTAGGCAAAGAATCCTCTCTCATTAGGGCTTTCTCAAGTCAATGATAAAATTCCCGTTCAATGGAAAGAACAGGCCCACAGATGTTAGGTCTTTTGGGGCCATACAGAGTGCAAAATGCTACTCAAAACTTAGTAAGCCTGTAATGACTTTGAATATTTCCATGCTTCAGTCTTAGTTTTTATAGGTACATCTGAAAATAAATAATGCTCTTAGAACACACTGACAGTGACATCTGAGTATTTCCAGGAACCTACACTATATAAAAATGTCTGCCCACCACTGCAAGGAACATAGATCGACATTTCAGATAACAAACAAATGCCTTTGATTTTCTCTCGGTGCCAAGGAACACTGATATTGTCTCTGTCTCCTGGGTATTCCTCAATGTGCCTCATTAGATAGAACGTTACGAAATGTTGCTCTATTTGTTCTGTTGTAAAACAGCAAAACAATCCTTGGGGCCAGAGTGACTTCAAGGGAGCTGGATATGTTCAGGCTGAGGATCACCCCTTTGCATGGGGATGCTCGTGCCTGGCATGGTTGGGGCACAAGGGCTCAGAGAAGGGCAGGGAGAGGGAGAGACAATCCTGTCACCTTGCTGTTTTCTTCCAACAGTTCAGCTGAGGAAGGTCCTAACCTAAGGCTGCTCTCTTTAACAAAGAAGCTTGGCAAGACCAGTTTTGCTGTGTTAATGCACATCTGCAGGATTTCAAAGGTTTTGGTCTTTAAGAGAGAAGTGGAGGGAAAGACAGATATAGAGCATTTTTAGAAATTATTGTTTTCCCAAGTTGGAACTCTTAAGCTAAACAGATAGCTAAGAACAGCTCCTGAAAATATCACAGGGACTCTACAGTATTACTGTGTTTTTTCACTCAGTGAATAACAGGAAAATGTGTTTGGGTTTTTTTCTTTCTTTTTTTTTTATGAAACACTTGCAAAGAGCAAACCAGAGGTCCAAGGTTAAAACATGCATGGAAAAACAGTTGCTAATTTTGCCACTGCATTTAACAAATTTTGCATGTTCACATCTACTAAGGAGTTTCTTATTGAGCCAAAGTGGTTCTCTGATCTGCACAGACAAGGTGAGCAGCTGTACACACATAGTCACTTACAATAAGGCAGAGAATCAGCCCACACCTCTTCTGCTATTGCACATGCCAGTGTGTTATTGGGGAATGTCTAATCCTGCCCGGTGCTAATCCTGTCATGTTTGCTCAACTACATTAGTCCAGTTACTCCCATGATCTTTCCCTCTACAATGAATAATCTTCAAGCTCAAGTGGCAAAGGCCCATTTCCATTTTTAGAGATTTGAATGTCAGCCACAAACTTAGACGTAGATTGCTCTGGAGATCTACCAAATATGGACTCTTCAAAATTCAGTCCTTTCAGAAAGGTCAGAAGTGACTGGGATTGCAAAATATCCTCTAGCCTGGCAAGCCTGCTCTGAGTTGCCATGCTTTGACTCCTGACTTTGGACAGAACTTCAACAGTGTCCTTTAATCCTGGTTTTTCAGACATCATGATGGGATGTTGCCATGTGAACTCACATCAGCTTTATGTACAAATCAAAGTGGTGCACAATTGCTGGCGTTAAACCCTTGAAGAGTTTACCCTGCATGATATAGTTAATACAAAACTCTAAAATACTGTGATGGAGTAAATTAGAGTGGCATGAAATAGGATTGTAGTTACAACATCTAATTAGAAAGCACTGTGAACTATACACTTTTTATTATATGTGAGCCGGTTATAAATAGGACAGTGGGATAGACCAACAAAAAGTTGCTTCTTGAAACCTGCAATGCAAAAGAGTATTATGGGATCAGCTCTTTCACCAGAAACCAGAGCACTTTATGGTCTTCCTGGCTCAAGCCCTGGGGAGCTGATTCCCAGGATAGCAAAGATGAGCTCCTCTAGTAGCACAAGCCCATATTAAGTCTTTCAGCTTATATTTTCTTCTGGGCAGAGACTAAAGGGTCACTGACAACATTTTTTAAGTTTTTGGTTGAAGATGAGCTGCTTTCACTAAGGAATCATCTTAGCAGGGATAGAGTGTTGCTGATACAGAGGGTTCCTGGACCTGATGCTCTGTTCATAATGGGCATGGCTCCATTACCTGTTTGAGGATTTTCTCTCTGGGGCACATAGAGGTGATGGCAGCAGCACAACCTCACTGTGTAGGCTGATGAGGTTTAGCATAGCCTGCAAATATATCTGCCTTCCTCCACCCACATATTAGCATAGGAATGGCTTTGCTGAGACAGGTATCTCAGGGCTGTCCGGCTCCAGCAGCCCAGCACTGATGTGTGAAGGAGGCAGGACAGCTGCTTCAGAGAGGATGGCAACATGCAGACCCAAAGGAACTGTCCCACTCCCCTCTGTTTGCTACATGAACCCTACTCCTGAATGAATATCCAGAGAGTCCTTGTGCTCCTGTCTCAGTGTCCTGGGAACATTTCTGAGAGACACATTGATTTGGCATTTAATAACCTTATTTGGTTTCAGTTTTGTTCTTAGTTGCAAATGAAAGTGCCTTATTGCCACCACAACAGAAGGACATCCATAAAGCAATGGGAAGAGCAGGGCTGTGTTACCCCAAGCCTCATCTGTCCATCTGTGCCACCAGGGCTGTGGGGCCCTTCTGTTTTGACTCAGCATGAGAGAAAGAAAACATACAGGCTGGACTGCCAGGGTTTCTTTTCTGACATCTCACCTTAGGGGGTGGAAAAGGAAGCCTAACTCCAGATAAACAGCCTTGGGCAGAGTACACAGAATGAAAGGCTTCTGGGTTCTGGCTGTGCTTTCAAAGGGATGCTGACCAGCAGGTCTCTGCTCTGGGTGTGTTGGCAGAGAGCACAGCGGCATCGCTGTCTCTCCGCAGAGGGGCACTGTAGCATTTTGAAGCCCAGGGATGAAGGCTTGGTGGTGAGGATGGTCCATGTGAGCCATCTGCCCTCTTGGGTTGCTCTCTGCCATGTTGTGTGTCGGATCGGCAGAGGCAGAGCCTGCTCTTGGAGCCAAGCCATTCCCAGTGATAACGGATGGGACAGCTTTAGCCCTGTTTATTTCAGCCTGTCCCGGCCAAAAGCTCAACTTGTGGATGAAAGAAATAGCTATTCACAGAGCTAGGAGAGTACATGCAGATCTGACCTTTAGAACAACCTTTTGCAGTTACAGAGATGCTACGTTTATCACTCCACTTCTTGCTATTCTATTTAGCATTCAACTAGAACTTAGTGCCCCTTTCTTTCCCGTGAGAGCTGGAAACAAACATCTAAGAATCTTTGCTGGTGGTCCTGCACATGAAATTGGATCTCTTCTCCTTCCACACATCAAGCCTTTTATTTCTGACCACTCCTGGCATACGTCCATGCAGATTTAGGTGCTGGGCACTGCTTCAGATGCCCTGGATTTACAGCTGTAATTTTGTGTGCATGCACTGAGGTGCTGGTGGTTTGGCTAATTGTTTCACACAAGGCTGTGATCTCTGCTTCAAGCTCAGGACTATGGTAACCCCCAACTGAGGCCAATAGCTGGGTCACTGTGGCTTTGGAAGAATATCATCTCTCAGAGCTGCCACCTTTACCCCAAGTATAAACAGACACTTTTCATTAGTAGCCTCCCCTTCCAGGGCAACTGAGAGGAAACAGAAATTACGTCTGTGTCTCCCCGTGGTATGCCCAGACGTGGGCTGCCATTTGCAGAGGGTATTTGAGCACTGATAATTCCCCCAGGTCCTGCCCCAAAGGAGAGGAGCTGTCTGGCTCAGTAACAAAGAAACAGAGTGAGGTCAGCATCACCTCTGCCCACCTGGCAAGACCCCACTCTTTAGCCCATGGATGATCACCCCTTTGTTACAACAGCCAAGAGAAGAACCGACTTCAGTCCTGGTGTGTGGGATTAGGGACAAGTGGTTCACTGGAAACTGTCCTGGCACTGTTAAACCTCCTTTGCAGTGTTGAGTGTAGCAAACTGATCAGTAACTCCTGGTCTGAACCAGGAGCTGCATAATCAGTATGAAGCAAAATCTGATTTTTCTGGCTTGAGGAACTAGCTGGACTAATTCTTCCTGATCCCAGGCAATACCCTCCAGCTTCTTACGGAAAAGGGCTTATCACTGCACGGTGTGCTGGTGCTGCCTGATGCGTATAATGGGGTTTGTAAGGGCTGCAGGGGAGAACATCTGTTTACATCTGGAATTTAGCTCACAGAAAGCTGGTGCTTTGTGATGGACTTGGCTCCTGAGGTCAGTTCTCTTCCTAAAGGGTCACTGAAGACTCTCTAGCACTGGAACTAATTCCTGGTGATCTCTTGGAGGATTTCAAGGCAAGTCAGATAATGATAGTGTGGATTGATAGGCTTCCCCTCCCCATCAGCCTTCACTGTTTATTTGCTGCCCATTCTTTCTTTGCAAAGTTGATGGCAAAGGAGAAAGGGACACGGTGCAATAGCCTGTTCACTTTCTCTATCCTTTGTCCTCTTGGACTGGCCTGGAGATACAAAGCTGAAAATGCATGCTGACAGCCAGCCTGACCCCAGAACTGGGGTCTTGCCTGCTCAGGATTTTAGGGGACAGATGATTAGTGGTGAAAAGGTAGCTCAGAGCTGCTGCCTGTGTGGATTACTCCTAGCAGCTCTCTCCTCATGATCTCTCTCAGCTGATCATGCTTTCTGATGGTTTGAAATGTGGTGGGCGCTGCTCGCTCCTTGGCCTCATGTGCATCGGTGCCCAGGGAAGGACAGTCGGAGATGCCTGTGTGGTGGTGTGGCTGGCTCGGGGTTAAAGGCTGCTGGGGGACACTGAGTCCAGACTCTGTCTGAGCAGAGCCAGGCTTTGCACCCTACAGCTCCTTCAGGAATGGGAAAAGGCGAGCCAGAAAAGGGAGGTTACCCCAAGAAGCAGCTTTTAAGCTGATTCAGTATGGAAAATATCTGTGCACACAACACATGACTGAAATAAGCAGAGCTGTGGTTTGGGTCTGGTGCCTCTTGGTTTCTGAAACCTCATGGCCTGGAGCCTTGATGCCTAAATTGCCCAGAGTCTTCATGCTGTGGGACAGGCTCACTCCTCCTGGTACACAGTGCAGGGCTTTAGCATTTGGATTGTTTTGCATATATAAATTATTTGCTTGGATCACAAACAAGGAATATAAGAGGCTTGTTACTTAGACCACAACAACATAAAGATCATCTGAGCCCAAAGCTCAGCCTTGCAGAACATTACATGCTGCTACAGATTGTCCTACAGCCTTCTTGAGGTTTTGTTCTTGGAGAGACAGTTGAGGAACTAAGGATTTTTGCCTACTCATTGGTCCAAGACCTGCCTGGACTTGGCTCATGATCCACTGTAATGCTGAATATGGTCTTCCCAGCCTTAGTACGTCTTT
This sequence comes from Sakesphorus luctuosus, assembly GCA_013396695.1. Classification (NCBI taxonomy): domain Eukaryota; kingdom Metazoa; phylum Chordata; class Aves; order Passeriformes; family Thamnophilidae; genus Sakesphorus; species Sakesphorus luctuosus. The sequence continues at coordinate 2,133,590 of VWZD01011160.1, read as the reverse complement.
TGCCTCTGGAGCAAATCAAAGAAGGCTCCAGCAGCAGCAGGCACACCTCAGCTGCAGACAGCAGATTTAGCCTCGTGCCATTTCCTGGATGAAGGACCTCTTCAGTGTAAGTGAGCATGGGAAGACACACGTGCCAGAGCAGTTAAGGGATGCAGAACTTGAGCTCACTAGCAAAAGGTGTGCACCTTGATGGGGGCTGCCTGCAATGCACATTGAGGGTAGCTGGAGTGAGACAAAAGCCTGTTTAAAACTAAGGGACTCCAATAAGGACAGCACAAATATCACTGGTTAGAAACATGCCTCATAAATATAGTAGTGGAACTTGGCAAGAGAAAAGCATTCTGCAGCTTTTAGTACCAATAACAGCAATTATGAAGAATAAAAACTGGAAGAAAAATGGCTTTGAGACCTTTGGCTAAGGTGCTGGTGAGGTGGTGAGGAAAAACTACCCTAAATTTCCCGTCTTTGGCATCCACAGCAATGTCACACTGCATCTCCAAATAGGCTGTGTTGCCAAACCTGCCCTGCCGAAAACAAAATTACACAAATGTGATGACACCTAGAAGGGAGAAAGAGAGATGACACCTGCTCCTCACTCGGAAGAAACTAATTCATAACGTTACGGAACTAACTCATACTCACTGGATGGTGGCTACTGGCATCCCCTTTTCAGAAAAAAATTCTTTTGTTGCCTGCAATGTCATCTACCAGCACTGAAAGCTCTCACAATTTTAAATAAAAACTCAGTAAAGCTGGCAAGCCAAACACTCTCCTACACTCAGAAAGCTCTACTTCTCTGCCACTGTCTTCTCAGCTTTGCTCAGCTTTGCTGGCACACACAGACACATGGATGAGAGCTGGGCTGAGCTGGGATCCAAAGGGAGCAAGCATGGGTGTGTCCTGCTGTGCCCTTCCTGAGGAAGGCTGGGGAAAAAAGGTTTTTCCTTTGGAGCACAGCAGATGCTGGCAAGTAGGAGGGAACAGGATGGGACAGTTTTTCCTTCCCAAACTTGTAAAGAGTTATTTTGGAGATGTGTGTTTGTATATTCTCTCATTACTGGATACTCCTTTCCTCTGTGCTACACATTGATTGCCCTCCCATTCCTACTTGTAAAACCTCTTCAGACTGGAAGCAATTTCTCTGGAGGACAGTCTTGCTCCTGTTTTACTATCAGGCTAACTAAAGACTAACTGTATTCAACACATGACCCAATGGCCTGGATACCCAACAGAACATCTGTAAGGTGTATCCAGCAGGTAAGACTGAATTACTACCCTGTCCCTTCACATAAAGGAGCAAACATCTGCTCAGGGAGTTTTAAAATGCAGAAAGGTGGATAATGACCATATAGCCAATCCGAGGATTTACTGCGGGATTGTTCCTCTGTTTCACTTGATTCTCCATTCCCACGATCTCAAGTGTAAATCAAGAGTAATTCCCATCTAATCAATGAAGTTAATGTAGTCTTAAACCAATCTATAGAAAAATGAGGACTTAATTATAAATAGCCAACCTAAGGGAATTATCTCTTAGCAAGGGATAAGTGTCTAGCAACAGTCATGCCACCAACACAGATACAATATGCTGCTAACCAGAAACTCCTATAGCCCTGGAAAATGAAGAGCACAGCAGAAAGGAGGAAATTTGTTCAAAGCTTGTGGGTGAGATTTTCTTTGGCTCCTGAGTGGGTTTTGACACTCAAAAGGATGTGCTGCGCTGCCTGGAGCGATTCCGGGGTGACGTGACGCAGATCTGGGTCTCCGCTGGAGAAGGATGAAGCGTCCTGGGGCCCCCAGCAACTATCTATCAAAACCCCTAAAACAGACACAGGCTAATTCATGTGTCCTGCACTTTTTTCCTCCACATTTTGTCTCTCTTTGACCACAAGGCTAAACATTGCCATGGTGCAAAATTATACTGTTTTACAGCAGCTCTTGAGGCTCTGTTGTTTCTAACCTACATCTGGAGCTTGATTCTTTCCTTCCTCTGAATGAAACACCATGAACTCCTGCCCAGCCCTCACCCCCAACAGTCCTGACCCGGATGAATGGCATCTTTGGGCTCTTGCAGCCCTCGGTGAGGCTGGTCCCTGCTGCATGGCCAGATATCCTCATATCCCACCCAGTGGATGAGGCTGAGGTCAAAGCAGTAATCGTAGCTGTTAAATGAGTTCCATTTAATTGGTTATTACTAAGGTACACAATACTGATTAATAGCCTCAGTAAAACTGGTATTCAGGTAATAAAGTCTTTGTGTGTGACAGATTTCTGCCATCCCCATGACTGATGCAGTACGAGGGCCACATTTGAGGTGCTGCCACCCCACTGTGCCTCTGTGTGAGGGAAGGCAGGTGTCCCCAGGCAGCTGCTCCCCTCCCTCCCTGGCTAGCTGACCCGACCTGCCAGATGCAGCTGCTCCCTTTGGAGGGACAGGTTTCCTCTTGGGAGGAGCATGGTGGTGTGGGGCTTGGGCACAGTGTCAGCACATTTTAACTTCCTTAAGGGCAGCAACCAACTGGGAGCTCTGTCTCCCAGTCTTGCCTGCTCAGCAAAATTCCCCTTTTGGAAGGAGGGGACTTCACAGTCACAAGCCATGAAATGGCTCCTCTGCTCCAGTCTTTTCCCTTGTCTGGGCTAATTTCAGGGTGTGAAGGGACTGGGCTGTCAGCGAGGCTTTCAAACACCTCCCTGCTGAAGCTGACAATGAAACCTGCTCTCACAGAGCCTGAGGCAGCTGAGCACTGTGCTCAGTGTGCCCTTGGACCTGGTGCTCTTGCAAGGGCACAGGACGTTGTGTCCCTTGGGGGGCTGAATTGCTTTGGGGTCCGTGGCCAGAGCAGACTGTGGCAGGAGAGTATTGTGTCCCGAGTTTATGAGCACCTGGTGTAAGTGAGGACCATGTTCCTTACCCTTCCTCTCCCATGTGTCTGGGCACAGCAAGGCCAGCTGCCCACACTATCTGCCCTCCCCAGCTGTCCCAAGCCTAGCCTGCCTGTGGTCTTGCTATTTGGGAGCAAAGACTGTATTACCCCTCACCACAATCTCTGAATAAGCATGATACAACAGAGCCAAGGGATAGGTTCCATCCCAAGACATTTGTTTTATGCCTTTTTGTGAGTTATGCACCAGAAATCTGTTTAAGACCAGGGATACCCTATATAAATGTTTTCATTTTACATCAGGAGACATTCAAATAATAGGAACATCACAGAAGGCATGCGGAAAACAAATATTTTAAATGGCATTCCTAAAACTGGTAAGTAAGAAGCGTGACTCAGCAGTGCTTCCCAACAATTCCCAGAAGAGATGACAATAAATCCACTTAATAACTGACATGTATTTGAAATGTGCTGAGTAGTTTGCCGTTATCTGCAATTGCTGCTGGGAGAGCTGACTTGCAACCATACCTGAAGGCAGCATCCTGCCTGCACCAGGCTGCAGCCAGATGCGACCTGGACTTCAGTCTCAAACATGGTAGTGACTTTCTGGAAGGACTTGAGCGACTGCCTGATCACCCACACAGTGAGAAACATGTGTAAGTATCTCTGAAGCCTTTGCCATGTCAGTGTTTAACCTCAGTGCCTCAGTTAGCAGTATATCAAATAACCAGATGTATCTTTTGTTCTGGCTTACAGGCCCTTCAATCCCTTCATGGACAGAAAGGCTCTAGTGAAGGACAAACAATATCTGACTGTGCTCACCAGCACCAGACACTACCCAGGGCAAGGCCACTGCCGTCTGACCTGAGGGAGAAGCTGAGCTGAGCCCCACTTGATGGGCTAAAATCTGTGTTCGCCAGGCTGTGCCAGCCATCAGGAAGGAGTGGATGGGGGTGTGGAGCCGGCTCTCACCTGACCCACATTGCCCACTGGATCCAGGAGCTGCCAGGAAGCCCCTATGCATACAACAAGGAAGGTTTTCACCTTCTCAGGGCTCTGCTCCAGCTGAGCTCTTCTGCCAAATATTTTTGAACACCTTGTCGTTTGTGTTGTCCAGTGCTTTCCAGGGGCCCCCAGAGAATCCATCTTCCATTGGTATGTTGTGGGAATGAAGAGCAGCACACCACCTCTCATTAATTCATCGCTAATGTCACAGTCCCATGGCTGCTTTGCTCTCCCCTGTGTGCTGAGTGTTTCCCTGTCACACCACCACCCTGGCAGCCCTAACTGCGGCTGCATTTGAATAACAAATCTCACAGGGGAAGGCAGACAGCCCTTCTTCCATGGAACAGGGTTGGGTGGGGTTTCTTTCTTCTTTTTAAACTAAAAATGTTCCCTGTATCATCCAAAAATCAATATCAAACACATAAAGCTCATGGAGGAAAAGTACATCCCTCTCTCAGAGAAAAGAGAGAGCTTGCACACAAGGAGCAGGAAAAGTCTAATCTCCCCACGGCATGGGGTCTGCATTTTCACAGGTGAACAGAGGTGTTGGACAGGGGAGGTGAGGATTCTTTTCAAGGATCCTTTAGAGGTCTTGCTGTTGCTCAATCCCCAGAAGTCAGCCTGAAATGGGAGTTGACAGCAGAAGCACTATGAAAAATCTAGCATCTCTAAAGATGCATTTGTACCTGAGGAGAACTCATCTGAGAAGCCTTTCTCCTGGTGGCTGGCTGAAGAGGAAGGCAATATCCGTAATTTAAAAATCACCTTTTGGGTATTTTCTATTTTCACTGATCCTCCCATACACAAATGTCCTCAGACTTCTCTTACCCCTCCACTCTTCTAATTCTCAAAGGGTCGAGCAGCCCTTCAAGTGCAGACTGCCCTGATCTCTCTTGATGCCATGGAGAAAATAAGAGAAAAAGTGCTGTGAGCCTGAGTGCATGTCTGACTGGAATTCCCTTTCCTGGCACCAGTGACTGCTTCCTTGTCCTCTCATTGTGTCTCTCTGGGAAGACGCAGGCACCACGTTCTTTAACGCTCTGTTTAGGTGGTGAAAGACGTGATTAGACTCACTCTGGAGCTTGGAGTGGGAGTGAGGTGACTGTGGTCTCTCTCTTATCAATGATCCCTTGAGACATCTCTTTATCTCTTCTGTTTTTCTTCAAAAGAAAATTAAAAGTCTAGTTTTAATTGATGGCATCTGTTCTGCTCAGTGCTTTTGTAGGATATTTAGCTACAAAGCTCATCTCAGAAGTGGGAAGGCAGCGTGGACAGCACATATCACCAACCTACAGTGCCTGGCTGATGCCAAGTGCTCACCAAAGAAACAGATCTGAGCAGCATTTTAAGGTGTGACCACATCACTTATTCTCATCTGGCTCACTTAGAAATGACACTGAAGTGCTTCACAATACTTTTTTTCTCTAGAAATGTGTTTTAGGAACAGATTTCTGACTGCACAGAGGGACTGGAAAACCAAGTTAACTTCTGTTCCACCCAGTCCTCTAACTGCTGCCCATTCACTATCAACTCATAGTGTCTGGGAAACCCAAAAAGTGGACTGTGTTTACTTTTGAGTTTGAAGTGTTGCTGTGCCAACACCACGGATAACATCCTGAAACAGGACCAATGTGAAAAACACCATGCTGCACATCCAGGCTCAGCCAGGTGACACCTCCCAGCGAGCAGCCTTCCACACGACATGCGTTTCCAACGTGCTACGCAACTGCCACCCACTCTCCCCTGCCTCCTCTTGGCTCCATTTCAAGAGGCATTTTTTCATTCTCCACAAATCTAAACTAAAACTGGGTACATTGGGCTACCCTGGGAAAGTCTGGGTTTTTAGAGCTCTTGTGACTGACAGTCTTCTGCTGAAGGAAAGGTTACTGGTACTGCCTCTGGGTGCAGTGCTGTCCATGCAGTTCAGTGGCTTGCATAGCTCACCCAGCTGTTTCTACTACTATTACATTTTCTAGGCTATTTCTGTGGGAGTCCCCATCTCTCCCCTTTTCCCACCAGCTGATATCATCTCCCTCCCAAAGTCTCCCTGCTCACAAGCACTCTCACACATTTGCAGAAGCCTGGGGTTCTGACTGTTGCTCATTGCCACTACTGCAGCCCTGTACATAGCTGTAATCTGTGCAGTGCCAGAGTTAAGATCACATCTTAGCCCTAAATGAATTGCCAGGTTTCTATTTGAATTGCCCAAGTTATAAAGCTGTCCTGTATAGCCTAAATAGAACTCTACATGAAGACTTGGCAGCGCCCAACCCTACAACCTGCTTATTTGGCTGGATGACTCAGGTCAAGTTCTGTCTGCAAGAGCAAGCCAGGATGTGTTTATAGCCATGACACCGGCAGCTTTTCTCTCCCTTCTAATGGCTGTCTTTGTTAGCAGCATGTCTACAGCCAACCAGACTCTGATTCTGGGGGAGCTTTTTTGCTATATGAAGATCACTGTATGTTATTGACTTGATGATCACAACTTCAGCTTTGCAGGAGCACAGGGCCAGGCTGTGCAGCTGCTGCAGCAGCAGAGCAAGGTCTGCCGGGTCCAGCCACGGATATCAGCTGACTTGGCTGGGATCTCTCCTGGTGATGAGTTTGACTCTCATCTAAGAGGCAGAGCAAAGGCATGGAAATAGACCATTCCAGGCTGTTTTGGTTGGCACAAAGGGTTATCATGAACTGGCTTTGGGCTCTGTTGGTAATTTACTGCAATCATTTATTAGAGAACGATTTTGTGTTTTCAGAGGCTCAAGACATTTCCAAAGGAGGAAAATATATTAGTGGGATGTGGAAGGTGCAGCTTTTGGTTAGAGAGACTTCAGAAGTGCTGCTGCAGGGCATGTGGGTCATGTACCATGCCATGCAGCCAGAGCTTGCTCTGGGCTTTCCCTTGTTCTTTGCTCTCTCTCTTTCTGCCACATCCTCATTTTGCATCAAAGATTCCCAATACATTGGCCATCTTGGCCAGCAATCACAAGCATTTCTTGAATAAGCCAACCATCTCCTTGGCAACAAGGCAGGCTGTGACAATAACAAGTGCTTTCCTCTCTTTTCCATGTTTCCTACCTCTCAAGAAATGTCCTGCCTTTAATTTTTCCTCACTGCTCAGGAACATGAATGATAGCAACTGAAATGTACCTCATGGAGGGACCAAGAGGAAGGTGCATGAGAAAGATGACTTCAGCCTTAATGGAAAAAAATGACAGACCTTTACCAAGGGCAGGCTGAAATATTTGTCCTGGACTCTTACTTGGATATTTGTAGTGGGTCTGAGACCAGCAGACCCAGGACAGTAGGAATGATTTTATGCATGTGGTGGCTATTACAGACTTCAGCTGCAGCTGGACATCCAAACAAATGCTGACACCAGGCAAAAATGGAGTGCCTAAGGCCACCCCGTTATTCAATTTTATCTTTTCTCCCACTCCATCCTGCTCTTCTACAAAGCAGCCCTAAGTTATGCTTCACCGTGGTGAAATTGTCATTGGTCTCAACAGCGACCAGGAAGAGCTGGCTGCATCCTCAGTCAAGCAGCCAGGAACAAACCTAGGAATCCAGTGTCCATTCTCCAGATCACCTAGCTAGCTAACGGAGGCTTCCTACGCCTGATTCACCTCACCTGCCCTCCCCAAGGCTGTTAGCAGCGTTTTTGCATTTCTGAGGGAGCTTGGGTTAGGGGCAGGCAGTAGGAGCCAGCTGCTCTAAACAGATACCTGACTGAAACAAAGTAACATCCACAAATATCTTCAGTTGACAAGTAGAAAAAGCCAATTATACAGGAGCAGGTCTTACAAAAGAGAGATCCTCCCACACACTGCTCCCCTCCAGTGCCTGGAAGGCAGCCGGTGACAGAAGCAACAACCCCGTTCCTGCCACGGCCAAGCAGGAGCACGAGGAAGAGGCAGCTCCCCAAATCCCCTTTCAGCATGTGCAGAGGGGACGGGGCTGGAGGCACCAGGTTTCTGCAGGCACTTCAATCTTCAGAAGCAGATTTGACGTGGCTCTGTTTGCCAGCCACCTTGGGTTCCACTACAGACATTTTTTAATGCTACTAGCCAGTATTTTAAAGTGTCCCAGCACATTTTTTTTGTCCCACAGTTCAGAAGTTACACACTGTACACAGCAGAAGGTCACCACAGACACATTTTGCTACAAAATCCAAAACAAAAAAATGTCCTTATCAAAATATTTTAACACTTTAGCAGTTTTTTAGTTTTCCCTTTCATTGCTGAAGCAGAGACATGTCCAGACTCACACTAGGAAAAAAGTTCAATGTGAAGGTCACTGCCTGCCCCCTCCAGACCCCAAGCACTGGACCTGTGACCTGCCACCTCAGACACTTGGATCTGAGCCACGCAACTGATATTTAGATTCTCTGTTGAGTAATTTCTGAACAATTTCAGCCTGTTTCTGTCTGGTTTATGAAAATATGAGCACGCTGCACAGCTGTTTTCATACCAGCCTGCACAGGGTAGGGTGCCTGTGCCTGGGCAGGCTCATTGCACCCAGGGACCCATCCAATCTTCAGACAACCCCAGGCCTCCTAGCCTGGCTGCAGCTGTGGCATTTCACCCAAGTGGGATTGCAGGTACTGCATTTCCAGGCAGCTTCTGAGGTCTGACCCATTGGGGCAGAGACTTTGTGCTTCTGGTTGGGATTTCTGAAGCCGGACTTCAGAACCAGTTTTTCAGAGATAGTAGAATCCATTCCTTCCCTGCCCCTCCTGCTTGATCAGGTCCAAACACTTGGACTGACTTTAAGATTCCTGGCTTCAAACCTCCATTTCCCATTTGCTCTGCCTGGGTACACTGAAATGGATTCAGTGAGGAGCTTGTTTTATTAATACATTTGCACTTTAGAGGACCATTTAATCCAAAGGCTACATGTTACAGCCTGACTCCTTCCTGCCTGTTAATCTGATTATAAAGGTAAGGACTGAGTAGTGTCCTACAGACCAGCTAATGGCTTCTGAGTAGCCAAGCGAGACTAAGCCTCTGCCCCTCTTCCTGTATGTAGCCCCTTGGCTCACTGGGTATCCAGACTCATGGAAGTGGTGGCCCTGGAGAAGAGGAACACCCATGGACACTGCTGCTCCCACAGCTGGCTCTCATCTCCTCACTGACTGTTCCTTTTTCACCTGCCCTCTTGCAACACGTAAAGCACTTGTGACTCTGCACTTGTACAGCTTTTCTGGAGTTTCAGACTGACCTTCCATGCTGTGTGCAGTGACAACATGCCATGAGCTGGCAGGATGTGCTCCTGCCTCCCTGTGCTGAAGGACATGAGACAAGGACCTGGGTGCTGCCCACAGGCCATGAACCTTTTGTGAGCCAAGCAGTAAGACCCACTGCCCTGGACAAGGGCACGTATAAAAGTGAAATCCTACACGCATGCAGACTGTTTTGTTCTTAACCTGGGGACAGGTCCTGATCAGCAGAGAGGGTCAGCGAGACCTGGAGCATCTGCTTTTTGTGGTTTGTCTTTTTAGCTTCTATTTCCTACATCAATCTCACTGACTGCCAAGACCTAAGGGGTTTAGTCTGGGCTCTTTCCCCAGTTTTTCACTTCTATTAGACTAAATACTGGAGGTACAATTACAGGTATGAGAAAAATGAGAACAGACAGAGAGGATTTGGTTATTTTCCCTCAATAGGAACAGCACAAACCACCTCGTTCGTACTTTTTAAATAAGGGAGAGTTTTTTTCACTCTAAACATGGTCAGAGTGCCATTTGGAAGGGATACAGGGGCAGATGCATCTTCCAGGAAGTGAGATGGTGGAGGTGCTAATAACCAAGCAGTCCCAGGGGAAAAACTGCCCTGGGCTCATGTCCCCTCCTTCCATCCTTGCTGAATCAGGCTTGAGAAGCCACAGCCCTGGCTCTTCTTACTGAGCTCCCTTCTCCTGGGGGCTTAAGTGACGAGTAGGGGAAAATCCCCCACTAAAAGATTTGCATTGGAAACCCTTGGCTGAGGAATGACTTTAAAATAGAAAAGCTTTGCTTGAAAAGGGATGAACCACGTAGCATAATACTCAACAAATCGCCTGTTTAATGGCCTCTCTTTATAGCAGCTGTGCATTAATAACAAAAGCGGGGTAGCAGAAGCCATGTGCTTCTTTGTAAGATTAAAATAAATACTGTTTCATGCTAATACCAGCAACTTTCTGTGGAGGTTGCCTAAGAGAAAGGAGAAAGTGAAAGACCATAGCCTGAGAGACTCAGTTTCCTTCCCTTCTGTCTACTGCTGGATGAAGAAGTATTTCTGCCATCTATGAAGGGAGCAGATACTCTGAATCAGGACTCCCAGGTGGTGGTTTTGTTTATTGTGGTTTGTGGCAGGCTTGTCTGACACAGTCAGCATGACACCACCGTTAGACAGAAGTAATTCCTCCAGGACTGCATACCTTAGGGGAAACTAGGTTGGGGAGACCTTAATCTAGCTTGTTTTTACTTTGCAAGGCATAACACTGGACCCCTACTGCCACAAAACATAAATTGAAACAAGAGTATTTCACATTAGACATAAGGAGAAATCTTGCCATCAGGAGGACAGTAAAGCAGTGGAGCAGGTTGCCCACAGAGGCTGTGCAGTCTCTGTCCTTGAAGGATTTCAGACCCAACTGGGTACAGCCCTGAGCAACCCGGTTTGACCTCAGAGCTAACCTTGTCTAAGCAGGAGGCTGGGCTAGATACCTCCTGAGCTCCATTCCAGCCTGAGTTATCATATGATCCTGGGAACATTTGGCATCTTTTCCATAGGAAAATGAACGGACACGACATTTTGTGCAGACCAGTACTCCACCTCTCGTTCCTGGCAGTGCTGATAACAGCTCTCCCCTTTCACACCCTGTACTGTGCCAGGCCTGGCACTAGAGCAGTGATGAGTCTTCCCTCCTTGAATTAGGACTTCAGGCATTTAAAAAAAAGAAAAAGAATTTTTTACATTTTAAAGCTGTCTGCCTCAGACTATTTATCAGACATGGAGAATGATTTGTTTCTGTTTTCCTGGGCATAGGTTTTTAGCTGAGACGAGATACGTTGCCTTGCTGAGAGCTGAGTCACTGAGTAATCAACAGATTAATGTATTCAGTTTGAAAGCCATCAGCATTAGTTCTCGGCAAGCTCACAAGAACTCCATTATGGTATCATCTCCACATTTGGGATAGAAATGTCTCCACGATTTAGAGTTCCTATGGGAAAATCCCTAGATGCAAAGAAATCAAAATACCTCTTCGCCATTGGGAGAAATAAGGTACCTCTTCATACAGTGACACTACAGCAGGATCCCTTCCAGTGAATGCTTTTATTATCAACCCTCAGATAAGGAGTTGGGGGTTTGTCATGCATCTGTCATTTGATAGCTACCTAAAAATAGTCATGACAAACTCAGTGGTATATAGGACTTTGCTTTTACCAGGTCTTAAATCTGAAATTATTTTATTTTCAGTGAAACCAAGTAGTTTTACTTTTTCTGAGATGGCAGCATGCAAAAAGCATGGTCTTGGCTTCTCTCTAGGGCTCTGAGTTTCTCTGTGTGGGCTTGGTCTGAGCCAAAAATGCAAAGAGGCAAGGCAGAGGCTGGCAGGGGCACCTCACAGAGGAGCCACTGTTTAAAAATAGGGAGCTGGTGAAAGTAACCACAGAGTAGCAACTGTAAAAGGACAGGCTGGCCTAGGTGTGTGGCATGAGATGGCTGCCAGGCACCACATAGCTGTTCTGATAAGACACATGCCAATGCTGCTGCCTAAGAGCCTGTCCATACCAATCTCACTGGAGTAATACATCCCCTGTTTTCAAGGGAAGTTGAATACACTTAGATGTGGGATGTGTGAGTAAAAGTCAGTCAAGCCCCAGTCAAGTTAATCCAAAAAGGTTTCCTACATTAGCAGGCTGGTGGAAGGGCTTTGAACAGCATCAAGACTTCTTCCTGATCCATCTCTCTGTGCAGGCTGTGTGTCCAGCACATGCACAGGAGACAGGACACGTTTTCACTGTTTCCCCAGGTCTGTCAGTAGCTCTGTCTAGGCTGTCCCTAGACAACAGAATGTTTTTTTGCCCTGGACTAGCTGGTGCCAGGGCGTGAGAGTGTGGCTGTTGTGACACAGTGGTCCCCAAGGCTACACTTCCCAGCGTAGCTGTACAAATCACATGTCAATGCGATTGTGCCTCTGTTGCACAAACTGCAAGTGCAATTGGAGATGTAAACCTCCCCCGCTCTCTTCTTTTCCCTCCAAGGTATTGAGATTGTGCAAATGCCTCCTGTTGGTGTTCTGGAGGAGCTCTGCTGGCTGTACCCAAGCAGTGGTAGTTTTGACTTACCCGTCGTTCCTTGTCACCATATTCGATGCCCAAGGTATCCATGGCACGGACAATCGCTGCCAGCGACTGTATAGTGTTGCTGTAGACCACTGGCTTGTACTGCTTCACGTCTTCTCCAGAGAAGCCATCCTCATGGATGATCCTGAAGAAAATGCAAAGGATAAAAAACTCTTGAGAATGTAATTTCAGTGGGGGAGATATTTAAAAGACAGCTGTGTTCTTCTGAAGAGCACATCTGCTAGCTTGATTTGCTTAATTTAGTCAGCATTTCTTTTTAAACCTTTCTGGTTGTTCACCAGTAGTGTGTCTGAGCCCAGTGCTGGAATTAGCATCCCTTTTGTTCTCTCTCAATGAGGTTTTGTGCAAATGCTGGAGGCTGGAACCTGGAACACCTCGTGTTTGCACGCTCACTGGTCAGAGGGGGGAGGTTTCCAGATCCTCTCAGTAAAAGTCTATGGAAATATGTTCAGCGGTTACAATGACCACCAGATCAGATCTTAACCACTGAAAGCAATGATAGAAAACCCTAGTTCTTGTCTAGTCCTTTTAATAGTAACTCCTGGAATGCCTTATGAAAGGAACTAGAGTTGAAATATCTCTGTATGCATCGGGACACAGTCATGGAGAGGGGAAGTGACTTAGTTATGTAGCACTTAAAGTATTTACAACCCTCCACACCTCCTTCCCTCTCCTTTAGAAATGGTGCTGGGATTTTTGTTGCCTCAAGGCATATTATGTTATCCCCTCCCGGAGCAAGATGGGAACACGACCCACAGTCCTATCAGCTCTGCACGCTGGACACTCTGTGCCTTGGTTTCTATTCAACTACACAAAAGAACTATTTGATGGAGTGAGTTCTTGCAGTCTCTTGCTCAGATCAGAAGACTGACCCCTGTAATTTGTTTATTTCTAAGTAACTCAAGAACTAAGCCTGGATGTGTCTAGAAAACAGCTAGGATTTGCAGAGCTAATTGTGTTTGACAATCATTCTTTACAGTGAAGACATAAGTTATGATCCTGTCTTAAATGTCGGAAGAGAGGATGATCTGCTTAGCTAAAATGAAATCCTTGTTTGCTCATCCTCAGATGTCACTGGACAACAAAGAGTCCCTCAGTAACAGATCTAGTCCCTGATAAAACCTAGCACCCTGTTGGTAATAGGATTTTGGATTCCTTTTTTTCCTAAATCACATGCACACAACTGAAGGTCCCAACCAGCACTGGCATCCCCTGGGGGAGAGGGAGCACTAGTGGGGATCACTGTGAGCTTGCAATAGATACTGAGCTGGGATGGAGAACGGGGCTGGATGCCAGCCCTGTGTTATTAACAGATGACTACACGAAGAACAAGGGTGGTAGAAACATGCTGACCAAGACAGAGTACTCCTTCCCCTGACATGAAACTCACATAAAGGTTTTCTAACACAAAGTGACTGACTCTCTGCTGTCCCCACCACAACCTTTGCTCACTCAACACTGAACACTGAGCTCCTGGGAAGAGCTGCTCAACAGCCTCTGAGTCCCAAAAAATATGACTACAAGCAAAGACAGCCTCAGACAGTCAATAATTCAAATTATTTGGTGACCAGAAAACATTTAAGCTACTGATCTGAGGAACTGGGCAGAGCCCCCTCCACAGGTACTCTCCAGGAAAGGGGAATGGTGCTGGTGTGCTGGAAACAGCACAAGGGGCTGCTGGTTCACCTCACCTAGGCTGAGGTGAACATGGGGGATGAAAACCTTTCTGACTTACTAAATCCAAACTTGCCAGTTGCAGACCCTGTAGCTTTTATTTTGCATAAATCCAGTGCTTGTGCCGAGGTTTGGAACAGTAGCATTTGAGTAATGGGGAATGAGGGGGTTGCAGCAGAGCTGTGTCAATATGCATCTCATGGATCTTTTACAGGTACTCAGACAAGTTGCTGAACTTCTGGGAAATGTGTTTTTGCCAAAAGTTGCAGTTAAACCTGAAGAGTTACGGTTGGCACACGGCACAGGGATCTGCATCAATCCTGTTTGAATTCAAACAAGACTGTACAGCTCCAGTTCCTCCCAGCTACGAGCAAGACAGCAAGAAGCTCAGCAGAGCAGGGGTCCCATGGGAGGCAGGCAGGCAGTTAGAGAAAGCATCAACAGGAATAATTCATTCTTTCTGGTTGGTTGGCTCTGGGCTGGATTTTGGGCAAGCAAGACTAAATGTTGGTTTTTAGGCAACTAAGGGAAAGAAACATAAGAGGGGGAAGAAAAAGGGGTGAGGACAGGCACAAAGGGCAGTGGAATGGCCTCAAGAGGATACCCCTGAAATTTGTTTGGTCCAGCTGCTGACCATGCTGGAGGAGATCAAAGTGAGCCCACACCTTGGGCTGGCTTTGCTTCTGCCTTTTACTGACAGGTGAATTGAGAAGGCCAAAAGAGGCCTGAACATCTGTATGGGGAAAGAGGTGAGCTTTGGTCTTCCTTGGAGTTTAAACTATCTCTGGCCTTGTGCCCGATATTTTCACTTCTAAATACTCCGAGCCAGTAAGCCCCCAGTCGAGGAACAGGCTCCTTGTGCTGAAGGGGCAGAACTAAGCGATGGAGAGAGGCTCTGGGACCCCTCAGTGAACGTGCTGCAGCTGGGCAACACACAGCTCAAAGCACAGACATAAAAGGGATACTTTTAAAGGGGGCAGAAAGAGTGTGGAGGAAAAACACCCCAATTGTTCCTGTGTGAAATCTCTCCGGGAGTGCAGCCATGGGGACTGAAAGCAGCACTGCAGATGCCAGTATTGAAGTTTTGCTGTAGGAAGTACCTACGGTTTAATCAATCATGCAGTTAGCACTTTACCTAATATTTGAGTGAGCAAATCCCCACTGACTCCTGTTCCAAAGCCTGCTAGGACACTGTGAACTGGTTTATTGCCCTATATGCTTTTTGCAAATGTTTCTCCATTTGTTTGCCTTGGCCATCTGATGGCTCAAATACTGTAGTAGCTTTTTCCATAGTCCTTTGGAAACGTTCATGCCACCACTCACCCATTTGGGATACACCTTTCTTCTTGCTTGTTACGGTGCTTTATTGCCTAGAGGACTTTTAAAGCTCCAACAGCACTCCTGGGAGGTAGACTGCTATGGGACATGGCTTGAGCCAGCTCCTGTGCCACAGGACAAGAGGAGCAGTGGGGTTTGGGTGCTGTAGTGAGTTGTGGCTGGTAAAAATGCCCAGGTGTAGGAACTGAGGTGAGCAGCACGTCAAGACTGTAACATCTATTTAAAGGTTTAGGCAGGGTGGGCTACTCCTTAAGCGACCTGAAAATTATGGGAACAGTGTTTTCAGCACCAAAAATGTGAATCCTCTGCTTTTTCAATGGCTTATATATTTCCCTGTGTCTGAATTACAAATGAAGCTGCTGCAGGCACATTCCTCTTTGCCACACCAGAAGTGTTTCTCTCCAGGGCAAAGGAAGAAAAGGGATTTAAGAGGATCCCTGGGGGCTATGGAGGGGGGGAGAGAATGCTGTAATTTTAAAAAGTGATTCTGAGCAATTAAAAAGCCATTTCATTCACCAAGTGACTAATGAAACACTGTGCTCTGAATGGAATGGTGAGAGACAACTGAAGCAACCTGATTGCCTAAGGTACCCATTAATGCCTGCTCCCTATCCCTCAGCTGCTAAAAACAAACCCCATATGTTGCCATGTTATGTTGTTGTACCCATTTCAGACTGGCAGTAATAGACAGGTATTTGCTGAGGAAAATGGTTCCACCGCAGATCAGATCTTCTGCCATCCCCCAGCAAGTCATTAATCCTGAAGAAGTGCCCAGTGCCTCAGCGATTATTGCTTAATTACAAAATAAAAGAAATACTTGGAAACAGGGGGTGCATTCTGTGTAACAGCTTGCTTTGGCTTCCATTCAACAGAGCACTTACATGCCTTCAGCCTTTCACTACAAACCCAATGTATTAAAAAGGCAAAGCCAAAGATAATTTTGCCCTGCTGACATGCACTGCCCCAGCGGTTGTGAAATGGCGGCTTCGGACAAAGCCCATGACAGCTCCAGCACAGCAGGGCTGAGCCCACCAAGGAGCCAGTGTGCCCAGGTCACTCCTGAAGGAGAGCTTGTTCACCACTTCTGAAAACTGCAACAGAGTCTACAGTCATCGCTGTCCCCATATATCAGTTCCAGCCAAGCTCTTCTGGCGCTTTCCTTCTGGCCCTTCCAACCTGAGCCAGGTTTAGTAAATGCACTGACACTTCTCTACACCTTCTTCAGGCAGGTTTTCCTCCTTCTCTTTGAGGCACAGCGCCCCAGACTAGACACAGTCCTCACTTCTCTAGCCTACCAACATCATTTGAAGCTGTAAAGCTTATTGAAGCACCTGTCCCAGCTCCTCACCACTGACAGGGGTAATGATGTGTTTTCATCCATTTTTCACTGATGAAAATTTTGAAGGAAATTGATCCCAGTGGAGTCCTGCCTGACAGGGTCCTCTGCTTTGACCATGAACCACCAATAATTGTATTCTTTGGGAATGAGTGGTGCTACTCATCCATTTTTATGTAAGACCTGAAGTAGTTTATCTAGACTATTTTTCCAGGTCACTTCATAAAAATCCAGTGGGACCATGTCAAACCATTTCCAAAATCTAGATAATGGAACCAACTATTCCATTCCTACTTCTGCTGAGAAACCAAATGAGATTAATTTAACATGCCTCATTTTTGTATAATCCATACTGGATGTCACTCATCTTCCTTTTTATCTCCAAGGTGCTTGCAAATTGTTTGATTGATAGTTCAATTCTCTTCAAAGCTTCTAGAAATTGACTGGTCTATAATTCTTACTCCTCTTTCACCCCTCTATATTTAGAGATAGACACCATGTTTACATTTTTTTCTTGTCTTCTGGTGTCTCACCTGCCCTCCAAGAGCTCTCAAGGAGAAGTGTTTGTATTTCTGAGATGGCACCCATAAGTATGCCTTAAGAAGTGCCTTAAACGTGCCTCATCTGAAGACATTTAATCTCACTAAACTTGTATTTCTTGTGCCAGAAGTAGGGAGATGACATGTTCAGCAGTGAAACTTTTGGACATCCATGTTCCCATTCTTGCTTCCAGAACTTGGAATCCTCCATCCCTTTGACAGCTTTTGCCTGCAGGTTCTCCTGTCCTGACTGACACAGCTCTGTCTCATCTCCTGCCCTTTGTCATCACTCCAAAACCTTGAGCCAATGCCTCTGAAATACTTTCTGCAAAATTCAGGGAACTTTGCGTGGCTTTGAACTGTCTGCATCACTGTGAAAGACATATATAGAGACTTCCAACTGCCTACCAGAGAAAATAAATCCCATACTGTTTCTGTTTCACCTAAGGTGATTTACTTTCAATCAGCAAGATGTTTCCAGCTGAATGAAGTTTTCCCATATCAGTGCACATCCCTACAATTACAGTGATGTGCTTGAATAAAACCAGGCAAGAAATCACCAGGAGAGTATTACACTTGAAGTGTATTGCGAGAAAATACCCTACAAATGAATGGTCCAGCTCCTGTAAGAGCAGTCCTGCTCCTCACCTTCACCTGGACAAATTAAGGCACTTAAAGGTCATTGCATGGCTTTCCTACAGAGCCTCGTGCCTTGGGAATGAGTTTCAGCTCTTGGGGCTCTAGGGCACTGAGCTGGTTTGGGCTGGCAGTGGCACCTGCAGCTCCCCTCTGGCCTGGGCAGCTCTGTGCTTCTGGGCAGCATTTCCTTCCATGTCAGGAAAGCTCAGGTCTTCTGAGTGCTCCAAGCCCTCGTGACACTGTGGGCAGGGAAAACCTCCCAGACAATGCAAAGTGTGCGAGATTCTGCTGATGGCTGTAAAATGCAGCTTAAATGGGAAGAGATGACTTGGGCTGAGGCAGAAGGGAGGACAACTGAGCATTGGCCCATCAATGCATTTTAACTTGGGCTGTTGAGAGTCCCATTCATACATACATGTTCAGGCTACAGACCAATCCAAGGTGGATTTTACATGAAGAATATTGGAACGAACAAAAAAATCTATTTTTGCTCAGCAAACTTTTCTGATTTTTTTTCCTCCCTTCTTCCCCTCTTTTTGTTTCAAACATAACCTTTTCTGTTTCCCAACCAGAATCAGGCAGGTTATTCTGGTGGGACTGGGCAGAGCTAGAGTCAAGAGAAAAAAAACTAATTCTGAAGAAAACTCTGAAAGCTCTGTTCGAAAATGGGGAAAACAACTCAAAAATCTGATTTTATCGTGTAGGTAGGGAGCTGATCAGATTCTGATGGAAAATCTTCTGCTAGAGGTAATCAGCTACTTTAAATTTATTTTTATCTTGATATGAGGTTAAAAACTTTGTTTACAGAGGAGTTATGAAGCTAAATTCCAGTGATTCTCTTCTCACTCATTTAATAGCCTGAAATGCGATTAAAAACTCCTGGATTATGTTAAACTAAATCAACGCAGATGCCCATGACCTTGTGTTTCAAAGACTGCAAAGGCACAGCGCAGACCTCCGTGACAGGGTGCAAATCTCTCTAAACTCTCACTCTTTTCCTCGCCGGCTGCACTTCAGTGCCATGTTGTACATCCTATTCCCACAAGAAATTCTCTGAGATGGAGATTAAGATTACTGTTTGCCTACCTGCCCATTGAAAACCAGCTTCCTTAGTCAGGGTCATCTAAAAACTGCAAGTGGAGCTAATTTTTACAAATGTAATTTTTTCAACATGGTTTTTAACACTAGTCCAAGAAATACCGATGGAGCCCTATCACAGACTCCCAGCTGAGGAAAATCTCCTTTCTGGGGTCACTCAAAGCTGAATTCTTACCACCAAAGTATTCCTTGCATGCAAAGATATTATTTTAACTAACCAGATGGTTCATGTTAAAAAATAAGCAAATCCATCAAGCGATTGAAATGCTGCCAAAATCTACAGCCCTGGAAATGGCCAGGCTTACACAAATCAATTGCAGAAGTTTCGTGGACCTGTACAAGGCGTAAGCATTCTTGCTCCTCTAAGGCAGTGAAATTTGTGCCTAAAGCCTGTAAGTCACTCTGATGCCTTCATGGTGTCTCCTTAAAGCCAGGTATGTGCTTTTGCACCTTAACTGCTGGCCAAAAAGCTTGGAAATGATGTTATAAGAAACTCTCTTGTGTTCACTCAAAATAGACATTGCTACCATCTTATTTTTGCCTGTAGACGAGCAGCTATTGAGCTAACAATGATTACCTTCCAGACATATATGGGCCAGGTACTGCATCTTCCCCAAGACTTTTGATTTCAGCTTGCTTTCAGATATATAAAATATATGCAGAATACTCTTCATTTCCAATTTAATACAAACCTAAACCAGAAACAAGTGCACTAAAGTGCACTCCCAACATGGTGCTGTGTCCCTGCAGCTCTGTGGCTTTTTGGAAGCAGCTCTTAGTCTTCTTTTAATTATTATTATTTTTTAATTGAGTTCTACATCAATGCCTAATTTTGGCTTTGGGCTGTCTTGAGGGGTGATCCCTGCCTTGGCTGAATGCTGTAGCTGAGAGGTGATTTCCTGGACTGCATGCTAAAGGCCCTGCCATGTGTCCTTCCCTGGACTGGGGTGTTGGGTTGGCTTTTGCACCCCACATCTGGGATGCACCAATGACCCTTCCCATCTCGGCTCTCTGAGGACTGTTTCAGCATTTATATTTTCAACAGGAAGCAGTGGAGTGAAATACTTTGTTTTTAAGTGTGTGTATGAAACAATTTCAGGAGAGTAAACAGTCTACTGCATCCTGAAAGCAATTAATTACCGTTGATGAATAAAGACACTGGTTCTGATATTTCAAAAGAAGGCAAGGCTGAGCAGGCAGAGCAAAGTCAGCGCTGTGCTAAACTCCACCCAACTCAGTAGGGATGTAGTCCTTCAAAATTTATCACTATGAAATCAGGAAAATCATAGAATTGTTTAAGTAGGAAAATACCTACCTCTAAGATCATCGAGTCCAACTGTTATCTCAGCACTGCTGAGCCCCCCAATCAGGTACCTAAATGTCACATCTATATCTATGCATCTTTTAAATATGCCCAGGGATGGTGACTCCACTTCCCTGGGCAGCCTATTCAAATGCTTGACAATCCCTTCAATCCTTCCCAACATCCAATTTAAACCTCTCCTGGTTCAACTTGAGCCCATTTCCTCTTGTCCCATGGTTTACCCATGACAATAAGCATTACTCACACCAAGACTAATTGTGCACAGAGTCAACCACACCAGTGATTCTACCCACCTGAGTCACCCTAATGATAGTTTTTTCCTGCAGAGATCACTTGACACTGGTCCCAGGAGGAGTCCTGGTACCCAGAAGCACTATCCTGCTCCTGTGGCAATGACAGTATAAATGAGCTCCCTGCCTCTCGGGAGCTGCCAGTGAGGGTCAGGCTGTGGGCTGGCTGGCAGAGGTACCCTGATGCACACAGGCTCAGGACCTGACCCCCAGCACAGAACTGCAGGGATTTAGTACCTGGCTCAGTCCCAAACCCAAACCTCAGACCCTTACCTACAGAACAGAGATGAGGGATGTCAGTGTAAGGGTGCACTCGAGAAGAAAAATCCATCCCACTTGCTGATGGAGAACAACACACAGATCCTCTTTTTGCTGCCCCAAATCAATTTCTTAGTTCCCAAGAGGCCAGTCACCCACATGGGAAGTAAAGGGCTCAAGCAGGGGCGCAGGCAGAGGCTGCCCCTGACCCACATGTCCTGCTCCAAGCTGGGAGTGGTGCAGACTTATGTTTTATGCAACGTCAGGCCACTGGCATAGTTTGGTTTTACTAAAATTTGCAGTTGGTTAACTTTGATAATGTACCCTCTCCTGGGGCCTTAATATTAAGATCAAATATTGAATACCCTACATGCACCTAATTAGCTCTAATATGCATCCTGCTTGGCTCAGTAAGAACAGCAAAGAAACACAGTCAAAAACAATTAGATCAGGACTTTTTTCGATAAAAAAAACCAGCTGGACTACTCAGATTCCTGCAGCAGCATTTGCATTAGACGAGATTGCATTTTTCTGTGGAAAAAGCCTTGGAGCCAAAAGAGTTTCAAATAGCACCAGTGGAGGCTGACAGCTGCATTCTTTTATGTGCATTCCCAAATAATAATTCAGCAAAGGAAAAAGGGTTCCTGCTCCAAGTGACTTATCTTCTCATCCCATGCAAAGTGCTGTATAGTCAATCTACTTTGTCCATGCTCTGCCTAAGACCAATGAGATCCTCCAGGGAAAAAAAATCCACTGGGCCAGTAATGACCCACATGAGAGAATTCTCATTAATTCCTCAGTAATGTTACATAAGGTCATTTTGTTGAATTAAAATTATTGGGATTAATCCTCTTAAATGTTCTCTTAGATGCAAGGGGGATCCAACTGCAGCTGGATCATCCCACAGCTGGTTCTAGAAAGTCAAAACAGTGTTTTAAAGCCCGGTAATGGTTTTGTTAAATTCATCCCCTGAACAAGGACATAAAGCAGCTTTTTATGGCTTTTTTAGATCACTTACAACTTCTGTAAGCTGTCATTAACTATCATCAAAGCCTGAAAAATGAGGCAAATGGGTTCAATGTCAGTTTTACTGCCCAAACCTAAATAATATTTTTGGTTTCCCATCTGTCTCATCTGAAGTGTTTTGATAGCTGGAAGGTGACTTTGCCTTTCGAAACCTTTTCAGATGTTGCTCTCCATAACCAAATACTCTGTGGACAAGAGAGGAAACAAGAGACATGCACACCTCTTGATCGCCCCATGTATTTCATCCTCACAATCCAGTCCCACCATCAAATCCCACAGTAGGAACAGAGCCGCCCCGTGTATTTTACCCAGATATTACAGGTCAGAGCACAACTCTCTCAGTGTATCAAAGCAAGGCCTTGGTAGAATGTACCTGGTTCCTTGCCCTCATGAGACAAACTTGTCTTCCAAAGCCCTCCATTCTACTGAAATCCACTGGGATTTGGAGTTCCTCTCTTGTGGAAGAGCCGATCTTTGCACAGTTGACATATTTTTCTGTGTGTCCTGGCTGTATTAGTGCTCATTAGGAATTGTGTGCTGTCATGAAAACACTTCAGCTAAAATAAAAAGATGCTTTAAAGCAGCTTTGCTTTTTTGGGATATCAAATCTAGCAGCAACTGTCTTTCTGAAGCAATAATTGATGTGTTTGATTAGGTCTGGTGGCAGATGGGGGTTTTTCAGTACTTTTGATGTTTCAACATGTTAAGCTGAGAAGGAATCAATTCTGGAATGAGTGATTATGCCATTCCTCGTATCCTGTCCATCTTCCCTGGCATGATTACAGCTCAGGGGCTCCATCTCCGAGCAGTGTGCTTGCCACAAGCCCCTGGGTGTGCTGCCAAGCTGACATTAGCCTCCACTAATCTCAGCTCAGAGATCTTTGAGTCATGGTGTTCCCAGCTCTGCAATGTGCTGCCTTTCCGTTGGAGGATATAATCAAGCAACACACCCCACAGATCACAGTCCGAGGAAGAATATCTGACTGCTGGAAGAAATCCCTGAAGACTGCAATGGATTCTCTAGAAATGGAAAATTTTGCAATCAAAATGGGGACATCTGGTGTAGACGTGATAGAAGTCCTGGGCAGAGGAACAGCAGTTTGGCCTCTGTCACTCCTGCTGCTATAGGCTGCTTAAAACCAAACCCTGCCTGCCTAACTGTGCTGTTTCTCGCAAGGGCGCTGCAAGGGTTCTTCTGACTGTATTTACTAGAGCTTCACAGAAGTCACTGCCTACAGCTGAAGCACAGATCTGATAGAACACCTTCCCAAACAGAGCTGGTGAGAGCTTGCTTTGGGTCTCTGTGCTTGGTAATTCCAGGTGATGGGTTTGAGCTCTCCCAGCCTGGCTGCTCAGGTCTGCTTGCTGTGTTGAGGCTTTCCAAGCTGAAGACTTTGAGCTGAACCGTGGCAGATATGATATTTTAGGATTCTGCCCACACTGCTAATAAGGTTTCACAGCAGGAAGGAGGTATGTTGCACTTGTGATTAATTACATGCATTTGGATATATTTAAATCATAACTTCTACACTTGTACTCAGAGAACAGGTTATCTGAAAAGAAGACAAATGCACAGCATTTACAGCTTTTCCCTGACACCTGCCACAGGGATTCAAATAACCCTTCAGAGATTCTCAAATGCAGCTGATGTTTAGAAAATACCAGAGGGAGAACAAGACCTTGACTTGTCTAATACAGCACATGCATCCACAGAGGTACCTTACCTGTGGCAATGGGGAAGACCCTCAGCTCTGAGTCTCCCACCTAAAAGTGCCCTGAGAAAGGTGAAGGAACATTTTTTCCCAGTGTTTCCCCAAGCTTTTTAGCCAAGCTATTCCAACACAATACTGTTTTAAAAAGGATTTGAAGACCTTAGTGTCTCATGGCATTTCCTGGCACAGAGGACACCTGCTCTGGGGTCCCTCTGTGTGTCTCCCTGTGCCCCTGTCTCTCTGAGATGGGGCAGCCAGTCAGTGTCTCCCTGTGAGGCTGCTGGGGCACTGGGTGGAACTGGGAGGTAGGATGCTGCCCGTAGCGGAGGAATACAAACATATGCCACAGTGAATGCTCCCACTGCCAAAAGACCGCAAACGATTATTTGTCCTTACTCTGCAGTGAGCTGGCACTTTGTAACCAGATCCAAGAGCTGTCCTGTGACCTCCTGGCAGCAGCAGGAGGGAAGGACAGGGCTCTAACTGGGGGAGTTCCTATAAAATCAGCAGGCCAAGGGCTGGCCGCTGGCAGAAACCAGAGGAGCATCTCTGCATCCCTGGGTGACTCAGCCAGGATCTGGGTGACTGGTGGGATCCAGAGGGTGCCCCTGTCCCCCAGGCACACCTCTCACACACCCCCTGGGTGGGGCACAGGTCCCTGCACTTTCCTAGAGCTTCATATCAGCTTTTGGCACAGCAGCTCCTGCCAGCGGAGAAAGGAGTGATCAAGAATCAAGTATCTGGGGTACCCTGGCCAGACACACTTCCATCTAAAGCCTGGCTTAGAGCCAGGCTGGCACTTAAGTTCTCCTTCCCAGGCTCATTCTCTGTTAATGGGAGCCCCAGGAGTACTGCACTACCAAGAAACAATGTGGACACTGCTGGGAAGCCAGCTCCTGGGGAAAGCTGTCCAAGAGCATGCCTGGCACCTCTTTCCCATGCCCTCCTGTGGCTGTGCTGCCTTGGTGGCCACCAGACCCTGCAGAAGCAGCAGGTGCCAGGGTGCAAGCAGCTGCCCCTGGGGATATGGGCTCCTTTTGGTTCAGCAACCACTGGCTTTCCAGGTAGACACAGTAACTGAGAGCAGAGCTGCTTTTAAATGGATGTGTAAATGTGTTTGTCCATTATGCTGGGAAGTGACCACTGTTACAAACATCTCAGAAAACAAGTATATTCCTCCTGCTGCTTTCATAAGTCTTCATCATCCCACATGTCCTTAACTTCATTTGAGAAGTTCCTTATTGATTTAATTTGCAAATTTGCATGTAAGTCTTTCCTAAGAGTACCTGAAAAGATGCATGGCAGTTCAAAGCCACTATTTGAACCACCTCATAAAGTATGCAGGCTAGATATGGTAAATCTGCCTCGTAATAAATTTACTCCCCATCTGATCATCAGAGTTTAAGCTTATCACTAGTATTATTTTACTCTCCCCAGTGTAAAAGATTACTGCCTTCTGGAGAGGTGTGATTAGATTCATAGAGGCTGAGGCCTAACGAGCGTAGACTTCTTTAGTCTGCACACGTAGCGGGTGCACTGCTGGCATTTGGATGATGCACGATTTTGATGGGGTAGACTTCTGTTTTTCCAAAAAGCATCTAGGAAAGCTTGGACAATTCATTAGTTTCTCTAGGCTTTTGAGTTTTCCAAACATCACAGACCTTCCCTTTCCTCTCTGGCTGGGCTTCTCTACCTGCAGTCCCATGAACAGAAGCAGCTCCCAGTTTGGCTACTCGGAGGTCTAGGGAGGCAAGCTGGGAGCACCTGTGCCCTTTGGGGGATGTGGGTGGGAAGAAAACAAATACAACAATGATCTAAACTTGGGAAATATGGGCAAGGGAGTGCTGATTTAGCATCTAATAGCCCTGTTAGTGTCCCCTTTAAACAAGATGATTGTAGCTTACTAATACCTGTATAACAGATTTACAACCTACAGGATATGGGGAAATGCATGATAAAAAGCAGCACCTAATCTATAAGCGAGGCAATAGTGCTGAGTAACCTACAGCAAACAAGTGGCTCATTAACCGATCAATTGATAACGTTAAATGGAATAACTCACGCTGAACGCTGAACACTGCTCGCTGACCTGGCAGGGCACAGGCAGGGCTGGGGAAGGCAGGCAGGAAGGACAAGGCCATTCCCACTTGAGAAGGACTGGCACAGCTGTCTCTGCTTGGGAACTGGAGAGCTGGAAATCATAGTTATCCCAACTAATGCCCAAACAAGAGCCTGATAAAGGGGCAAGGGAATAGGGAATATGGGAATAAGACTGATGAACCAGAGGTCCCTTGGAAAAACTGCTTTGTGAGCATCTCCAGAAGGAGGTATAGATGGGGCACAGCTGCTCCCTTCCCTCAGTATCCTGGCCTCCTGGGGACTTCTACATGGTGGCATATGCTGAAACTGCTCCAACATGTCTTCCTGGGACCAAACCACAGTGCAAGGGATGTCTTCAAGCTGCAGGCTGTGACATCCTGAGGGGCCCCCATCCCACACCTCACACTCGAGCCTGAGCTGCACAGGACCACAGTGTGAAGGTGCTGTCCCTTTTTAGGGGTGGAGAGCAGACATATCTGTCCAAACACATCCAGGCCAGCCAGGAGCATCTCTCATGGGCAGGACAAGTTATCTGGTCAGTCTCTGCAGCAGCTACTGCGACACCAGTGCAAGCCAACCAAGCTGTTGGCCTGGGGGTGTTGTGGCCGCAGCAGCTCCCACCAGGAAACATGTGGCAAAAGGCAGTCCACGCACACCTGAAAGCAGTCAGGATTTGGCTCTCTGGAGAGGGAACCTGGGCATTGGAACTCCAGTCTACCCTTGCCAACCTCAGGAACCAGGCCAGCCATGAGGTTGCTTCATCTGGCTGATGGAAGTGAGACTTCTATTCTTATTCTTCACTGGAGGGACCTCTTAGGAACCCCCAAATCCTTCAGAATATCAGGGCATGATTGTTCCCTCCTCTTCATTCCTAAATTCTTGCTTTAGAAGCTCATGGGCAATGAGGCTTTCACCTCTTCTCCAGGAATAATAATCCATAGCATAAACATTTCATCCTTAGAAATATTTCCTGCCGTCCAGTCAAGATTTATCTATTGACAAACTCAAAAACAGCTTCCACAATGTCATTCACAGTTATTTTTAGTACCAGCGTTGCCAGCAGAAATAACAGGCCTGATGTATCTCCTCCCCCCCCGCCTTAGAATGAGGCTTCTGAAATTATAGATGGGAGCACTAATTGAGTGCCAAGAATGTTACAATAGATTTGCCCTCTTATGGAATTTGGTAGCAAACCAACATGCTTCCACCCCACTTCCACGTGCAGTTATGCCACTGTCCACTCACTGGCAGGAGTATTTGTGACCACAGTTTATGTTTGTTGCTAGAAATTATCCCTGGCAAGGAAGCATTTCACATTTTTTATGCAAAAAGAACATTAATCTTAAGAACTTCTCCTCCCCCCCTTTTTTTTTCCGTTTGTGGTTCTACAGACATAATAAGACTCAAAGGAGTCCTTCGATTCTTTTGGTTTCTGTGGCGGGGCGATGGACTCATGCCCATGGTTCCAGGACTCCCCAGACCACCTCCCAGCCCCACTCCGGACCAGCCCAGGAAGGCTTCCCTGCCAAAGGCATGCAAGCAACTGTGTACAGCGAAGGCTAAACTGTAACACAGCTACAGAGCAAGAAAAGGAAATAAAAGCTTTCTGTTCTCCAGTCATTTAAACAAATAAGATAAACAGCATTTCCCAGCCCAGGAAGATTATGTTTGGCTTTTGTCTCCCCTGTTTTGGTTTCCTGTGCTAAGCACTCAGTCACCCATTCATAGTCACTAATGCCCAAGGCTCAGAGTAGCACTCCCTTGTGTTGCTTTCCATGTGTACTTCAGGGTTTCTTTACATACCCAAATCCTCATTATCACTCTAAACCACGGTAAATTACAGGAACAGTGGGCTGATAAAAGTCCTCCTAATTCTAAGCAATAGTAAGCCTGCTACTAGTGAAAGCACTGGTCCCCGGCTGCAGCAGCACACAAGAATCGAGTGGGAGAAATAAAAAGAACCTGGTTGGTTAAATAGCCACGATAGAAGGATGTACCAACGGCACAGGAGTGACACAGATCCACTGGTGTTGGAGCAGAAGGCAGCCAAGCCCTCCTCCAGGGCTGGGGGAACAACCTCATCTTAGAGGACTATTTCCACCTCAAACCCAACAAGATTTCCTGATCACTCAATTCAGATCTCCCTTGGCCCCTCCTTAGTACATTCCTATCTCAACATACATATTCTGTTCTGCCTTATTTTTCTTTCCATTGCCCCTCATTTCTTTATTTTGCTCGTTCTCCTTTTCTCGGAGTGTGAATATCGAAGTCAAT
Source organism: Sakesphorus luctuosus (assembly GCA_013396695.1). Classification (NCBI taxonomy): domain Eukaryota; kingdom Metazoa; phylum Chordata; class Aves; order Passeriformes; family Thamnophilidae; genus Sakesphorus; species Sakesphorus luctuosus. The sequence goes on along the minus strand of VWZD01011160.1, from coordinate 2,105,751 downwards.
CTTGGCTTATGCAGTGTCGTCTCTCACTACCCCACTCCCTTCAGGAACTGCTTTTAGCAATTTGGATCCTGCCTTCCATCAGTTTGTCCACCCAGGAACTCACAGCTTCATACAATCTTGCAAACCTGAGGCAGCAGAAGGAAGCATGTCACATGGAAAGCAAACGTGTGCGACTTCAGTAGAATCCGGTTGGCGGTGCAGCTGCGGGGGGAACCACGGGCTCGATCCCTCCGAGCTGCCTGGCAGGTAACGGAAAGACATGATGTACTTCACGCTGAGTTCTTACAACGCAAATTTCCTGGGCTCTGTGCAATTACACATCAGCGAAGGGGCTGTAAAGTGCTGGATAGAAACTGCTGAAATCTGTGAGTGTCTCTAGTTTCTTACCGAAGAGTTGGATCAGGCCCTGGGAATGCATTTGTTTGTTTTTCCCTTGTCATCAGCCTGCCTTTGGCAGAGAGCTATAATCCATTCGGGGAGGACCTGTTTATCTGTGAGAATAGCGGCATTGCTGTGAAGAGGTAAGAGTGGGAGTGTGCTTCGGGCAAAAAAATGCAGATTATAGCCCCGCTAGTAATGAATTCAGCACAGAAAGAAAGAAATGCAGGCTGTTCTAATTTTCTGAATAGATGTAATTCCATTTTGTTCCCTGTGAGTCCCTTCACTGACAATTGTCTGAGTGGAGGGAGGAAAAAAGGGTTCCAAGCAAAACACTTGTCCATGAAGGATGTTATTAAAATGTCCTACTTGAACACTGGCGCTCTGCAGACCAGGGTTGCAGAATACAAGCGTTCTCTCTCCTTTAGACAAGCTTTGTCTAAATGCAGAATGTTTGTCAATTATTTTCCAAAAGCACAATTGCTATCATCAGAATTAGAGCTGGCTTGACTTGTCCTGCCTGATTTAGCACCCACTTGAACAGGGTAGGTTCAGAAGTTCAACATGAACTTGAGGGCTGTTGGATTTGCAGCAGGCTTTAGAAAATGCTCAAGAAAACAAGACATGGTGGGAACACATGGGAGATATATAGAAAATAGGGATGAAAACCTGAGTGGTCAGAAACATTTTTTTAAAAAAAAAAAAAATTAAAAATTAAAAAAAAATTAAAACACTGTGAAAATCCACTGAAGAAACATGGTGGCAAAAGTCTCTGACTGGATAAACTTCCATCATTTGGCTTCTGAGGTCTCATTCTCACTCACACTGCATACAGATTTAGTTCCATAGATTTGCTAAACCTGGTGGTCACTTAGTCAAGAACTCAGCTGGAGGTTTGCACCATGGATGTCAGTCAAGTTTTAGTAGAGAAGTTGTCCCTACCATCCTCTGATGTAACTTCTTTTCTTTATTGGTCTGGGCAAAGTGTCCTGTCCTCAGACATGCACTACAAACAGTGTCCTGTGAGACAGAAAAATGTGGACCTTTGTGGCCATCTGTGGCATCTGGAGGTTTGTTCACAGCAAAATTCAAGAGTCCTGGGGCTTCCCAATGCACACCCTGCAATGCAATCACATCACATCATGAACTATCTAACCTGTGAATTCTGAAAGCATCTCACTGTGGCCTCCAAAAGATCTTCAACCTCTCCTTGATTTGGGGGAAGAAAGGTGTTTTAACTCTGCAGAGCTGGACTCCAATTGGACCTATTTACCTACTACCATTGTCTGGAGCTGAAATAGAAATGAGCAAGAGTGACCCTGGTTGTCCCTCACCCCACCACCCTCTTGAAGTTTGAAGAAACTTGTTCTGGCCTTTCCTCTTAAACTAGAGGAAGTTTTTGCATATGAATTCTGACCTTCCTTTCATATTTACATTTCCATACCACAGACAGGTACCAAGGGCACCAAAGCTTTATGTCAAGAGCAAAAGGAACTGGAGAAACCCGTTGAGGACCTTCACCTTCTGTTCATTATGTGAACAGCAGCACAATCCCCAGAGCGCGAGGGCCCTTGTGAAGAGGACACAGTCCCTTCCCCTAAACTCTGACTATGTGACTGTGCTATTATTGGTACACTCAATGCTGAATGGCCAAAGGAAAACACTGCACTGGCTCTTGCTTTTTACAGATACAGAAAGGACAGCAGGCACAAAGGCAAACATAGCATCTCCTGTGCACATGTGACAGTCACAGCATAAGCGACTCGCCATCAAAATGCCTCATTCCTCCTGACAGGTCTTGTCCTAAAACAATGTCTTAAAGTCTGCAGCTGGGCTGGATTTTCCATATCCAGCTGAAACTGCCAAAAGAACAGCAAAAGCCCTGCTAGCAGAAAAGATGCCTCTTAGTTTGGAGAAAAAAGCCTTCCCAGCAGCCTGTCTATAACCAGTGGACATGGTTTGCCATCCTCCTCCTGAGTGAACGTGCAGCTGTGGCATCTCAAAGCAGAGTATGCTTGAGGAAGGGTATCTGCTCTGCAGAACAGTGGATAAAGGGTATTTCAAAGAGAGGGAAAGCTTCTGCTCCTGCAGCCAGTGAGGGCATGTTTCCTTTGCTGTATTCACCTAGATTTGGGCTCTTGGCTCCAAAGCACTGAGTCTGTTTCCACAGGGTACCTGCTTGGTACAGACTGTACCCACATTAAAGCTTGGCTTAAAGTGAGCGAAGCACATACAGGGCAGTTGCAGCTCTGGCACAATCTAGTTTCTTCCTCTTAAATGCAGCACCTCTATATTTGTTACTGAGCTTTATCTCATTGATTCTCCTGGGCTGTTTCAGCAGCACTGTTTCTGCTGCTGTGTGCAGCAGCACTTGCAGCTCCTCCCCAGTTTTTTTCAGCCATATCTTCAGAGTTGTACTCTTCTTATACTACTACACTAAACATGAATGGGAGTACTGAATAGCACTGGGAGCAGGACCAGATAATGTCAGAAAAAACATCCCCTCAGTTTGAAAGCCAATAAAAACTATGTGGGCACTTAGCAGCCCACTGCACACTCACTCTATGCTCAACACCATGTCTTAAGTGGTGCTGTTTATAAGCTGCTTTATAATTTTTGATAGTATCCCTCATTACTAAGTTCATGTACAGCAACATTCACTTCAGTAATCCCTCTTTGTTTTCCTAAGCTAGTAGTCTTGCTTTTCCCCCTCTATACTGAGAGCTTTGGGGATAATCCACAAAAGAAAAAGGTGTACCTTTCCATTTCTATACTAATAATTGCTTCTGAGCTTTTTTGCCATAAATATGTCATCCCTTAGAAATGAATGAGAGTACTTCAAATGCAGCAGCCTCTAATGCTGCCACCACAAAAGTCTCTTTGGTTTATGTCCCTTGAGAGGGAGCTGGGGAAAAAAAATCCCCAACTGATCAGCAACAGACCATCCCCTCCAACCTGGATGATCTCTGGCTCCTTTCCAGCCTAAGCTTAGTGAGAACAAAACCCCTGCTGAGCTGGCTGCCTCCAACTGCCCCACTGCAGCGAAGGATGTGTTGACACCAAGTGCTGTATGAAGACAGACTACAGCCGAGCTGAAATGCTCTCAGCTTGGCTGGATGTCAAAGTGCTGCCTGGAGCTCGGCTGTCACAAAGGCAGGTAGTGTGGGGTGCCTGGCTGGGGGGACACCACTGAGCTTTCACAGCCAGGCTGGGACTATGGAGGCCAAGCCCCTGTCCCTTCTCCCAGGGGTAGGTTTCCCTCCTTGCCCCCAATAACGTCCCACAGGAGCCTGTGTTTTTGAAGGCTGTGGTGGCCTTGGTGAGCAACAGGGGACTCAGCTGTCTGGAAGAGGAACTGCACTGAGAATCAAAACGATTGGAGATCAACAAATTAGCCCTGTTAACTAGCACACATTCCTTACAGGCACATCACAGGGAAATCCCAGCCAGTATTTCTAAGCTTTATCCATCTTGCAATGGTTTCCCTTGCTGTTGTTTACAAGCTTAACAAACTGAAGACTGTTTGAAAGAGATCACTCCTTAATCTGGCTTGTCCTAAAACCAATAGGAGAGGAGGAAGGGAAGGTCATGGATATCCAAAGCCAGCACAGAAACATCCTTATTTATCTTCCCTAAGCTGTTCTAAATGTTAACTCCTTCAAGATAATACTGAAATTGTCAAGCTTTGAATTTGGTGGTGACTGCAGCAGCTGAGGAAACCCTGGCACTTGTCAGTTAGTTTTGGTGGAGTTCAAACTTCACGTTTGGTCCCTTTGTGCAGGTCCAAGCCATGAGACCAAACATGCAGCAAAGTCCCAGATGAGCATCTCCTGCCTCCTACTTTATACTCAGCTACAAGCTGGGGGTCAGCCTCAGAGCCCCACCTATGTGGCATTGCCAAGTGCCTGATGAAAACAAGCTTCCAAGAGTCTAATTATGCATCCCCAACATGAAAAGCCATCCTCTAAATATCTGATTGGGGAACATGAAGCCAAGGAGCGAGACAGACAGCAGAGCATAAAGTTATTTTTTAGAAGCGGAGTTTAAGGTTGGCTAAAAATATGGCCTATCCCTTTCAAGGGTTATTTTGCTTACAGTGTTGACAAGAATAAAGCTATTAGTAACAGAGCATTCAGAGTATTTGGGGCTGGTGTTTGTCTGTCAGTCACTCATCCTCCAAAACAGTCTTGTCAACATTTGGAAGGCAAGTGGGATGTATGCTCCAGCCCCCTTCTGGGAAGGCTGGGAGAGGATAACAAAGCTGCAAGAGCTGCAAAAACCTGTGGCTAAAGAAAACAGGAAGGAGGAAAGAAGGGGAAAAAAAACCTGTTCAGAAGGAAAAATATTAGAAACCTCAAAATGTCTAGAAAAATGAAAGGTAGGGTTTAGAGAAAGAAAAAATCAATTACATGGAAAAGCAACCCAAACAATTGTTTATAGAAAACATGAAAATTGACAAAGTATGTAAGAGACAATGCGTGGAGATCACAAGGGGGAAGAGGAAATGACCACAGGAATATCAAATGATCATCTTTTCCTGATGTAGTGCAAGAGCTGTGTTCACACAGCACCAATCACCAGGACACATAAAACACTTTCCTTAGAAGAGCTCTGTGCCTTAGGCACCCCAGGAATACAGGGCTGGGTGGGTACCTTGAGAGCCAGCCTTGCAGTCTGTTCTCTAGCCCAGCTTGCTCTGCTGCCAGGTAGAAGAGGAGGTCACAGGGAAATTGGTTTCCTGCTTATGCTTCTCCTTATCTCCCACTGCCAGTACAGGAACCTCTGCAGTGTGCACTACCCAAACCAGCCTTATGTCTCCCTCCTCTGCCCCTCTAACAGATCCTGTAGCAAGAACATCTTGTCTCCTCTCCCTCAGCTAAGCTTTTAGCATCGACTTTCCTTTTTCAGAGGAAATCCTTTGCATTCCCTCTTGGTGCTACCTATGGATGGGAGGTGTTCTGCTGTTTAACAGCATGTTAAACATGACTGTAATTTAATGTACCTGCTTGGAAAGGAGAGCAGGAACCTGGTAGGAGTTACTCCCTACACCCATTATCCAGGGTGAATTGCCTGCTGGATTGCTACCTGGTCACAATACCAGCTCCAGCCTCTCCCCTACATCTCCAAGTTAAAGATCTGCAGAGCCAAGAGTGATACAGTGCTTAGCACAGCAACTTCTGTTGTGACTAATCCTGCAGTCAGACACCTTTTCCCAGGGATCCCATTACTGACACACACTGGGCTCCCCCTCTGCCTGAATCCATGGCACACTGTGGAGGAGAAGGCAGAGTGATCTCAGCCTCAGCTGCTGCCTGTGCCTGTGTAACACACAGACACACCAGGGAGCTGCCTCTCCCTTGGCTGAAGGCATGGACAGCCCCTGTGCTGTAAAACCTCTCACATGGGCTGTGTTGGGAGGAATGGGCTCAGTTAAGGATTGCCAGGCAGTAACTGCAGTCGGCAGAAACAAGGCAATAATCGGGCAGCACAGGATATCTCTGAAGTGCCCAGTCTTGCCTTGAGATGGTGGAAGTGTTTAACTGAGTGGGTTTTGCCACTAAGGTACCACTTGTGATAATGAAATGTGCACAAGCAAAGTATTGCTTTCCAGGCATAACCTGGGGGATGAGAAGTAACTTTACTCAGGCTCAATTTCCACCTCAATCCATGAAGTTGGTCTAAACAGATTGAGAGCTGAGTCACTTAGAGCTATCTTCACAAGGAGCTCATCAATTTGAGTAAGCCATCAGCCCCAGGCTACAGCACATGGCTATCCTCGCTTTCACCCTCTGAAGCAGCACTGCTGAGATCGGTAAAGCTCTGTGGATTTACATTGTTAACAGCAGAAGGAATAGTCCCAGTGCACAAAAAGAGTTGTGGTCCTGCTCCTGCTGAAGTTCATCTGAAAGACCTCAAACGTACCTGGGATGCAGCTGACCTGGCCAGTCATGCCCAAGAGCAAGTGCAGAGCTCAGAAGTTACTGTAAGAGGAAGAAAGCCCTGAGACCCAGCACGGTTCTTCTCCTCCCATCCATCCGCTCTGCTCTACAGTGAGTCACAAGAATCTCACACCTGCTTATTGCTAAGCCTCCAAATAGCTTATCCCTGGGTCTCACACCAGCCTGGAAAGGCGGCCACAATCCAGAGGGCAGAGCTCCCTGTGCACATGGGCTTGCTCTCAACAGGACACAGCACCTGTCCTGGTGGGAGGGGAAATTGTGAGAAAAAGCAGCAGAGGGTCAGTAGAGAAGGTGTGAGCAGAACCCAGATCCCTGTCCTCTGCGCTAGTTCACGTGAGTCCCACGGCAGCATTTGGAAGAAACTGGGGAATGAGGTTGTTTAGTGAGCAAAGACGTGTTTTCAGGGTTTTTCAACTCGTGGCTTTGTTATTAACTTTGTAAAAAGAGGAGCTTCTATGATGAAAAATGCAACTCATTCCCCTAGCTCTCCAGAAAGAGAAGGGGCAGGGCTGCACTCACAGAGGGTGAAATCCTATTTGCTTCAGTTGTGGGCCTTAAATGCACAACAGGCTGTAAATACTGCTCACAGCAGGTTTACAAGCTGGAAATCCTTTGGAGACCTTTTACTGCAGGGGAAGTGGCATAAATATGCCAATGATATGAACAAATTCTAAATATTTAGTTGTTTAAATAAATAAAGCTTTTACAGATTTTTGGAATCTATTATTCATGGTGTGCTGGGGGTTGTCTAGACTGTGCACCAAGGCACTAAACCATTTTAAGGTGGTAGAAAATGACATTCAGGCTCAGAAAGTTGAATCAGTTTGTGTGCTGAGTGCTAGTCCAGGTCTTTGTACCACTGGACAGATGAACTCCAATTCCTTCATGCCAAAATGAGCCACAGTTTGCTGGACATTGTAGCCAAATGACAAAAAAAGAGGCCAGAATGAGACTGGTTCCATTTCTGGACATGTTGAGCAAGAAGGGGTCTCTGTCAGCCAGTAACATCCTAAGGTGTACGTGTCCCTGGGAAGTGGCTCAGCCAAAGAAGGAAATAGGCAGTAGTGCTAATTCACTTATTCCAAGTGAAATTGGTCTACAAACAACCTGATTTTCAGCTTCGTAAAAACACAGAACATTTTAAGTGCTTTGGTGAAACTGATTGCTTGAAGCAGTTGGAGGACTAGGAAAAAGGCCATTGTGATCCTTCTGGGGTGCAGCTGCCCAGCATGCCAGCTCAGAGCTTCAATACAGGCTTACTGACATGATAAAAACATTACCATATTTCTCTAGGACTGTCCAGAATCCAGTGTTTTCCCTGTGCCTGTGTCTGTACTCAAACTGCACGATCTCAGAGAGCACAGCTAACCGAAGACGGGCTGCTCTGACCTGAGCAACTGCCTCCTTGTCTTTGTGCTTTTGTCTTGGCATTTTCAGCAGGGTACAATTAATTAAAATTCCTGATTAATTAAAATGTTTCGCAACAACAGCAGCAAAAATTGCTTGGAGAAAAGCCTGTGCAAAGTAGGAGTGGAGCCTGGTTGCTATGAATATGCATGGTGCCCAAAGCACACCGTACTGGCACGTGTGCAGCCTGTCCCCAAGGTAAAAGATGCAGGGAAGGAGGATCAAAGTAGAGGCTTGGCAGGTGATGAAACAGGAGTATAAAAGTTTGCATTACCCCCTGTATTTCCTCTTCTGCCTGTCCCTCGCAGTGCAAGTGTATGGAAATACAGTGGCTTTCAGTACAGCTGGATGAATGTGTGGGTCTGCCAGGAAATTAGGACTTGGCCAATGCTCCTGCTCCTTGTTCTGCCCATCACTGGCTGAAAAAACATGTACAAGTCGCTTTCCCCTTCTGGGCCTCAGCTTCCCCCCTGTAAAATGCAGGCAAGACCACTTTGCTACCTTGTGTGAAGTGCTATGAGAACTACAGAGAAGAAATACAGTCCAGGAGGAGAAATACGTGTTAGTGAGTGACTCCCTTTGCCTTTGCCTTTGTCAAATCTGTGGAGCAGGAGCCAGCTCCGCTCGCTTGGAGCTGTGAAGAAATCTTTGTTGTGCTCTGGAAGCCCCCCAGCAGCCTGTCATTGTCAAGCCACTGATGAATGGTTCCACTGGGGATCCAGACCCTGCTCAGGCGGGAAAGCAGCAAGGCTCAATAAACAGCTATTGCTATTACCGAATCCTGTAAATTAACACTTCTGCAATTTTACGAGGAAAATGTCATGTTGTTGCAAAGAACACGGGGGGCCGGTGGCCCCGTTCTGTCAGTTTAAGTGGCCTCGGCCCTGGCTCTGCCTCTCAGAGGGCATGTCCTCTGTGAAATGCCATCAAAGGGGATGAAGTTTATCCCCTTTTCCTCTTTTCCTTTTCAAAACAGGGTTTCTTTGGCAGGCACCACTCCTGCTTGAGCAATTTAAGGGCTACAAGGAAGAAGCCATGCTCTGAAAGAGCAACTTCAAAAAACATCTGCCTGCAAATGGTGCGTGTTTTGCAGTGGCTCTGTGCCCAGGGGGTTTGCAGGCTGCTCATTTTTGGGCCAAAAATTAAATTTTGCAACCTCCAGACCAAGAGAGCAAAGAGTCAGAAAGAATGATCTCTTGCCTTGACCATGATTATCAGAGCTCTTTTCCCCCTTTTTCCCAGGACACATGCCAGTGCATGGAAAAGGAATGCAAGGAGGGATGAAACACATAACAACCACACTACCATGGTCACTGGCCATGGTATGTACCCAAGTCAGCAAAAAAGTCTTGATTATTTATATGCAGATTTTCAGGTGTTTGAAGAGATGATTGATATGAAATTGTTGCTCTAAAGCACATAAGAACTGCATTTCTCAAATCTTTCATATTATAAAAGTATGATGAACATGCATACTTATTTCTAGTTATATTTGGATTTTTAAGGTTTATGGGCCCACTGTCAACTTCTACGCTGTTGTGGAGGATGACATTTTCTTCGCCCCCCAAAAAACCCCTGGAACTGAGGTTTCTCAAATTCGTGTGCCTCCAGGGGCTTTAAGAAAAATTCAGGAGGCATCATAAGACTTGCAAGAAGTGCAGGAGTGGGAACCCTGCAGTGGCTTCTGAGCACAGTAAGCACTGAAACCACGAGAGTAGAGCCACAGAATCTTAACATTACAATTTATTTTTTTAAAGAAGCAAATCAAGTTAAGATTGATTATTACCAGTTACTCTCATTTATCCATCTATACATTATTCTCATTTATCCATAGTATTAACAGTCCTGTTGGCTTAAATGAGCTTATAAATGTGAGTAAAAGTATCATAGGCAAAATGCTTAGCAAATTAAAGGAAATATTTCTATAATATTAAGCATAATATAATATTAAATATTAATTTCTATAATATTTATATAACATAGGGCATATTTAGGGCTAGCAGCTGGTTGCAGAACAGAGAAACTGATTGGCAGAAGCAAATATTAATTAAAATTACAGTCTATATTCACTCATAGGTTTTCTTTCCCATTCTGTTCTTCTGCTTTTTGATTAGAAAATAATCATCACATTACACAATATTTTCCTCATTAAACTACAAAGATCCCTTGCTTCTTTGGCCAATTAGTGCCCATGTACAATCATCACGAATACAAATCAAAGAGTGCTCCAGCTCTGACCTAATAAGCCATCTACGCAAAATCCAAGCTCCGCATTTTTCTGTTACTACAGCAATTCTTTCTTCTTTATCCCAAAGTAATAAGCACTGAGCCTTATTCCCTTCCTCAGGAAACTATAAAATGGAATTGAATGGGCTGGAGGCTGCCAGTCACCTCCAGCTTTGTCAGTGCTCCTCTGTGGCTCAGTTTTAATCAACAAACGCTACGAATCCTTCTTCACTCTGCCTGGCTGTGGGGCTGGCAGGGAGGGTGGCTCCCAGGACACAAGGAGAAAGAGGAAGCTCTGGGAGATTGGAAGAGATCCGCATTTTCCTCAGGGCACATCCTGCAAACAGAGCCCTTTGTTCCTGGGGGCTGGTACCCACTTCTCAGCACAAACAGATCCCTTCCCGGCCTCTCCTTTTTTTCTCCTCTAAGAAAAAGGCCATTTTCAGAGTTTGTACTTCTACATCCACCCCCGCCCCAAATCCGTGTAAGTTTTTCTTACTTAAACCAATTTTGCTCTCCCACTGAGTGCCGAAGAGTTGTGAGTTACACTGTGCCGCACTACTCACGCCCACCCGACAGCCATTTTCTGACCAATTTCCTTCTGACATGCATCTAAACCATCTTCAGCTTCACTTCTGAATTTGGCCTAAATTGGAGAATAATATACTGAAACTCTGCTGAAAGCAGTATGTAATTGATCCCTGCCAGAAGGGGGATCTGAGCTTTGCTGTCGTTTTTCAGGCAGATGGGGGGAGGCACCAAGAAGGGGGCTGTGTGCCTGGAGTTTCAGCTCCTGTTTTCTACTTCCCAGCTATCTTATAGAAGGCAATTAAGCAGTGTCTGTATTCATCAGTGTGATTCTATTTATTGAAACTGGCTAATAAGCCCAGAATTAGTTGTCCTTGTCAAAAAAAATGCTTCAGTGAAGAATCTTTTCAGAGTGGCTTTAGTATGTCTGCTTGCCTAGGAGTAATTAGGTTTAATATTTGTCCAGTAGTTTTGGAAACTTGGGTGATAGATTTCCCTGATGTGTTTCTCAGTCTGCTCTTCAGGGTCCCAGGGTTCATGCATCTCATGCTGCATGGCCACACGTGTGCTCCTGCGTGATCCTCCTGCCCCTCTTTTGGTAATGTTTCAGTTTCTTGGCTAATTTTGCCAAAACTGGTGGAGACCTCAAAGGAACTGAGCCCCCAGATGAGTTACACAAGGCACAGTACAGGAGAAAAACCCTCCCTGTTCCCTCTGTCAGGAACTAGTACATACCCCTGAGGAACCGAAATGGTGCTCACTTTTGAGACTCCACTCCCTGAAGCTGGAACTCATTGTTTCCACTGCTCAAGGCACGATGGGATTAATCAGGAGGTTTAAAAGTAGTGGGGAGAGTCAGTGGGAACACACACCTGCCTGCAGCAGGCACCATCTCTCTGTGCTGGGTGTACAGTTTTTAACATGGCGGGATCTTGCTCCGGTTACAGCTTGTGTGTGCTTCGGGAAATCACTGCAATAGAGCTGTCCTGATCCCTTAGTAACTTCCACTGGGTGAGTGTTCATGGAGGAGAGACTTCCTCTGTCACTGTGAACTTCCCTAATCCAATTACTGCTAATCAGAAGTGTGAAGAAAAGCATTTTCTCTGGGTCTCAGGTGAGCAGCAGGTGGGGCAGACAACTTGTGGAGTATGGATATCCATTTGTTTAGGTGAATGGGGAGAGCGATGCACACTGCAAACCCTGGATCTCCCATTAAATGCTGGGATTCAGTCTGGAAGTTGTGTAATCCCTTTGGATTTTCTAGAAAGGGCTATGGGAAGTATATTGATGGCAAAGGGGCGGAACTGGCCTATTTCTGCTGTGATTCACTTCACTGCAGAGCGTGTGGCACCTGCAGGTCTGGGCTCACCCAGTATGTTTATTCACTGAAGCCACCAAACCACCTCTTGCTGTGTGCTCTGATCATCCAGACCAAATTAGTGGTGGCTCCACTGCTCCAAGTGGAACAAATGTCACTGTCGTGTTTCACTTGGTCTCCTGCTGATGCTTTATTTTGGGTCCTGCTGCCTATCAGGGCAGAAGCACAATCCTGATTTTGTGAGGTTCAAATGAGAAATTTCACTTTTCAGCTGAACAGGCCATCATCAAAGAGTTAATGAATTTTTTTTATCAGTATCCTGGAAAATTGAATTTTTCTCCCAAGGACAGATCCTAAGGGCTTTTTCTGGCCTGCATAAGCCAGCATGTATCACTTGCTGCCCTTCGGTTGGATGGGCAGTGCGGTCACTGAGGGTGTGATGTCCCCCACGTGCCCAGTGCTGGCACAGCACAGCTCCCTCTAAGCAAATCTGCCATTGCAAGGCACTGTAGAGGCAAATATTCCACTGCTGGAAACCTTGGCCTCTAAAAAGCAAATCCATCAAAATGCACTGCTTTGCATTAATGGGATGCATTTCCAGGCGTATTTGCTGTGCTGATCAATTCTTTAAAAAATACACCCTTGGCTAGGTGTGCAGAAACACTCATCATCAGCGAAACGAGCGCACGACAGAACAAGTCTGTCTGATGCAGAAGAAATTTTCGTAGCCCAACACAATCTCAGAATAGTTAAACAGGGCAAAACAACGTGTATTTGTGCTCAGATCCTGATGATGTTTATTTACTAGGACAAATATAGCTGAGGGTAGCAACTTATCAACGCTTGCTTTATTTCAAGAGCAAATTGCTACCATGGAACCAGACACTTGATGTTTCCCTGCTATCGCCCAACAAAGAAAGCTCCCTTTACTAACTCGGCTAATGACCAGCAAAGTCGCCTCACGTGGATTATAAAAGTAAAAAGGACAAAAGCTCCAGGATGAAAAATAACAATTTCCCTTGCTTGCTTTTGTGAGCAAACAGTAGGGAATTCGCAGCAGAAAACTCTGCTTTGAAATAGAAAAATAATAGTAACAGTGAAAATAAATGACAAGGTCTTGGTTCTATTGAGCTTTACTGAGCCTGAAAACCACAAGTTTTGCTGCTGGAGAGTGTATAAGGATTCATTCAAAAGTCAATAATCAGCAGAAAGGGATTAGTGCCTTCCAATAACTGTTCTAACTACAAAGACAGTAAAAGGCTCAAGCAACATCCATTATCTTATCCTTTTATACTGGCTCATGGCCTCGAGTTTCACATGTACAATGTTTACTATTATGGCAACACAGCAAATTTGATCTGAGTGTTGCTAACAAGTAATCCAACAGCACTTTTGGATAAAATCTGCCTTGGACTTCATGAATTTGCTGAGCTGCTGCATCCCAACCTGGCTTTCCTGGAGTGTGGAACATGTTCTGTTTTGCACAGCCTGATTACAACTCCATGCGTGCAGCCAACTCCTCCGTGCAGGACTGCACACTGCCACACTGCTGGCCTTTGGGACAGACTCCCCTTCCCCTTCCTGACCAAAGTACCCCCCACACCTCAGCTAGGCTGGAGCAAACTAGAACACTTTCAGTTTGTTTTGTTCAGGCATTAAAAAACCAGGTTATTCTCCTCAACCAGCTGTGATAAGAGCTGTTTCCCCACATCTTGCAGCACCCACAGATAGATTTACTTAAAAGATTCATAATGTAAGAAATCAACTAGAATTGGAAAGTTCAATATCAGATGAAATTGGTCTGGCTATCTGTGAGACAAAGTATTTATCTACTAGGTTCCCAGAGACATCAAACTCTGAGTCACTTATGTTAGCACAAATCTACACATTGTAAGTTCTCTCATTTTGAGTTTGAAGTCACATTTCCATCGGGGTCAGCAAACAGCATTTTAATGCTATGCCTTATGGCCATTGCCCCTTCTGCTTTACCGTTGACATGTTTCTAGGATAAAATAAGACAAATAAAAGTGAGCTGTATGCTTATGTATTCTCCTCTTCATGCAATAATGTATTCCTAGCTGAAGAACTCAGAACACTTGGTGAACTGGTTGGTGAGGCACCTGGCTCTCTGAATGTACCTTAGGAGCCACCCTAACGAGATAGCAACATGAATTTAGCAACCTGAGCATGAACAAGGTGTGTGCCAGACCCTACTCTGAAGTGTGGCATAGGCTTGCAGGGCACATTTAGTCCTGAGGGCTGATCCACAGTGCAGCTGCACCTGGAGTCTTGCAGCAAGGACATGAGGCAGCTGGGGAAGCGCAGGCAGCTGTGTGTGTGCGGTCACTGGGTGACTCTTGGAGCCAGGTGTCCATTTATCTGGCACAAAAAAGGCAGTTGTTCCTCCATTATGGGTTTGTGTCTTGGAGGAACTGCCCTGTAAGCTGCTGGTCCAGAGGAGAGTCTGAGACTAATGTTTCTTTATTCACTTCTGGGTTTGTATTTCCAAATTGAAGAATTTTCTGGAACAATCAAGCCCCTGAAAAACACTCTCCTTGGGCCAGTTTGGGATGATTGTATGATGAATGTGTTACACAAGGCTAGGCTAATAGTTCCATGACACCCAAGAGAAAAAATCCTGCTCGTTTCCACACCTACACTGCTGCTGGCTCAGCAATTAATGCCAAACCAAAGGGCTGATTTTTCTCAACTCTCAAGTGAATTCAGTGTAGATTGGTCACTGCTCCAAAAGGTTCCTATCATTTGTCCTTTGTTCATACAGTGTCTCAGAGATGGGAACACACCACACGTGCAGAGTCCAGGCTCTAGGAGGACATGAGGCCACTACACCAGCTGGCTTCTGCTTGAACGCAAACACGTCACAGCGGTTGTTATGAAGGGTTGTGTGATGAAGAGGCCACAGTGCTTTGCTGCAGTGTTGGTGTAACCAGCAAGCACAGCCCTTTTTGTGTGGGTGTAGTGCGATCTTGAAACCAGCAAGCAGTGCCTACCAAAGCAGTACAGGCCATTCACGGTCTGCGTACAGACTGGAGGAACCTTTTGAACCAAGGCAACCCAGAGCAGGACAGATGGTCTCTTGAGATGAGATGTTTATGTATCTCAGGGAAGCGGCCTTATGGAAATACATAAGTTTGAAAAATATGAGTCCCTCTGTCCCTATCCTTGAGCTTTTTATGTTAGAAAAGGCAGAGAGGTTGGGAAAGACAGAGAGAGATCCACCTTAAACACCGCCAAAGAGATGCAGACTAAAAGAAAAGATAAGCCCAACAAAGGCACTTGCTGAAAAGCCAACTATATCAACAAACCTCAGCTCCTGCAGCTTGGTGACTACACTGCCCAGTGACTCCTGTTCATAAAGGGCTGATTCTCCTCCCTTTCAGAAAACAATGTGTTCCACACACTGAAATAAATAACAGCCCCTCATCAAGGCCCCGGCAGTGTCAGGGGGTGTCAGGCTTTGCTCAGCAGATAACAAAGGCGTCAGCATGCAGCCAATCTCCTCCTGCCATCTCAGGCTGCCCTTGCTACGCTGAATGAAATTTTTTTTCCTAATGGAAATGAAGAAAACCTCCAGTGCAGATAATCTTCTGTTACAATGGCTGTACATTCGGGACAGGGGCCAAACAGTGTAAAGAACAAGCCAAATCTTTTTTACTTAAAGCCTGACCTGAATGTGATAATGTAATGACTTCAGCTGAAATGTTTCAAACGCCATTCATTGGGATTGACTTAGCATATAGATGATATCAGCCAAAATAATTAAGAACGAGGAATTGAACAGATAGGATCAGCTGACTCCTCCCTCCCAACAAAGCTGGTATCCTTTTCCAAATGGTCTAGAAGACTACTTGGTTTCAACAAGGCTTAGTCTAACCTAGCCAGCACCCTTTCACTTCCAGCTTTGTAGAAGGATCAGCATCTGTCTTAAACACAGGCTGAAGTCCCAGAGATCCCCTTTGCAAAGGCAGATTCTTGACTGTTCTGTGCCCAACCTCCATCTGGCCACTGCTGATGACACTTTACATGCAGAACCTGATCAGAATCCTACTGAAGTCACTGGGAAGTATCACAATCATTTCACTGGATTCTGGATCCATGACTTTCTTCTAGCAATGTAGGTTTCCAAAAGCGTGGTAGCCTTGGCTGTTGTTTAGCTTCCTAGTATCTGTCATAGCTAACTATTATTTCTGCTTTACAGAAATAAAACACAGCTCAAACTCTGATACTACATGCAAGCTTAAAATGGCTTTCAATTACTATTAGCAGGCTTTTAAATGGGATTGTGGTGACAACTCAAAAGAAGCAAAATACTTAGGGGAGAAATTAAGCTATTGGAATGACTGGTTATATTGAACATGCTCCTCACACAGCTGGCAAAGAGCAAAATAAAGCTGAAATAAATTGACGACGACCACATTCTGGAGGAATGACAGTTTATCTTAACAGAGAAAAGACCATTCAGCTTCTCTGCTACAACAGCTCATAACACTGAGCATTTGCACACTTCTCACACCAACCAGGAAACCAGCAGCAACCAGAACCATAGCAGATCACTTTCTATATCCCACAACAGCATAACTGAGGGCAGAACGTAAAATGAGTCCCAAATGCCACCATTCTGATTGTAATAGATCCAATTAGCATCATTCTGATGGCTACCTAGGGTAGGAAGGCAACACAGGATTATATTCATTGTCCATTTCAAGTGTTCCAGTTGGCAAATAAACTGAGTACTTTATAAAAGAAAATAATCTCATACCCTGGACAAGCTTTGGAATGGTTACAAGCCCAAGATCTATTGTTCTGGTTGAATTTGTTACAAGCCCTAGGCATATCATCGAAGGAGATCTGTATTTGAATGTTTTCATCTTCCTGGTCATCTAATTCAGCTCCTTCCAGGAAGGTAATTTATTTTCTTCACTGTTGCCTTCTCCATTCACTAGGTTTACAGACGAAATCAAGACTCGTCACAGCCTTGAGCAGGGTGTCAATGCTAGTTTGAATTTTCCTTCTCTTCTGTTTAATTGAATTTTCATTTGTATCTCCTCAGCTGCTCCCCCTCCAAGGCCTTTCCCCCCTCCCACCATCCTTTTCTCCACTCTTCCATATAGATCATACAAACATTTCTGGCAAGAACCAGCTGCAGATACAACGAGTTCTTGAGCATCTTCTACTTTCAGAAAACCACTAAGAGGCCAAACAACACCCATGCTTGTTCTGTGAAGCTTGAATCTGGTTTTCAGAAAGACCAGTCTCTTTATTAACTCCACTGCTCTATCTGAGACACATGTAAGACATGGAGGGCTGCAGAACTACCTTTTTGTCACTGTAGAGGACAAAAAGCCATGCATGTGTTTACAGTCTCTGTTTTGGTGGGTCAGCATAGCCAAACAGGACTTTGCAATGGCATTAAAATGAATAATTTCTAAATTTCTCCTCCATGTTCCTCAAAAGCTGCCCTGAGCTCCTCACTCAAAATGCAGTCTAGCCATGACCTCTCACACAAGATTTGTTTGCCATTGATGTAATCTTCCTTTCAGCTTTGAGTCTGCGTTATTTGACACAAATTCACTAAGAGGGACCTGAGATGTAACCCCTGAAATCTTCCTTGTTGAACTGGTATTGCTTCTTCCAACCAATTCCTTCCATTGTGGGGACTGAACAACTCTTGTCTGTGGCTGAGGACAGTCTCCCTTGCACTGGAAATCTTCAGTATGGGAAAGCCACGCTGACTTCTCCATCCAAACTTTGGCACAGAGGCTAGCAAAGAGACAGCTTATCCCAAAGACTTAATGGTCATACTTACTACTCCAACACCTGATATTGGTAAGAGCTCTTTGGTGCCAAGAAGTGATTAGGAGAAACAAGAGAAAATTTCGGATGAAATTTTCAGGGCAATGGAGAAAGTTCCTTAATGCAAAATTTATCTGCAGTTAGTGATGTACAATTGTGAAAATACTGATATCTTTAGGTCATTTACAAGTAAACCATGCAGAACATTGAGGCATATGTGACCAAAAAGAGTTCAGCATTAGGACAGAGCTGGACAAAATGACCTTTTCATGATCTACTCCATCACTCACTAGTACAATTTCTGCTTGTAATTCATTATTCTGAAGCTGTTTACCATTTTGTCTATGACAAGGGCAACTTCCATCAGTCAGTTCTTGAATGTGGAATTCCTGGCTCATTATCAGAGGAAACCAAGATTCTCATTTGAATATTCACCTTTCTTGCTCTTGTACACGGCACTTGATCCATCACTGAAAAGTTGACATTGTCTTTGGCACGGATGCTCTGTCAATCTGACATAATCTGGGAGATATTCAGGGTATGTTTTGCTACTAAATGAAAGACTACAGGACTTAAGTCATTAATAATTAAGTGTGACTTTGCAATGGGATATAAGATCTGCTTCTGTTCCTATGTATGTTTGCATTTATTTTTACACTCATCACATGGCTGTTGGATATATACCACAGGAACTTTGGGCAAATGGTTCACTGTCTCTCCACTTACAGTAAGGACCACTACTCATGACAATATGTATTAAGGAGGTCTTCTAGAAAAGAATAAATCAGATTAGAGAGGCTTGCTTGTGGCTGAAGTTGAATTGAAACAGTTTCTCTGCCTTTCATCTGTGTTTTGGTATTGGTTATGGAAGGATGTATTTTCAGAAAGGAAAAGCACATGGTATCATTATGTCTTTTAGTTTGTAGAGTTTTGGGTCCTGCTTCTGCATCCTCATTTAGGAAATTAGTCTTCAAGTCTTACCATGGAAAGGGGACTTGCTAGGTAGGATCTCTCTTGCTGGCATTCTCTTCTGGTCACATCCCACCACCCACATCCTACACTGCAAATTGAGTGTTGCCATTTCCCCTGCAGTTTCTGCCCCTCCTAACAGCTCTGACTGCTCTGATCCACTTATTCTTGGCACTTGCTTTGAGCAAGGTTCACATAAAGGTATCAGTGTCCAGTCCATGCACTGTTCTATCAAGCTGTTGTCAGTCTTCTGGATGACTGCTCAGCAAACAACCTTGTTTTCTTACCCAGAGCCTGAACTTGATCATGATTCCTCATTTGACTCCTGCTTTAAAGATAAGGCTGTGTCTCTTTCTGCCTCTTTTTCGCAATCTACACCAAGTTCTTGTCTTGCCTGGTGGTGACAAACCTCTGCCAGGCTTGTCATTTCTCTCCTGTATGTTTGTAAGTGATGTTGCAAGTCAACACATAAGTATTTAGGGTGGGCTGTTAAAATCCAGAAGCAAGTGGGGCTTCAGACAACACTGAATTGTTTGGTGTGCTTTCTTGGTTTTTCCTAAGTTCCTTAAGGCAAAGCATTTTCTTCTTGGGAAAAAGGTTCATTAAAACTTTCTTTTAAGGAAAAGAGAAAACACAAGACTTAGAGAGGAAAGGGAGATAGAGCAGGCTCCTTCTGGAGCTTTTGTGAGACTGTGAATGTGACAAATATCTTTCACAAGAAGGACTTTCTAGCCTGATTTACTTACAGTAAGAGCACAAAAGTGTCTTACTGAAGCTGTGAACTGGTGAGCCCTTGTGAGGCAAGGAAAGCACTGGGATAACTCACTGTCTGAATGGCAGATGGGTGAAGAGGATGATTCTGTATGCAGTTTTCCTCCCTCGAAAGGGCAGCAGGGACCTGTGCAAACCATCCCAGGCACCACAGTTGGGTTAACCATAGCAAGGACAGGCTTTTCATGCAGGCTTCAAAATTTACTCCCAATAAAATGGAATTTGAAAATGTTGTTCAGCACTTGTGTAATCAGAATTCTGTAGCATTTTGGCAACCCAAGGAGGAAAGTTACCTCATAAGTGTCAAAGACTGTGTCTAATGCTGAGGGGAAATAAACAGAGAAGTCTCCAAAGCCCAGGACAACTAAAGCTTGTTACAAAACCAGAGAGATCATTCTAGTGTGAAGCAAACCTGAGCTTTGCATTAAAAATGTAAATGTGATTGAAATAGCATAAACAGATTAAATGGACTTGACCTCTACAGGCATGAAAGATGGGCTAAATACACTGAAACAGCAACAAATGGCTACACTTTTCCTTTCAGTGTGTTGTGGAGCACAGAAAATTTATTTAAAACAACACAGAAATTTGAAGCCAGTGCAAGATTTGCATTTCTTTTACAGGAACTAATAGGGAAAAACCAGTTGGTTTGGGAAAAAACACTCATCATTTAAATGCCTAGAGGTACACAAAGACTTGGAAACTACTTTTCAATCTTTAAATGTGACTGATTTACCCTCAAAAATGCAATTTACCTAACACATAGAACTAGCCAGGAGTGACTGAATCTTTCAAACCATCTCACATCTCAACATTCAGTCCATTGCTGCCTTAAGGGAGCATTTGATGGACAGTTTTTTGGGGGTTTTTGGTGGTTTTTTTGAGTTATGTTAACCCAAATCAGTGCCAGAATCTGGTTCACTGCACTGCCAAACATCACCATACAAGTGCCACCACACCACCATAGCTGAGCAGGGACAGATAGAGGTGATTTAAACAACAACAAAAAGAGACTCTTAAACTGCAGCTTAGGATTTCAGAAGGCAGGCTGTGAAATGCTGCATGGAATAAATCCAAGAAAACAACGCTCAGAAGCAAAGAAACAAACCCAAGTGGTGTGAAGGGAAATGAGAAACAATAAACAAACAGTCCCAGCTCAGCCTGGCTTTGTATTCACTCTGAGGGAAAACTCTGGTAACGCCGTGCAATGCTGTCCCTTTGGTGTCCAAATACAGAGGTAGTTCTTTAGTCAACACTGACATTAGAAACATTGAATAAGGAGACTAATTTGGATTTTCCTGTCATAAAATCATTGAATAACCTGGGATGGAGGTCCCTGCCCAGAGCAGAGCTACTATCTCAAGTAGATCAGGCTGTGCAGGTCCTTGTCCTGTTTGAGTTTTGAAAGTCCTCAGGGATGATGATTCTCCCCTTCCCTGGGTCAGTCCCACTTTTGTGTCAACGTCCCTGTGAAACATTTTTTCCTTATATTCTATATTAATTTCCATGAAATGCTTGCCTGTTGCCTCTCATCCTTTCATGTGTATCTCTAAGTAGAGTCTGGTTTCACCGAATCTCTAGCCCTCTCTGGGTGGTGGGAGGGAGCAGCGAGGTCTCCCTCAGCTTTCTCTTCTCCAGCTGCCTCAGCCCCTCTTCACCAGACCTGTGAAACACCTTGGTGGGCCCAGTTTATCAATGGTTCACCCCTTGATTTAGGAGACCCAAAACTTAACACCACATTTCTGATGCTGCTCTGTGCGTACCAAGTAGCAGGGGAACAGGAAGATTTAGTTCCAGATGATTTCACCTGACCTCATTTCTTGAAGCCATTAAATACATATAAAATGCTACAATTAAACCTTCTTTTCCTAAAACCAGACAGTGTTTTTAATCTTGTCCTGACACAAGTAACAGGGCAAGTAACTGTTACTGAAATAAATTTCAGAGCTGGTATCTGAGAAATCCTGAGGCAAAATGGAAAAGCGTGTGGCATGAAAAAGGTCACAACACAATCTTTTATTTTCCAAAAGGTGTAAGAAACAGAATAATTTCTGGACAAAGGTTACATAAACAGGGATGCTGAGACTGGGTTGCAATCAGCACAAGCAGGGGGGACATTGTCTTCAGCAAAGCTTCGGTGCACACAAACCTATTGGTGTGCAGTAACTCGGTTCTGTTCAAGCCCATTGGTGCTGATGTGCACATTATTAGAAAACTGAATCGTTCTGGGGTTTGGGGTCTGAGTGGAATGAAACCTGAGCTATCTCTAACACGGGGGTTTAACTACAGATTAGCAGCATCTCTAATTTAGCAGCCCTGCAAGTCCTGTGGCCTTGCTGTCAGCAGTGCCAAGTTGTACAGTTTCAGAGTCCTGAAATCAGACAGCTGGGGGGTTTAGAGGTGCTGAAAACTGACAGCAGAGAGTTAAGCATGGATCAAGTCTTTGGGAGGATCGGGGCATTCCTTCTGCTGAATAAGGATTCTCCTGGAGAACAGACTGAGCAGGATGTGTCTGAGAGCTTCAGACAGGCTCTGCACTGCATGAGTTTGTGAGCTGCCCAAATTAGTGAGGGAGCCACTAAAAATGTTATGATTTTGGTTATTTTAAAAATCTCACTATATTTATCCAGTTACTGTGGAATTTAAATACACCACTTTGTCTGGGTTTGTATCATTGTTATGAACAATTTTCTAAGAAGTTTTTTCTATTTTTACTGTAAACTCCAAAAACCTATTTCAAATTCCTATAAAGAAGTACTGAAAAAAATTAGAACTTAAAATTAATCCTGAATATCTGTTTATGCCAGAAGGCCTCACCTTCTGTGATCTGTTTGATCACAGATGAGGAAAGTAGTACAATTTGATCTTGCTGATCAGAACTAAAAGTACTAATGTAATAATTCAATTTTCATGCTCTGTCATGGAGGAAAAACTTTATAATTTTTTATCCAAATATGAATTTAAAATAAAAAAAATTCTTGAAATGATCAGTAAACAGAAGTTGTATATAAATAAAAACATAATAAAGCCTAAATTTTGAACTATTTCTGAACCATATGAAAATTACTAATTACTAATTCTTTAACATTTATGGGCTCTCTTAGTGTTTCTATCCTCTTCCCATGTTTGTTCTTGTTGTTGAATGCTTTTAATGATTAGCTATGGTGAAAGACATTGAACAGACATCAATATTACCAAAGAACATACCAGGATTTTGCACTATCAGTACCAAAGAACATACCAAGACTTTGCACTATCAGTACCTGCATGCCCAAGCACCACCACTGGTGTTCCAGCTGTCCCAGCAACACACTTCAGGGGAATCCCTATCAAGCACAAAGCAGCTGTCAGGATGAGGGTCTTGGAGGCTCCTCCTCTTTTCTAACATGACCCCGATGCCATCAGTTGGTGTTGGAGGAATGCCAGGCCTCAAGCTGGGATTTGGCACAGCACTTGCTGTTGCTCCTTACCAGTGTTTCACAGGGGCTCACGAATGCAGAGAAATGCAGGTAACAAACCATGGCCATCAGCTCACGTATCTACCATTCAATTTAAACATCTTAAACACACACATTCAGGAGCACCAGGTTTCCTGCTGAATAAC
The DNA here is from genome assembly GCA_013396695.1 of Sakesphorus luctuosus. Classification (NCBI taxonomy): domain Eukaryota; kingdom Metazoa; phylum Chordata; class Aves; order Passeriformes; family Thamnophilidae; genus Sakesphorus; species Sakesphorus luctuosus. The sequence continues at coordinate 2,082,776 of VWZD01011160.1, read as the reverse complement.
TGGCTGGAAACAACAGCAACAAGTTGATACAGCACTAAGGGCTTTTGCTGAGCTGTAAATCAGGAGGATACAAATTTATCATACAGCTAAATTGAGGAAAACAAGGGCATGCTTCTAGGAGCTTTCTGCTTTATTAGATAAACATCTTCTCATTCATGTGGAAAATTTTTTGTAATTTGGCTAAATAATTAATCACCGAAGGGTGACTGGCAATTAATGAAGGGTATGATGACGTTCTGAGGTGTATGTTCATCACGGCAATTTTCTTTCATCCCAGTGATTTGTGCTAGTGCTGCTGATGAAATGAGAGGACACAGTCTCTGCAATGTCTCTGGTGGGGGTACACACATTATGATGATAAATATCTGCCTATTTTAGAATTTATAGGTGATGAGATGGGGTACCCAGCTAACCCTGGCAGGGCGTATCAGTGCACCTCATCAACCTGCCAACAAGTGACTAATTTCTCATCCTCCCAAGGTCCATGTGGGAAGAACTCTCTTTGGCCAGGTGAAAGAGCTGGTTTAGCTGCAGCAAGCCATAACCACCCCTGCTGTAATACCCTTTTGCACTGCTTATAGATGTAAAGAGGCTGTGAGTAAATAAGAGCAGATTCCCAAACATACTGAATCAAACACTCAGTTCTGAACTACATAAGTAGCCAAGATGATTGTGTTATGTTTAAAACTCATTGTGAAGATGGTATGTCCCTCCTGTGGATGAAGCCGAGCAGAAACTTTCATGCTGTGGAGCAGCACGTGCCCTGCCATGCCAGCCACTGAGAAGCACAAGAGAGAATGGCAAATTCACATGGGCTTAGCTATTGCAGCCGCAAATTAGGGCGTGCAGATCGACATCGTGGGGCCCTGAAAGCAATTTGAAGATCTCACCATGAATTTCAGAGAGACCTAGAGTTGGTCTACACCAGTTCCACACAAAATTCCTCAGAAATACAGACATGGGACTAATTCATTGAGAGACATTGAAATGAGATACTCCACCATCTTTGCTGTAAAGGCAGAAGTCATATAACAGCAAGATTCAGGCTACTGAGGTGGCAAAGAACCGAGCTGTGTGAATAAGGAGCAATGTACTGCCAGTGAGGAGACATCACTATATCACTGCGAGGTAGCACACACAACAGCTCCAGAAACCCGGCTATAAAACCTCTCATTTGTTACCTAGATTATTCTGCCTTGCATCCATTTTGTGCACTCAGCCTTTCCTATGCATGTTTGTTTAATGCCTTAAAACTGGAGCTACTAACTCCAATCAGCTCTAACAGGGTGAGGATAAATCACCAAATTCTGCTAGGAGCTAGTGTACATTTTTATCATTTAAGTGATATTTTCCTGTTCTCAACTTATCCCCTTCTGTAACGATTCCCAACTGATGCAAAAATGCTCCCAGACTTGTACCAGACTGTTATGGTGTGTACAAGTTGCTGTTGATTATGCTCTTGTAGACGAGAGCATTTAATACAAGACTGAAGTTGCTGGAGATCCTCAAAGCATGTTGAGTCACTGTTTTGCCTTTCAGACTGTTTTAAGCACTTAGGGGTTATATTTCAGAGAAGGGACATGCACAGAGATGAAACATCATTCCCAGCCTCCCTGCCAAGGTGTAACACTGGGGTGATGAATTCCCTAAAGAGGATATTTTCTCTTGGACTAGTGAGAGCCTGCTGAGCTACCCTGCACTCACTAAGTCAGCTCCTAAAGACATCCCTCATGGCCTCCTGATGGAAACAGGTACCATTTCTATGCCAATTAGCCTGTCACATGCCAAAGAGAAGAAAATCCTTTTCCTTGTTATCAAACCTACATTTCCTACCAGCATTGGATCATGATACTGCCAAAACCTGCTCACAGTTTTCCTGGAACACCACAATCCTAAAGAGAGTCAGTCAACTGCTTTGGGCTTTTTCACAGAACAGTGAACACCTCAGTGCAGTTAATAGAATTAGCATCTCCTAAGCTTTCCCCAAAAGCAACTCCCACAACATGAACCTGCAGAATTTCAGTTGAAAGATTCACAAGTTATCCTGTAAGAAAGAGAACAGATGATGAACTGCCTTTGGCTTCTGAGGACACAAGACCCCACAGAATGGCCTGATGGGGAGAGGAGGGTTATCAACAGCCATGTCTCAAACTCTCTACCTTGTGGGAGGACTCCATGTCCCATCCCTCTGTTCTCTCTCTCTCAGGCTGGTGTACTCCAGCTCCTTGGTTTTAAGCTTAGAGACTTTATACTCAGATGAAAGTTGTGCTGATGAACCAGTATAATTTTTAGTGACCAAGCAAAGCAGGACATGCCCAAGAATAATGAAAAACAAAGCAATTTCAGCCCTGCCAATCCTTCTCTTTCAGTGTTAAAACTTTATTGATCAGCAACTTGAAAATAGGTGTGCTGTCAGCTTACTACAGTTTCCCAGGCTTCCTTCTGTGACTGCTCCTCAGTTCTTTCTCAATTAAAGTGAAATCTGGGGAGGGTAAGCATTTTTATTGGTAAGCTAAGAAATGCCTCTATTGAGAGTTTTATTCTATTACCATAATAAGCACACAATGGTCGAGTTTGGGATTAAAATACTTTTTAGTCCTTTTTACTCAGCACTAGAAATCCATCAGTTCCTTTGTTGTGTTACCCAATAGCATTTTTCAGCCTTTAGCATTTTCTGATTTTAGGCAGATTCCTAAGAGCATCTTATAATCAGGACTGTAATCCTCCATCCTCCCCTACATCTGTCATTTGCCTGAATGGTCTTAAAAATAAAATGAGAATGATTCAATTAACAGTTTAGAGGGATTTTTACATTAGGCTTCAGCATTAGGGAAATTGTGGCACAAATCATTAGTATTTCCCTCTAAGAATGAAAGAAAAAAAAAGGCAAGAAAAATGGCTGTAGGTTTAATATGCCAATGGTTTCCAGATCTTTTTGGTTCCAGGTTTTGTTTTGGTGAATGAAATTTAGCAATTGCCAGGATCCCACCAAGTGTCACATCAACATTTGAAATTCATCACATCTCATAAAACCTTCGGCGTAGGAAGACCTTGGCCCAAAGTCCAGTCAGCTCAAAGAGAGGATCTGGAGCCAGTAGCATTCAAACTGATTTGAAATAAGTGAGATTGCTGGTTTCAATATTGCCAATGCAAAAAAAGAATCAGCTTTCAAAAATAAGCAAGCAATTGAGATGTATTTGGTTTCTTTGCCTTCGTTTGGGATGGTTTTTATTTTGCTTCCAATGCTTGACTCCTCAAGACATTTAATTTTTAACTCTTCTCTGAATTGGAGAGTGCTGGAAGTTTTCTTTCAAAACAAAAATGGACCTAAGCAAAGAACCCCTGAGAACAGAGCTCACCCAGTCATGATGTGAGTCCAGGCTCCACAGAAGTAATTCCAGGCTCTAAAGAAAACTGCAAATCTCGGGAGATTTGCAATTGCACCAGAAGAGTGACCAGACTCTTAAATACCCTGGCCTCCTGAATTTGAGGTTTTGGCAATTCTCATCTGCCAGAGCTCCTCTTCACACTCATATAATGAATAAGGGACAAAATACTGTCTTTCACACCCATTTGCACTCAGGGTATAACATGGACTTCAGCGTGTAGAGGACAGGTCCTACTGTGAACTGCTGCTGCCCCACAGGAAGACCTTTTTACCTTCCTCACAGATTGAGCAGGAGCTTGCAATATTGAGCTCTTAGACCCTGCACTTGCATCAGGCTTTCCAGCTGCAAATCCACCACCTTCAATGCTCATTTGTGATTTTGTATCCTGCAGATTTAGGGGAAACCAGGTAAGCTACATGTTTGAAGAGTCAGGCTGTAACTCTGCAAAGGGGCTGAAGAAAACTAGCTAATTATGAGCCTGCAAGACATTCCTGACTGTCTGGCTCTTATTCTCCAAGTGATCAGCAACATACTCCTGCCTTGGCCACCAGTGAAGCATTTCTTCATTTCACTCTTTTTCTTGACCAGACCAAGCAGAAGAGCCAACCAAGTGCCTCTACCTCCATTATTTGCCTCCTTTTCTTTCTTCCCCTGTTTTGACTATCTTCCCCATATTCCATCCTGGAGAATTCCCATCAGATATGAAGTTATACTCCAGATAAATAGGAAAGGACAGACTGAAGAGAAAATCTACAACCTTTTTTCATTTGTCATGACTCAGTCTAGCATCTCTTACAACTTCTGGGTTAGCCAAGCCATAAACCAAAACAGATCCTTGGTTACATTTGTGCAGCAGATTTGTCTCTTTCTTCTGAGCTCATTAAAACAACCACTTTCATCTCATTAGATTGCTAAAACATTTCCAACAGGACTAGATGTGTCATGTCAGAATATGACAGGCAAATTTCTTTTAAGGTTTTAAAACTGGGTTGAAAGAGGAGAAGGTATGCAGTTCACTGTTGTCACTGAAAGATATTTTTACTTTTATGAGTCTCTAAAACAAGAAACAAATTAAGAACTGTCAAGGAAAAAGAAAAAACCCAAACCCAAAATGTATTCCATCTTGCCTCCTAATATTGTTACTGCTTTTTTCTGAATCTCTCTCAGTCTAATAATAAGAACTTTAAATATAAAGAAGGAACTGTGGTTGTTGATGTTTTATCTTATAAGCACAATTAATAATCCAAAAGGAAGGAAATAAATGCTGAAAACATAATTACCCTTTGTAACTACAAGCCAAAATGAACAGCCTCGCTTTCCTATATTCCCAGCTCTTATTCCTGCCTGGTTCAGAGGCAATCTCCCTGTGCTGTGCCACTGCAGGGTGCGGAATGTGGCTCCCATAAACATCCAAGGATGCAAGAAAGCATCTTTGAAGGAGGTGGGGAAGAAAGGGGAGAGCTCCCTCCTACAGCAGCCTCCACTGGGATGATCTCTGACACCCAGCCTTCCTCAGAGCTGGCAAAGCACTGCCCAGCTGCCACCACGACACCCCAGAGCTACCCTGGCAGGCAGTTTGCTACCAGATACAGGTTTCACTGCCAAAACAGCCCCACTGGAGCTGCCTCCCTTCTGGGTCTGAGTGTGCCACATGTACAGTGCCAAATCCGCACCCAGGGCAGAGTGCACTGGGAAAGTTCTTGGGAGAATGACACAACTTCATTAGGAAGGCTGCAGCTCTTCCCCTGCTTATTGAAACCCAGTTCAAATACTGCCCAGGCACAGCCTGTCACTGCCCTACTTTGGGCCTTAAGTCACAGAAATCCTGGAAAACAGAGCAGGGGACAAGTAAGGATGGCTCTGCCTGACCTGGTGCTCTGTTGAGGTTTGTGCCTCTGGGCTTCCACCTCACACTCTGGTCAAAGAGCTCCCGGACAGAGGGAGGGCAGCAGGGCTGAGTGGGGGTCTGCACCCAGAGCTGCAGGGCAGAAAAGCTGCACTGGGGAGTGGGACAGACCACGAAGACACAGTTTGCAGTCCTGTCCCTGGGAACATGTTGCAGAGGCAAAGTAGCCCCACGCTATGAGCCCCTGTGGGGTGAGGTATTCCCAAGGGAAGGGGTTGCAAGTGTGAAATCACTACAGCTTTGAGACACAGACATGCAGCAAAGAGCACTCCAGTGGGTGTTCACAACACATCATTTCATTTCAATGGCATTTGGCATCAAATTGCTGAGATGGGCTGTAAAACCAGTGGGAGGGGACTGCTTCTTACCAAAGAAGTTCATTAGATTATAAGTAATTCAGTTACACAGAGAGCAAGTAGAACCTGGGGCAGTTTTGAGGGGCTTTTTGAAAAAGGTCAAAACAATATATCACACAGCTGTTGGGACTGATGGCTGTTGGGAAGAAAATAGTAGATATTTCAAGATAAGCACTGTATGCAAGTGTATTTTTCTCCTGATCATATATCTCCATCCTTCTCATACATAACATAAAAATATTTTGCAAAACCTGGCACAGCAAAGAAGCCTATCAGCTGAGTTACTGCCAGCATTGCTGGTGAAGTGAGACACAGCTGTTCTGGAGGACATGCAGGGCTGGAAGCTCCAGCACCTTTTGAAAGAGAGCTGGACTCAGCTCTCTACTCCCAGCTCAGCAGGGAACAGAAGCTGCTGCTTCTGCAGAGGCAAAATCTGAAACAAAACCTCCAGCCCCAAGATTTTTTCCTCTGGACAGGTGAAGCCATGTCTCCTCTGGAATGCCACACTATCACTAACCCCTCATTTGGGAGGGTGAATTATTGACCTGGCCCACCATCCAGAACAACTGCTGAGTAGGTGGCAGGACCTTGTTTGTGAAGCCACGCCAGCTAACTCAGCCTCTTTGTGTAAGCACAATTAAACACTGAATTCCTTAGAAGCCTCATGCTGATGGCAGTGGATGGTGTTCCCCACTGGAGCAGTCCATCCCTGCACACCACTGAACCGTTGCATGTCTTTAGGTATCCTGCCAAGCAGTAAGAGACGGAGATATGCTTGGTGTCCTTCTAGGCTGGGGCTTTGGATGAACAAGCACATTCACTGGAGTTGTAACTCTCCACAAAAATGTCCCAGAATAACATCAGTCTCAGTTCCACGCTACAGGCCAGGTATTCCAGAAAAGATCATGTATTGCAAATTTTGTGTGTGCACAACATTTATTTGAATATATAAGATCTATAAAATGTTGACATCCATTGCAGTCGTACATTGTAGTGAATTTGCTGAGATGTGGTGGTGTAAGTGGAAGATGAATTTCCCTCATCAAGTAACTCTCACCCTCTGGCTTGAATCTTCAAAGAAAGCCCCAGATTTGCTTGGCTACAGCTGGTTTTTAGTTTCAGCTGAGTGAAAACAGAACCTGGTCACAGCCTGATTCTGAATGCTGTGGCACACTCTAGAGTCTCATTGGCTTTCATGGCACAACCACGCCTTTCAGGACTGTTCTCTGACTAGCTCTGCCCTGACCCTTTATTTTGAGGACTGGGTAAAGTATCTGGACTGCAGGACTGGTTATGAAAAAATATCAACAAAACTAATCAGTCAAGATGCAAGGCCTAAGGGTGTCAAAACAACCATGGGTGCTAAGACAAGTGCCCTTCTTAGTCTGTGTTGCCTCTTTTTAAGAAGTACATACCACACTTCAGTTCTACCTCTCTGCCACTCACCAGTACCTCTATATACTCCCCCACTCACCAGCTAAAGGTATCTCCAAATATTTTACTGAAATATCTTGATTTAATGTTACAAATCCTTACCCCATCCTGGCTACACTCTCAAATTGCTGTAATTTCTACTTGCCACTTCTTCCCCCTGCTAACTCATATTTCAAGGATTAACTGGACAGTGTGTAACCTCTTCTTAGTCATCTGCAACAATGTCTGCTCTCTGTTCCTTTGTCTTAGCATTCTCTAATCTGTCTACAGACTCCTGTGCTTCTTTTCTAGGCAATATCCAGGTGTGAAACTGCTTTGCCATTCATGAGGATGAGATTTATTATCTAGAAGCACACCAATAACACAGTCTTAAAAAATAAAATAGCAGTCTCTTTCATCAAAATCTAATGAACATATGATTTAATCTTTATTAAGAATTCATTAAGTTCTCAGCAAGCCTGTCTAATGAAGCTTGACCAGGTGAAATGCTAATGCCTACATTATATTTAAATTAATTTTCAGCAATGTTAATTTCCCCGCGTTGTTCCCTGCCCATCGCTCTCCCCGGTGCCCGCGGCTGCGCGGCTCTCTCCATGCCTGCTGGTGCTCATGGCAACACTGCTGTCCCCACCCCAGCCTCCACACACTTCACTGGAGTTTCCACACTCAGAGACACCTCCCAGTTTTCAGCACTACAAGCCCTTCCACCACAGCAGCCTCCGCGTCATTTTCATGTCAGGTACAAAGCTGCAAGCCTAGCATGCCTTATTTTGAGACAGTTTAGTGATATATATATATATATTTATATACACGCACACACACATATATATACACACACACATATATATATATAAATAAAATGGGGTATATTTCAGATATTCACCAATCTAGTCCAGCAAGCAGGTTATTATCTTGATGCAATTTGCTTCAAAAAACAAGAGCTCTGCTCTTGGGAAACCCAGGGTGACTGTACACTAATTGTGTAAGCCAGCGTGGTCACCGCCTGCCCTCCCACCTATGGGCTCTGTGTGTGTGCTCTGCTGTTGTGGTATCTACAGCCTCTCCCTTCAACCAAAACCCATCGCCCACCATTCCACCACGCTTCTGCAGAAGCAATTCCTAGAGATTAAATAATTTATTGGTGTTTATCTGCAGTGACATCTCCCCTTATCTACCTTTTGCACACAAACAAGAGCAAACCAGACCCTCCCCCCAGCCCCAAATAAAACTGTCTGGGTGGAAAGCCTCCTTTCAAATCATGAAAGGGGATGCTCAGAGCCTCGACAGAAGTAGGGTACACAAAATTTGGAGGGGGAAGCCACAGACACAGCTGTGCACTGGAGGTGAGTCTCCTCTCAGCGAGACGTCCCAGCTCTGCAGTGCCTTGGGAAAAGCGCTGCCTCAGGCAGGGATGATGGTTTCGTTGAACCCCCGAGGGGTGGACGCAGCGGCCACAGAGTTGATACAGAAATATCCGGGTCACCTGCTAAGCCACCCTGCCTAGAGGGGAGCTGGGCTGAAGGCCTGGATCTGCCGCCGTGGTGCACACACACTCACACTCACGAGCACTCACGCACACTCACACGTGCACTCACGCGCACACTCACACACGCACTCGCGCACCCACACACTCACTCTCACACTCACGCACACCCGGGGTGGCTCCGGGAGCGCAGGGCAACAGCTCGTCGAGCGCTGTCAGCCCCTTCGGCTCCCCCGCGGCCGCGCGGGTCCGAGCCCCGCCGGGCGCTGTCCAGCGCGGACCGCCTGAACGCCGCGCCCAGACCCGCCCGCCGGCCCGGCCCCGGCACCGCACCCGCCCCCCGCGTCCCTCCACACCCAGCTCGGAGCCCCGGCCCCTCGCCACGCAACCCCGGCCCCGGGGGGCCCTCCCAGCCAACGGATCCCTCTGCAACCACCGGCATCGCAAAGCGGCAACCGCTCCCAGCTGTAATCCAGACCCTGAACCAGCGCCCGGGCTCGTTCCGTGATGGCGCCCGCCTCCCCTCCCATCTGTATCGGTGGGACGACGGCGGATTTCATTGTATTTTAATTTATATATATATAAAAAGAGGGAGTGGGGAGAAAATAGCCGTGCCACGGGTGTACCTCCACCCCTATTAGCCTTCCCTGCACTTGCTTTCCTACGGGGAGCAATTACTCCAGCCACGGAGATGCTTGGAAGAGACCGTGCGGTGGGGCTTTGCACTGCTGTTTATTGCACGGTAACATCTAATTAAACACAAGGAGAGCGTGTGGGAGTCCCTGCGAGCGGCAGCCCGGGGTACCACCGGGAGACCCGGACCCCAGAGCAGGAGGGGTTTCAATGCGATGGGCGGCCAGGCTGGTCATTCCTTAATTACAAGCAGACGCTAAAAGCTCAATAATAAAAGGCGCTCCGAGAGAGAGGGAGCCTTGGTGTAAATCCGCAGAGCCGGCGGATAAGAGCCCGACAGGCAGCTCAGCTGGCAGCGGTTCGCCCCGCGGGGCCATCTGCGCGGAGGGCACGGTGGGCTGCGGGCCGTGGCGGCGCCGCCGCCGGACGGGCCCCAGGGACACTTCAGCACCGGCGGCGCGGACAGCGCCGGGCGCGGCGGCCCCGCGCGGTCCCCCCAGGTAAACATGGCGCCCGCGGCCCTCGCTCACCTCCGCCAGCCCC